>JZKD02S1674078.1:588084-615605 GCA_000966675.3 Picea glauca | reverse complement strand
CTTATCTTATATCCCCCCTCAACCCTATACCTTCAATATGCCAGAAAAGGAACATGGAATCTCCATATTTCCTTTATTGTCATCTTCATAAAAAATATGACATTAAGCCAATGTGGCATCTCCAATTTCCATTGGTGATTTTTGTTTAAAAAAAAATGACAATGTTACTAGGAGATGTAACTAATCTTAAATTTTTTTAAAAAGGAATCAGAAACTCTGAAAAATACTTCTCAAACATAGCATTGATACTAATATGAAAAGATGAATTAACAACTTTGCAAATACTTTTCAAACATATCTTCGGTACTTTTCAACACAACCAATATTAACTCTTGTATTGAATAGTATCATATGGTGAATCATATTCATGTATATAGTCACAAAAAGAAAAAACAACCTATTATTACTTCTCCTTCATCATTATGTTGTATTCTTATCTACCCCCCCTCAACCTTGACAAAATATAAATGACCCTTATCTATCCCCCTCAACCCTTTACCTTCAAGGTGCCAGAAAAGGAACATGGGATATCCATATTACCTTTATTGTCCTCTTCCTGAAAAATACGACATTCATCTAGTGTGGAATTTCCACTTTCCATTAGTGATTTGTATTTTAAAAATATGACGACGTTAGTAGGAACTAGAACTGATCTTCAAAACTTTTAAAAATCAAACAATTACCAATATCAAAAGTGGAATTAGAAAATCTACAAATAATTCTCAAACACAGTGTCAGTACCAATATAAAAAGAGGAATTAACAATTATGTAAATATTTCTCAAACAAATCCCTATGCAAGTAAAATGATGAAAATATCCCTATGCTACTTTTTAAATTAAGCTCTAAGACCAAATGGAATGAAGGAAAAAATAATTATGACTGCATTGCCAATTCAAAATATTAGTGGAGGATAATTATGATAACAAGAATATATATGTTGTAATGTTGATTAATACAAAAGTAAACAAATAAAAAGTCATGAAACCTAATAGAACAATTCACATATGGAATTTTCTTTTTGTTGTGACCAATGCTCGATACATTTCATGTCATGAGCATACCGTGGAGCGAAAAAACATATGTTTTGGATCAACAATTTAATGATAAAATACATACTTGACACCCATAAACCATTCATTCAACCAATATGAAAAAATATAAACCACCCTTATATATCCCCCTCAACCTTGTACCTTCAAGGTGGAAGAAAATGAACATGGAATCTCAATATTTCATTTACTATCCTCTTTATGGAAAATACAACATTAATCCAGTGGGGCACCTCCACTTTCCATTAGTGATTTCCATTTAAAAACCCCTAACCCGATCTAGCCCCTTAATCTCTAACCCTAAACCTCTAACCCCTACTCCCTAAAACCACATTCACCTCTAAATCCCCTAGGACCTAAGCCCACTAAACCTACCTTAACCCCTAACCCCTTAAATAGTAAGCCTTGATATGGCCTTATTAACCGTTAAATTGCTAAAATATTAGCCCCTAACCCCTTACACCCTATTCCCCTAAACCTTAAGCCCATTAACCACTAAACCATACCCTAAACCGTAATTAAACTCTACATCTTATGTCTACTTCTTCTCTTCTTAACTTATTCTCAATTTGTTCATGTGTACATATGATGCAGGAGCATCGTGACTACCAAAGCCAGCATGGAGCCAACGCATGCGTTTTTAAAACACATGACATATAATCTTGATAACTTTTTGAATTTTCATTAAAGATGAAGCGCCATATCCTTCAATGGAACATTTATGAAGGAACGCTTGTTGTATTATATCAAACCTCGAGCCTTACACTCTTGTTTGAAGTAGATAGGGGGCATTTACTTTAGTTATTGCAGGTAGATAGGTGTTTAATTCTAGAATAGATAGTTTTAGAGTTCGAGAGGGAAAAATGGACATAGACACCCTCTTTTGTACATTGTAACATTAGAATCAAGCATGCAGGAGAGAGGAGAAAGTAGCGAATTGTATGAAGAACACCCATGTACAATTTTGAATTAATAGAAGAGAGTCTTTGATTCAGATTCATGGCTGGTGTTGTTTCTCTGTGATTCTTGTTCATGTGCTTATGAATGTTTTCTTTCTAGATATGCATTTGCTTTGTATATGTTGTGCATGTGATTTCAGGGTTTGAAACTAGAGTCTGAGAGGGAATGAGTTTAAATTGTTTCTCTATTATGAGCCAAGAGATTCCCGCAAGGAGTGCAGTGGAATTTGTCCGCAAGGAGTGCGTGACTGCAGAGTTCAGATAGAGGCAACTTTTGTTCTAAGCTCTCAAAAGTGAAAACTTGGTACCAGAGTCGTGCAAGGAAGGCACAGGCCGAAGAGGAAGTCTCAGTCGTAAATCTGAGCAAGGAGCTAAGGACTACTTCTACAGGAAGTGCGCAGAGTCTAAAGGATTCAACACTTGGGAAGTTGTTGAAGGCGAAGCATGAGGAGTGCGCACGAATCCATCTGAAGGAGTCAGAGTGGGAGAAATCTCAGAAGGTTTAGTGCCTTTGTAATATCATTGAAAAAGGAGCGTAGAAGACTTGTGTTGAGGAAGGTTTCGTTTAGGAGCTGCAAGCGCAGGCTTGGAGAACGAGTCTCGACAGAAGAACTTAGTCATTTTCAAGAAATCTTGAAAGAGGAAGGAGTCGACGGTCAAGATTCGCAGGGGGAAATCAGCGAAGTCCCGCCAACCATCAGATCTTGGAGAAGTTGAGCTTGGGTTAAACCTTAACATGCAGGGGAGGAGATCGAGATCCATAGGGACTCGACTCATCGGAGAATCAGAGTCTCCGGAGTCATAGAACCCTCATGAGAAGAAATTGCGATCCACGATTTCCCGAAAGAAGCACAACCGTAGATTTCGGATTGGACCCGTGTCAGCGATCTGGGGAGTTGGGGGTTCGAAATTCGGGATATTCCCATGCCAAGGAAATGCTGGAGTTGAAATCGTGATCACGCGATACCCGATAGCGTGACGTGGAGAGGGTGACATGGAGGAGAGTGTCCGCGTGTGCATCGGGTTTCGGCACTTCGGAGATCTTGGTGCCAAGAAAATCATGGGGAAATAGCGAAACCTCGAACATCGAGGGGTCCCATCGCTATAGCATTTGGTGTTGACAGGTGTCGTCCATATCAGATATCGGGACTTGGAGGGGTCTGCGACATCGCGCAATAGGATTCACGAATTCGCAAACCGAGAAATTCCGATTTCCATTTGGAGCAGGGACCACAGGCATCATATCAAGAGGACAGGTGTCATCGAGAATCGGGGATTTCTGAGGTGAGTTGTTTACAATCTCGCAGAAGCCAATTTTCCGACAGGGTAAATCTCGACAAACGCAGGGAAACGTGAAGGGAATATTCATCGGGTTTCGGGGACTTGGGAACCGAGTGCAGGAATCACAATTTAGCCAGGTATGATTTCCCGATAGGATAAAGGGAAATTACCAAGAGCATCCTGTGGGTGCAGAAAACTTCCGACAAGGGATTTGAAGAGCATTTTAGCTGTTCGGGCCAGTGAAGAAGAAGGTCCTGGTGAGAGCGGACGTGTCCTGGGTGGCGCATTCTACGTCAAGTGGTATCAGAGAAAGAAAATCTCTCTGTTTTCTGTAACAGAGGAGAGGAGAAAATTTCACCATGCCGCCCAGAAGAGAGAGGCAATCGCCTGATCCGGAGGACAGGGATGTGCGAAGAAGAGGTAGGCCGGCAGGGAATCCAGAGATGGAGAGGCAGATACGCGATCTCAGAGCGGCGTTAGAAGATATGGAGGCAGCGCAGAGACGCAGAGCCAATGCGGGAGACTTAAGCGACTCTGAGGGCGAAGCTGAAGCTGAACATCAAGGAGAAGTTGTAGCTGAAGATGCAACCAATGAGTGGTTAATTAAAGCCATTGCTAGAATGATTTCAAAGACAAAAATGGACATTCCGACTTATGAAGGAAGTCTGGATGCAGAAGAGCTGTTGGATTGGATCCGTTCTCTTGATACTTACTTCGATTAAGAGGATATCGAAGAGGCTAAAAAGGTAAGGCATGCTGTCACGAAGTTGAAAGGACATGATGCATTATGGTGGGACGAGCTTCAGGAAGATAGACGTTCCAAAGGCAAGCAAAAGATCAAAATCTGGGATCGAATGATTGCGAAGATGAAGACAAAATTCATCCCAAGGGATTATCAGATCACATTGTTTAGGAGAATGCAGAACCTGAGACAGAAATTGATGACAGTGAAGGAGTATATTGAGGAATTTTACAAGCTCAACATCAGAGCAGGTCATCGGGAGAGCGATGATGAAAAAGTTGCCAGATATATGAATGGCTTAAGATACGATATCCAGGATGAGATGAGTATGACAACCATCAGAACGGTTGAGGATGCGTATCAGATGGCTTTGAAAGCTGAGGAAAAGCTGATCCGTAAGCCAGCACAGCGAGGACCAGGTAAGAGTCAGCCGAGAGGTAAATCAGTTGCACAAGACAGGTTCCAGAAATCTAAGGATGACTGGAAGAGACCTCAGGGTAAAGCTGAAAGAGGTGGAACCTCACAGCGAGGGCCACATGCTGAACAGAGAAGGTAGCAAACCGATCAGTGAGGGGATTATGCTGATGCAACCACTCTTCCTCGTACTAGAGGTCGAGGTGGAGGAAGAGGAGGAATCATCACATGCTAAATATGTGGGAAGAATGGGCACAAAGCGGTTGATTGTCCGGATAGAAAGAGGGATGGAGGAGAAGCGCACATCGCCGAGGCACAGAGGCGAGCTGCTGATGCAGAAGACGCAGAAGACGGAAGGTCATTGATGATGTGGAAAGTTCTCGTTACACTCGAGAAGGAGGTGGAGGACACAGCTCAGAGAAGCAGACTGTTCAGAACTGCATGCAAGACCAAGGACAGGAAATGCAAAGTCATTGTGGACAGTGGAAGCACCGACAATCTCATTTCAACCGAGATGGTGGAGAAATTAGAGATGGAAATGACTGATCACCCGAGTCCATATAAAGTATCATGGCTACAGAAGGGACATCAGGTGAGTGTCACTAAATAGTGCTTAGTTGACATTAAAATAGGAGGATACAATGACAAGATTTTATGTGATGTCATTCCTATGGATGTTTTCCATTTACTACTAGGAAGACCATGTCAGTATGACATAAACGTAATTCGTGATGGGAAAATGAATACGTATACCCTGGAGAAGAATGGGAGAACGCACATGTTACTTCCGATAAAGGATAAGGAGGTAAAACCAGAGGGAAACAACATGATACTTCTCATGAGTGGGAAGGAACTTCTGGCAGAAGTAAAGAAGAAGGAGGATCCACAATTTTTTGTGGTCAGAAAACCTAAGATCATTTTGACCAGCACAAGAGTGGACGATTTACCGAAATAAATTCAGGAACTATTGGAAGAGTTTGTTGACATTGTGGTAGACGAATTACCTCATTCATTGCCACCGATGAGGATCATAAGTCACCACATAGACCTTGTACTGGGAGCTAGTTTGTCGAATAAGGCCGCGTATAGGTTGACGTCTCAGGAGAATGAGGAAGTTAAAAAGCAAGTCCAGGAGTTATTGGACAAGGGACTGGTCAGAGAAAGTTCGAGTCCGTGTGTCATTCCAACGGTACTCAGCCCAAAGAAAGATGGAGGCTGGAGAATGTGTATAGACTTCAGAGCCATTAACAAGATCACCATCAGGTACAGGTTCCCATTGCCAAGAATGGATGACTTGATGGACTGTTTAAGTGGAGCCAATTTTTTTTCAAAGGTAGATTTGAAAAGAGGATATCATTAGATTCGCATGAGGGAAGGCAATGAATGGAAGGCAACCTTCAAGACCAACGAAGGGTTGTACGAATGGCTAGTCCTGCCGTTTGGTTTGACGAATGCACCAAGTACGTTCATGAGGTTGATGAATGAAGTGCTGAAAGAATTCATTGGTAAGTTTTTCATTGTTTACCTAGATGACATATTGATTTTCAGTAAGACAAAGGCTGAACATTTGAGGCATTTGTCCATTGTAATGAGGAATCTACAGCAAGAGAAGTTGTTGATCAATGTGAGGAAATCTTCATTTATGAAGAAAGAACTCATTTACTTGGGGTTTGTCGTATCGACAAATGAATTGAAGATGGATCCAAGTAAAGTGGAGGTAATTAAAAATTGGCCATCACCAAGAAATATTTTTGAGGTGAGAAGTTTTCATGGACTGGCGAGTTTCTACAGGAAATTCATCCGAAATTTTAGTGGAATCAGCGCAACAATGATGGACACGGTCAATAAAATACATAAATCTTTTCATTGGACTAAAGAGGAAGAAAAAAGCTTCAATCTGTTGAAGCGGAAGATCATAGAGCAACCGGTGTTAGTGTTGCCAGATTTCATGAAGACATTTCAAGTGAAATGTGATGCAAGTGGCTTTGCCATAGGAGCGATCTTGAGCCAGGAGGACAGGCCAATTGCATATTTCAGTGAGAAGCTGGATGAGGCAAAGGTGAAATACTCCACATATGATAAATAATTTTATGCCATCATACAAGCATTGAAAAAGTGGAGGCATTACTTGATCCCAAAGGAATTTGAATTGCATAGTGATAATCATGCATTACAGTTTGTGACTCAACAGGAGAAGTTGAACCAAAAACATGAAAAATGGGTAGAGTATATGCTGAATTTTACATTTGTAATTAAACACATTTCAGGGACTGCTAACAAAGTGGCTGATCCTTTGAGCAGGAAGTGTTTGTTTCTGCAGGAGTTCAGAGTCAAGACATTGGGTTTTAAAAATCTTAGAGATATGTATGCAGGCAATGCAGATTTTGTAGAGGCATACGAGGCAGCTGAGAATCCAGTTCTCAGAGACAGAATCCCATGGATGGATTACATGATCAAGAATGGATTGTTGTTCAAAGGCAACCAATTATGCATTCCAAATTGCTCCATGAGGGAGAATCTTCTAAAAGAAAAACACAGTGGTGGATTAGCAGGGCACTTTGGTCACGATAAGACATTTGCAAAGCTGAGTGAAGCATATTTTTGGCCGAAGATGCGAACATACGTTAGGAAGTTTGTTGACAGGTGTAGAATTTGTCATCATTCAAAGGGTAGAAAGAAGAATGCAGGGTTTTATCAGCCATTTCCCATACCCGAGAGGCCATGGGAGGCGATTAGCATGGATTTTGTATTGGGTTTGTCGAGGACGCAAAGAGGACATGATTCCATCTTTGCGGTGGTTGAAAGGTTTTCAAATATGGCACATTTTATCCCGTGTCAGAAGACCAACGATGCGACACACATCGCAAATTTGTTTTTCAAAGAAATTATTAGACTTCATGGATTGCCGAGAAGCATTGTATCGGACAGGGATACAAAATTTATCGGACATTTCTGGAGAACACTCTGGAAGAAGATAGGAACTGATTTAATGTTCAGTTCAGCCTATCATCCGTAGACAGATGGGCAAATGGAAGTAGTCAACATGAGTCTAGGATACTTGCTGAGGAGTTTAGTGATGGAACACCACAGCAGTTGGGATAGCGTATTGCCACAGGCAGAATTCGCTTACAATGATTCGGTGAATCGAAGCACAGGGAAAAGTCCGTTTGAGATAGTATACGACAGACAACCAAAAGGTGTTTCGGAGCTGAGGGATTCAGAGCAGATAATAACAAAGAGTTCAAGCACTGAAGAATTCATAGAGGTGATGCAGGATCTTCACAGCAGGGTGAAGCAGCGATTGCTAGAGTCGAACCAGGAATACAAGCGCAAAGCAGATAAAAAATGGAGGCAAATTCAGTTCGAAGTTGGTGATCTGGTTCTGCCACATCTGAGGAAGCAAAGGTTCCCAAGGGGAACATACAACAAGCTCAAAATGAAGAAAATTGGGCCATGCAGAGTCCTGAAGAAGTTGGGAGAAAATGCTTATGAGATTGAACTGCCGAATGAGATCAAAATATCTACGACATTCAATGTCTCAGACTTATATCCATATAAGGCTGAGGGAGAAGAAGCTGGAAGTAAAGAACAACCAAAAATCTAGTGGCAGAATAAGATGTCGATTCAAGAAAAGCCACAAATGGAGCATATACTTGATAAGAGGGTCAACAAGAAGACCAGAAGGAAGGAATACTTCGAGTATTTGGTGAAATGGAAGAATCATCCAGTGGAATATGCCAGCTGGGAGACAGAAGCAGTGATTCACAAGCATGGACAGACCGTGTAGGAGCTCATGGACAGGATACCATGAAAGTTTTCAAGCCGAGGAGTATGATGCAGGAGCATCGCGACTACCAAAGCCATCGCGGAGCCAGCGCATGTGTTTTTAAAACACATGACATATAAGCTTGATAAATTTTTGAATTTTCATTAAAGATGAAGCGCCATATCCTTCAATGGAACATTTATGAAGGAGCACCTGTTGTATTGTATCAGACCTCGAGACTTAAGCTCTTGTTTGAAGTAGATAGGGGGCATTTACTTTAGTTAATGCAGGTAGATAGGTGTTTAATTCCAGAATAGACAGTTTTAGAGTTCGAGAGGGAAAAACGGACATAGACACCCTCCTTTGTACATTGTAACATTAGAATCAAGCATGCAGGAGAGAGGAGAAAGTAGAGAATTGTATGAAGAACACCCATGTACAGTTTTGAATTAATAGAAGAGAGTCTTTGATTCAGATTCATGGCTGGTGTTGTTTCTCTGTGTATCTTGTTCACGTGCTTATGAATGTTTGCTTTCTAGATATGCATTTTCTTTGTATATGTTGTGCATGTGATTTCAGGGTTTGAAACTAGAGTCTGAGAGGGAATGAGTTTAAATTGTTTCCCTATTCTGAGCCAAGAGATTCCCACAAGGAGTGCAGTGGAATTTGTCCACAAGGAGTGCGTGACTGCAAAGTTTAGATAAAGACAACTTTTGTTCTAAGCTCTCAGAAGTGCAAATTTGGTACCAGAGCCATGCAAGGAAGGCACAAGCCGAAGGGGAAGTCTCAGTCATAAATCTGAGCAAGGAGATTAGGACTGCTGCTGCAGGAAGTGCGCAGAGTCTGAAGGATTCAACACTTGGGAAGTTGTTGAAGGCCAAGTGTGAGGAGTGTTCACGAATCCATATGAAGGAGTTAGAGTGGGAGAAAGCTCAAAAGGTTTAGCGCCTTTGTAATATCATTGAAAAAGGAGCGTAGAAGACTCGTGCTGAGGAAGGTTTCATTCAGGAGCTGCAAGCGCAGGCTTGGAGAACGAGTCTTGGCAGAAGCACTTAGTCATTTTCAAGAAATCCTGAAAGAGGAAGGAGTCGACGATCAAGATTCGCAGGGGGAAATCAGCGAAGTCCTGCTAGCCATCAGATCTCGGAGGAGTTGCGTACAGGTTAAACCTTAACATGCAGAGGAGGAGCTCGAGAGCCATAGGGACTCGACTCATCGGAGAATCGAAGTCTCCAGAGTCATAGAACCCTCATAGGAAGAAATCGCGATTTCCCGAAAGAAGCACAGCCGTAGAGTTCAGATTGGATGTGTGTCAACGATTCGGGGAGTCGGGGGTTCGACATTCGAGATATTCCCATGCCAAGGAAATGCTGGAGATTAAATCACGATCACGCGATACCTGATAGCGTGACGTGGAGAGGGTGACGTGGAGGAGACTGTCTGCGTGTGCATCGGGTTTCGACACTTCGGAGATCTTGGTTCCAAGAAAATCACGGGGAAATAGCGAAACCCCGAACGGCGAGGGGTCCCATCGCTATAGCATTTGGTGTTGACAGGTGTCGTCCATATCGAAGATAGAGACTTGGAGGGGTCTGCGACATTGTGCAATAGGATTCACGAATTCCCGAACCGGGAAATTCTGATTTCCATTTGGAGCAGGGACCACAGGCATCAAATCAAGAGGACAGGTGTCATCGGGAATTAGGGATTTCCGAGGCAATTTGTTTACAACATGACATAAGCTACTTTTACGAAAGCGTAAATCCTGACAGACGCAGGGAAACGGGAAGGGAATATTCATCGGGTTTCAGGGACTTGGGACTCGAGTGCAAGACTCGCAATTTAGCGAGGTCTGATTTCTCGATAGGATAAAGGGAAATTACCAAGAGCATCATGTGGGTGCAGAAAACTTCCAACAAGGGAGTTGAAGAGAATTTTAGCTCTTCGGGCGAGTGAAGAAGAAGGTTCTGGTGAGAGCGGACGTGTTCCGGGTGGCGCGTTCTGCGTCAACATAGAATATATCCATAAAGAAAAAAATATACATTATTATTCTTCTACATTTAACATATAAACATTTACAAAAACAATCTGCAATATAAAGACATATAATGAATAACTTACCAAGGGACAATATTCATCCACTCCTTCAAGGTGTCCATACTGACTACAATGTTTTTTAGTTATATTTAATAAAAGTCTCCTTCTATTATAGCCTCTGCATTTTTTACAATGGAAATAACATTTTCGATCACCCAAATCCTCGACCAATGCATATCTCAAGTCTCAGCCTTTTCCTCCCGAAGGAATGTTATGTGACATTTTTCCTTACCAAACATTCATTGATTATTATGTTGAAAGCTCAACCTCAGTAGTTTAACTATTTGTAATGCATTTATTTTTTATTTTTATTTTTGTATTCTGGCCTAAAAATATCCCTTATAACCTCTGCAAACCATCGCTAGTATAGAAACAACATCGAACTTATTAAATATATATATATTTTTTTAATTATATATCTCACTTTCGTCTGACTTTTGATGAATGTTGACGAGAGAGACGTTTCTTAACGAAACAAAATATTGACTTCATCAAACATAGATACATACATCATTGACCTGGTAAAACATCTAATATTCGACGATCATTGACCTAGTCGACCATCAAATATTCGACGATAGTCTCTTTTGTAGGATAGTCAATGAATGTCGGGTTTTTTTAGAAAAAATACAAAAAATGCAAGTAAAATATGAAATTATGACCGATTTTATCCATACTGTCAAATTATGGTGTCAGTTATTTACCCCATATGTAGTAGTGAGTATGTCTTTTATGGCACTAGTAGGCACAAAGGAGAATATTTTTGAGTGCAATATATAGTCTCTGAAATCCTTTAATTCTTTGACCAGGGAATATGCTTGTTTTTCTAGGTTGATGTACCTTATATCAACATCTCTTAAAGCTCTGTTGAATAATTCTATGGGTTGCTCTTTATTTTATTCATTTTTTTGTAATAAGACAAAAACTATAGTATGTTCTAAAGAAAAAGAAAAAACAAGGAATTCTTCATCATAGTTTGGGATGAATAACATTTTTTATTCTCCCAAAGATTCTTTTATTCATTGGAAATATTATTTATCATCAGTGGTCCATTTTAATTCCTAATCCTTCTTCAACATGTTAGTAATATACCTTACCATTTCAGAAAAATTTGGCACAAATCTCCTCAGGAAGTTAATCTTTCCTATGAAGGATTGTATCTCTTTTATGTTTCTAGGAAGAGCAATCAATTTAATTTCCTCCACTCTTTCAGGATCTATATTCACCCCTTCCTTTCATACAATAGGGCCCAAGAGCTTCCCTTCAGACATGGAAAAATAATTCTTCTTTGGGTTCAATGACATACCAAAATTCGTGCACTTCACAAAGGCCTATTTCAAATGCATGATGTGATGCTCATTTGTCTTAGAGAAGATAGTAATGTGAGGAAGGTATATTATGATGAATTTGTCCTTCTCTCCCACAAAAGTTATGTCCATAGCTCGTTGAAATGTGTCTACTGCATTTATCAAACCAAATGACATTTTTTCATACATTTATGTTCCCCATGGGGTTGTAAAGGTTGTCTTTTCCCTATCATCAAGATGCATTTCCACTTGGTTATATCTTGAGAAACCATCCATCATGGAGATATTATTTTGTCCCACAAATTTCTAAATTATATGATCCATCTTTGACAGAGGGTAATTATATTTTAGTGATAATTTATTCACATTTTTTAAGTCCACACAATGTCTTATCTCTCCACTCTTCGTCCTAAATGGGACCAAGTTTTCCAGTCATTCAAAATATTTGAGGGGAATAATGATTTGAGAATCGAGTAATTTCCTCACCTCCTTCTCAATTGTGGGAAGAAAAATAAGGTTGACCTACCTTAGGTTTTTCCTAAAAGGATTGGTACAAGGATTGAGTGGTATCTTGTGTTGTATGATGTTGGTATCATAAGTATTTATATCTTCATACTTACAAAAAAACAAATCTATGAAATCCTTGAACAATTGTAAGTACCATGCCTTGCATTTTGGAGGAATTCCTTTGGATGGGTTCATGATTTTGGGCTCTTTATTGGTTCCAATATTGCATTCTTCATAGTTGTCTTCTTTAGGGAGGATTATTGGCTTTACAAGAACATCATTTCTATCGAAGAGTTTTTCTAGGGGAACCAATCCTTTGGGAATACAATTATTTTTGAGTTGAAGGAATTTATTCCCAACCATGTATTCACTAAACTTGAAGGTCATTTGAATTTATTTCTTAGTCATGGGCTCACCTACTTCTTCATCCTCTAAGTCTACATGACTATTAGCAAATTCCTCTATGACCTCCATAAACATTTTAATCTGTTGTTCATCTTTAGAAACTTGCTAGTACTTAATGTTATCAGGGATATAAGGTTTGTATCTCATCTCAATATCATATTTCATTTGAGGGACAATAGGGGTTTTAAAGGTACTAGTTTCCACTGATAAGGAACCAACCTATTGGTTAAATTATATTGAGATAAGAGTGATATTAAAATCTTTGTAAAAATTATCAATTAAATCCCATACCTTATTTATGTATAGTTATATTCTAGGATGTCTTGTTTGATAGTGACCTTTAATTTGTTGTACCACAATTTATGAGCCTCCAAAGACTACCAACTCAGTGATATGCATCTTCCTTTCTTCTTCCAACCAAAGAATTAAGGCCTCATATTCAACTACATTGTTAGTGGCCTCAAACTCCATCTTGTAGGAAACATGGATTTCTTCTTTTTTAGTGGAAATGAACACTTCTCCAACTCCCACTCCCTCCTTTGAATATTGTCCATCAAAATGCATCTTCCATATACCATTTGTTTCTTGGGTCAGGATCACAATGGTTTTTTCAAGACTCAAGGCCTCTTTGTATTCCTCATTGAATGTGAGGAAGAAAAAACCAAGGTCTTCATAAATAACATATGTGGGTTGATTTACATAATTGTTTTGATCACTGACCACATAGGAAAAATTTGTTTCACTTTATAATCTTCTATTCTCTCTTAAAAAAATAGTACAATATCATAATTCATGTCCATCTACATTGTACTACCCAAATTTATTTCCGATGTTCTGGATAGCAACATTGCATAATTAGTAGGAACATAAGAAACCACCACATTGATCATTGTGATTTTAACATGAAGTTGAGCTAAGGTGAATACCATATATTTGATTATCCCATCACACTTCACCTTTTTGGCATCGAAAGAATAGAGGTAATGGTAGGGACTAGTTATTTCCAACCTCAATTTTTCCATCACTACTTTAGGCATAAGGTTATGAGATGCTCCATAATCTAGCATAAAATTGTGTAGGATCTTGTTATGAATGTTTAAGGTCACATAGAAAGGTGAAATAGACTCTTCCTTATCATCTATGTGAGGACCAAAAACTATAATGGAGACTCATCTTCCATATTTAAAGTATTAGGAGGGATTGTTGATCCTTTTGCATGTATCACTTTCTCAATTTTCTTATGGTAAGAAGGATTTATAGACAACTCCATTAGTTGGATAGGAAGCTTAATTTTAGATATTTCTTTCTCAATGTTGAAATTTGGAACTGATTCCTCAATTTCCTTAACCTCTCTCTGTCCTTAAAGACTCACCAACTTATTTATTCTTGGGAATATTTTTTAGTTCTTTGTATTTATCCATAGAAATACTTGGGATACGGTTATTAGAGTGGGGTTGGTCATCTTGATTGGTTTCCTTTTTCCTGGATGTGAGATCATACTTCCTATGCATATTACCCTATAGTGCATCAACACACATATTGTATGGACCAAAGGAAAATACGTGTTTGTTAGGATCATCTTTAGGGTTTTCTTCTTAGTGTTGAGGGAATCTTCATAATAATCTTGAGTTATATGCATGACATTATTTTCCTCTTGCAATAGGTGTATTTATTTTTGATTTTCAACATATCCCTCATTTGTTTCATCCTCCACTAAGTTATTTTCATTATTTGATAGGGGGATGGATAGGCCATTCATCATTTCTTCTTTCTCTCCTCATGAGTTGAGGATTAAAAGGCCTTAATAATTGGTTAGGTTTCCTTATCCCTCCTTCTCGAGGGGATGTTTTGGCATTACCATTCTCCAATTCAAATATGGACATATTATTTGTCAAATTTATGACCAGCATAGACAATATCTCATCCATCTGGGCTTCACGAGAATATTTGACTAGATCTGAAGGACCACAATCTTCTTTAAAAAAAAAAATTCTACTTGATCATACTTTTTGTTCATTTTTTTTGACGCAATCATATTATCTTCAATTTCTATTGCATTATATTTCATTATCAACATACTGGGAGCTCTTCTTTCTCTTAATACCATGGCAAAGTATGAATCAAAATCCACAACATCTGTGACCTTAGTTTTGTGATGCAAATTCTTAATGTCTTTAATAATCTTGTTGTATAGCTTCTTAAACCTTCTATTAAAGTCAACAACATACTCATTTTCTTTCTCATTGAGGGAGACAAATTCAGTTAGGTAATATAGTTTTTCCCTCTTTTCCCCTCACTTCTTCATAAATGTAGACTCAGGATCCTGCCAACTATTAATAGTGGCTATAGGGAGTTCTCTAAACCATTTAAGGACATCTCCCTCTAGGGTTTGAAAAAAAACCTCTTGAATACTTTGTCATGCTCCACAAACAGGTTTTCAGTGAAATCCTTGAAGGTTTATAGGTTTTCTTTAGAAAATAAAGTTGTTTTTCCATTATACTTGGGTAGAAGCTTGAAGTAATTTTCAGGGAGGTTATGAACATGTATAGGGATATTCAATGGGCCAAATATGGTAGTGATCCAAGGGTTTAAAGGTGGTGGGGGACATTGATTTACTCCATCTCTTCCTACTCTAAGGTTATCCAGAATACTTTGCAGAGTACAATTATGGGATTCAATAGATGGAGGGTTAACATGATTTTTCAAAAAAGGATTGAAAAAAGATTCACTTCTTGATAGAATCCTAACGGTGAATTCTGTAGATCAATTAAGGGTTCGGTAGGTATCTTGGTAGAAGAATCATAATAAACATGTATATCGGTTAAATCAAAAGATTTTCTACCTCTACGAACAACAAAAAGAAGTGTTTCCAAATTAGGTTTACATAAAGATGGAGATATTTCACATTCTTTCATATTTCTCCAGGTTACGAGATTATTTGGATCTAAGTATACTGGAGTACATTATGGATCTGGGTTTCTTTTGGTATATCTTTTGTTCAACACCATATCATTTCACTCTGGAGTCTCAAATTGAAAACCCCAACATCCATGTGCCTGAAATTCATTCACCTTCGAGTATCATATCTTGCAATATCGTATCCCCAAGGAAATATATCTTCAAATTGTTTTCCCTAGAAACGACACCATTTCATATGTTTTCCCTCAATATGTTCCAGGACGTGAGTGGAATGATGTTGAGGCATCCTGAGAGCTAAGACTTAGGATGAACCTTAAATCCATGCTTGTAACAATAGAAATTATGCAAAAAAGTGGGTAATTTTTTCCCTCTATATTATAGAAATCTCGACCCTCAAACAATCCCAGACCAAATGTTAAAAAATTCATCCCTAAGAGGCATATGTCTATGAGTGCTTCATATAATTTGAGTTTAAATATGGAGAGGATATATTTATAATAAATACACAATAAACATGTGCGACAACTTTAAGGTGAATGTCACAGTCTCCGGAAAGAATAAAATGTTGAGTAATTAAGAATTCAACCATTATAGCCGTTGTATCAGATCATTAAATCATGAATCAAACAATAAACATTTTCATATATTTAAATCCATGGAGGTACCCTCTGCATATTATTAAACATATGAAAAAATGACAAGAAGTTGTCATACATTTAGAGTAAATCACTCTAGTATCATAATATATACAACACACAATTACACTAAACATGTCATAAGACTTGCTTCTCGATCTTTAATTAATGGTGATCAAATACAAGAGGTCCAAAACATGATCATGAATTTACAAGAATACATGCACAAAAAGAAGCACATACTGAAGCATAATGCAAGGGATGAATCTCTTAAATCCCATAGCCTTAAAAATATGTATCTTTATAAGGGGATCTTGATCAAACAACTCTCGTTATAAGATACTCTTAAATTCCCCAAATTTTCGACCCTTAAAATGAGCTCTTCACCTTACTTTATAGGGCCTTTGTTTGTCGTAAAACTATAATGTCCCTCAGTTGAAAACATTTAAACATTTAATTTCTTTCTATATTATGTTGTGAAATTTTTGGAAAATAATTATGTGGAATTATATCATCATAAATATTGATGATGAATATATTTGTAATATTTATTTATTTTGTTTTATTTAAATAACAAGAAACAAATTGATTAGAGAATCTAGTTACAAAGTGTAAATCATTATTCCATGGGTGAGTGAAAAGGGTAAAAATCACCAGAGTAAATAATTTTCCATTGGACAAGTAGAAACCTACTCCCAAAAGTGTGAAATGTGAGGGAACAAGATAGCACAAATTTAGGCCAAGAATATTCCCTAGGGTTAGGGATGAGGCTATCTTGAAAATACATAGGTAATCTATTATATAAAAGTATGTTATGAGGCAGGAAGTGTTGGATTACTAAGAGGGGGGTGAATCAGTAATAGATAAATTTAATCCTTTTTAACCATATAATCCAAGTGTTATATCAATGTAGAATTACCATCCAATAACTTCAGAGTAAATAAGCAATGAAAAAATGAAGAATCATACACATACACATTACACCAATGTTTTATGTGGAAACCCAAAGCGGGACAAAACCACAAAATATGTTTTCTTATATCTCTTGAAGAATTACATTCATTGGAAGCACCAACTTCCTTTTTTTTCCAGCTACAACTATAAGGAGGCTCCAACCCCCTTGTTTCTTAGGATACAACCTGAAGGAAGCTCCAAATCCCCTATACTCTGGCTACAACCAAAAGGAGGCATCAAACCACTATGTTCTCCGGCTACAACCGGAAGGTGGATACAACCACCTGTCCTTGCCCCGTCCAACCACCCTGAAGTAGGAGTAGAATGATGGAACCACTGTCACACTATCATTGTGAGATATACCACTGTAAACATGTACGAATAAACCTGAACCATGCATCAACCTGCACCATAAACAAGTGCATCAACCATGCACCAACCTATACCAAACAACTTGTGTCAAGTAATCATCAACTATGACTAATCAATATGTACCAACATCATCAACTATACACCTCATGTATGTGCCAACTCATCAACTACTTGTCTCAACCATGTACCCAACATGTAACTCAACCAAAATACCTCATCAATATCATCATCCAAATATGATTTGTAACTCTGTAATAGACCTAGTATATATGATCACATACCTGCAAACCTTCCTTAACTTTAACAACAAGAGACTATCATTTTCATCAAACTTTTCTTTAGTCTCACATGACTAGTTTTGGATTAGTCAACAACCCTAACTTGAAATAATCATAACTATGTACCTGTAATGAATAAATCTACGAAATTGATACATAATGTTCTTCAGTGTGTTTTATGCCATTAATCTAGGTTTCACTACTTGGAACCTCTCAGAAAATGAGTTATAGCAAAAATTTCATACCTTTGTGAATTTTATCTTATTCTAGAGTGAGACCTTGTAGAGAGTTCCCCACATGGAAAATTTGTGGAATATATATAAAAATGTTAAAAAACATGGTACCGAATGTACTCTAACCAACACATTTTGTCTTACTAAATTTTGATCTGTTATGAATAAGTTATGATGTTTTTATCCCGAAACACCTGTTTTATTCTAGTTTCAGGACTAGCAACAAACCCTATTTTCCATGGAGTGTAACTCCAAAAATACAATGACCTACAAGCTTAATTCTTTACCACAGATACTTGGATGTGTTTCCTCATTGGAATATCAATCTCACGGTCTGAATCATTTTAGAAAAAACGTTATTGCGAAAATGGTGAGATAGCCTGTAAATAACATACCTTAGAAAGCATCATCAAAAGAATTTATCCTCCCTTGAATTGTGGCCCTCTTTTCTTCACCTTCCCTCTGAAATTAAGATTATATATACTTTGGTTACCTCAATCACCTATAGATATTCAATATTCTCAAGTGTGATGTAAAATGAGAGAGCCTTGACTCTTATTTATACTCTCCATCTTCTAGGTCACTTAATCAATTTCTAGGTCACTTAACTTGTTTCTAGGTCACTTAATGCATTTCTAGGTCACTTAACCTATTTTACTCATTTTTAGGGTTAACCACTTTCCATAATTAGAATGTTCTCCATTACTTTATCATTTAAATATTCCTCCTTGACTTTGTCACCTCACTTTATCATTTAAATAATCTTCTTTGATTTTGTCACTTCACTTTATTATTTAAATAATCCTTCTTGACTTTGTCACTTTACTTTATCATTTAAATAACAATTTCTTCTTTGCAAGCTCTTTGACTTCTTTGACCTTTTGGGGATTCAAGCTAACATATGAGGGTCCTCCAACTTTGTAAGGACATAATTCTCAAACCGTGAGGAGTTATGTGACGTTCCACATACCACCAGAAATGGCATGACATGTACTATCCATATTGAATAGTATTACCTTCAAATATATTAAAAATAATACCATTATACGTGAAACAACCTTGGGTCATATCACTCATTCTCCCCTTGGAAATGTGCCTATGTCCTATGCATCTCTTTGACCATTGATCCCTTTGGAACCATGCCTCTGTCCTCTGCATCTCATGACTCTCTCCCCCTTTGTCATTAATGGAAAATGTATCTTTCTATCTGGGGTTGCTCCCCCTGACTGAACTGTCCTTTTTATGGTTCTTCCTCGTGTACATCTAAGACATATAATATAAGCATTCAAAAAAATTCATTTTGGAGTAGAAATAACTCTGATTCCCTGGAAAAGATACTCAAAGGCTTCCCATGGAAGTGGTTTTGTAAAGTTGTCTGCCACTTGTTCTTTTGTGCCCACATACTCAACTCTGATTTTTTTTTTCTGCAACCTGATACCATAGAAAGTGATACTTGATTGGGATGTGCTTCGTCTTGGAGTGCATCATCGGGTTCTTTGAGATACTGATGGTGCTTGTATTATCACAATAGATTGGAATGGGCTCATCATACTCACCCTGTATATCTGTCAAAGTTTGTTTCATCCAAAGAACCCGTGTAAAACATGTTGTTTCTGCAATATACTCTACCTTGGTTGTAGATAAAGATACAGATGATTGTTTCTTGCTTATCCATGATATTAAACACTTACCCAAGTAGAAATCTGCTCCACTAGTGCATCGTCGGTCATGAATAAAACCTTCCCAATGTGCATCTGTTTAGGCAATAAGAGATATATCCTTTCCTTTTGGATACCATAATCCAAACTCTTTTGTTCTTTTGAGATATCTGGAAATTCTCTTCACTACTAATACATGTGATTCCTCTGGTGCTTCTTGAAATCATTCCACCTATCCAAATGCCTGCATTACTTCTGGTTTGGATGATGTCACATATAGTAGGTTGTCAATCATTGACTTGTATTTCCTTTGATATGTAGACTATGAATCATCATATTTCTTAACTTGCAATTGGTTTGAATGGGAGTGATAATTGGTTTGCAATCTTCCATTCTAAACCTCTTTATAATTTATTTGATATACTTGGTTTGAGAAATAAAAATTCCTTTGTTTCTTTGACATATCTAAAGTCTCGTAAATAAGGATAGTTCTCCAAGTAATGACATTTCAAATTCATTCTTCATATCCTTTGCAAATTTCTGGTTTAATCTGTCATTATCACTACCAAAAATAATATCATCAACATAAAATTCAATTAATAAAATATTATCTTGACTTGCCTTGGTGTAGAGGTTGTTGTCTGCACTTCATTTTCTGAACCTTGTCTTCTGTAGATGTTTATCTAGTCTAGAGTACCATGCTCTAGGAGCCTGTTTTAGACCATACAAGGCCTTATTTAATTTTCACACATATTCAACATTCTTTGATAACTGAAATCCTTCTGGTTGTTCAATGTAGACTTCTTCTTCAACTTCCCCATTCAAAAAAACTGATTTTACGTCCATCTGATACACTTTAATATATTTGGAGCATGCATAAGCTAAAAACAATCGAATTGCTTCCATTCTGGGAACTGGGGCAAATGTCTCTTCAAAGTCGACTCCTTCAACCTGTGCATATCCTTTACATACCAATCTATCTCTATTCCTTGTAACTTGTCCATATTCATTCAATTCTTTACTTTATACCCACATTGTTCCCATTACATTCTTATCCTTTGGTCTTGGAACCAATTCCCAAGTGTATTTTTTCTCTATTTGATCCAATTCTTCATCCATGGCCTTGTTCCAAAATTCATCCTTGATGGCCTCTTCAAAATAGGTTGGTTCAATCATAGATGTGAGTGCTAGGTGTGTTTGTTCTGGTGAACATATTCTTCATCTAGTCTCAACTCCTACGTCTTTGTTTCCGATAATTTGATTTGAAGGATGATTCTTCTGTACTTGTCTGCTAGGTGTCTTTGGAGGAACTTGCTAAACTTTCTCTTTTTCTTCTGTTATATCCTCTTCATATTCCTATTCTATTTCCTTTTCATCTTCTGCTTCTTCTTCGAAAAGTTGTTACATTGATTCATTTTCTTCTTCCTTTGATTATGGTCTTCCTGTTTCATCAATTGTTACGTTGATGATTTCTACAACTTTTTTCAATCTCAGATTATAACACTTGTATGCTTTCATTGTACTTGAGTAACCAACAAGTACTCCTTTGTACACATGACAGTCAAACGTTCCCATTTTTCCATCTTCTCTTTTGATGTAGCATTTTCTTCCAAAAACTCTGAAGTGATTCACATTTGTTGGTATTCCTTTCCATAGCTCATAGGGAGTTTTGTCAATGTTGTTTTTGATCACTACTATGTTTTGAATGTGAACTATTGTATGCATTGCCCGTGTCCAAAATATATCTATCAATTTGGAATCCATTAGCATTGTTCGATCCATTTCCTATACTGTCATGTTCTTTCTTTGAACAACTCCATTCTGTTGAGGTGTCCTAGCAATGAAGAATTTCCTTTTTATTCCATGACTAATACAGTAGTCCATAAATTCCTTTGAGGTGAAATCTCCTCCATTATCAAATCTCAAGCATTTGATTTTTGAATCCATTTCATTTTCAACCATTTCCTTGTAGATCTTGAAGTTTTCAAAATCTTCTGACTTGTTCTTGAGAAAACAAACTACAGTCATTATTGTATAATCATCAAATAATAACATAAATTATTTCTCACCTTTTAAACCCTTTGTTGTAGTTGGTCCAACTAGATTCGTATGCACAATTTCTAGTGGTCTTGTCATTGAATATTACTTTGATTTGAACCTGGTCTTTGATTTCTTTCCCTGTTGACAATGCTTACATAAAGTGTTGGTTGGTTTCGTTATCCGGGGCATTTATCTGACTACTTCTCTTCTAATGACATTAACAAGGTTATAAAAATGTATGTGACCCATTCTGCTATGCCATACCCAACTTTCATCTTCATTTCCTAGACAACACTTTTCATTTTCAATTTCACTTAATACATATATGTTGCTTGAAGTTCTCGTAGCTGTAGCAATAAATTTTCCTGAACCTTCTTTTCTTATTTCACTTTTTTGTGAATCTAAAGTAACTTTATGACCTTGGTCACACATTTGACTCACACTTAGAATATTATGTTTCATATCTTCTACTAGTAGAACATTTTCTTCCTTGGTATTCTTGTTCCCAATTCTAACTGTGTCGTTTCCAATGATTTTAGCTAAATAATCATTTCGGAAGGAGAATGATCCATCTCTTTCCTTTCATAATGTAAGAAACCTATCTCTATCATGTGTCATGTGTTTTGAACATCCACTGTCAACATACCAACCATGTTTCTTCTTCTTCACTTGTAGAGAGAGTGTGCATTCTTCATTTCTATATTGATCCTTCTTTCTTATCCATGTCATTTTATGAGGTTCTTACCTATGACTATTATTCTATTGTGGTTCTCTAGGAGGGACTATCATTCTACAATATTTGGCCATGTGTCCAAAATTGTTACATTTGTAACATTCCACTTCAGTGCTCAAAGATTCAAACATGTTGTAATTTATTCTCTGTGTTTCACTAGGCATTCTTGGATAACCCCTTTGTGTATGACTTTCAAAGTTGTTTTTGTTCCTGTTGTTAGCTCTGCAATTCACAACTTCATGTCCAAAAATACTACATGCATAACATAAACCAAAAAATATAGTTTGAAACCTGGGAGTTGAAGATCTTCTAAAATGAGGTACTATTATAAATTCTTCTTCTTCCCGAGGCCTATCTATCGGTTGTTGATTCTAAAATCTGAATCTTCTCGGTGTAGGAGTGTCTCTATAACATTCCTTGTATATTTTCCTATCCCACTTGATTGTTTCTGCATATATTTTTGGATATGTTTCTTGCTCTGTTGTTTTGGAGCTTGATCCTTTTTTTGTCTGATTTTATCCAAGTACGAACTTGTCATGATGAGATTTTTGACTGCTGATAATGTCATCCAAAACTTTTGAGTTGTTCTGCATATTTTTCTTTTGAAGATGCTTTCTTAATGTGACAATCTCTTCTTCCAAATTTCCAATGATCTTGTCTTTTTATTCTAGTTGTTCTTTGGGTGCTTCTTCAATTCTTTTATCTTCTTCTATTTGAACCTTCAAATTTGTGATCATTTGTTCTAGTTCTTGAGTGTCTTCTTTCTTGTCTAGTTCTTCTTGTAGTTTCTTGTTTTTCTTATTTTCTCTTTTGATAACTTCTATGACACACATTAATTCCTCTCAGTAGTCAACTTATGCCTCTTCAATTTCTTCTTCGACTTCTTCATATTCTTCTTCGGCTTCTTCATATTCTTCATTCAAGTCTTCTTTATCAGAGTCTTCTATGACCATGAATAGAAATCTTTTTGTCTCACTGTCACTGACTTCATCTTCATCGGATGATGATATGTCTTCCTTGTTGCATAATCATTTCTTGAAAACTTTCTTTGTGGTTCTTTTTCCTTTATATGTTTGTTTTCCTTTTGAGTAACCTTCATCATTTCTCTTTTTCTTATAAGAAAATTTGTTATCAAAATGACCAATACCATCAGAATTAAAACAAATTAAAGGAAGCTTACCTCTATACCTATTGTTGGTTCCCTTGTTCATTATTTTGACAAAGTTGGCCACTTCTTCATCATCTTCCGAGACGTCACTGTTGCTGCTATGTTATTCTTTTTTCCTTCCCTTTTGCTTTGAATTTTTGGATGTTTTTTGGATGCTTCTATTATATATGGATTTTCCTATTCAGTTCTCACTTCACATGCTGTGAAGATTCCAAGTAATTTATCCATGCTATTGATTTTAGATATGATATTTCTTCGAGTGTTGATATCTTAGGGTTAAATCTCATAGGAAGAGATCTTAGTACTTTTTGAACAATTACAGATTCTTTGATTTCTTCTCCCTATCCTATGATTTCATTTATTGATTCATCAACTCGTAAAAAGTGAGTTGCAATATTCTCATCTTCCTTAATCTTAAGTTTTTCAACTTGAGCTCTGTAATTTTGAAGCTTTGTTGCTTTGAATTTTGAATCTCCTTCATAAATATTTTGAAGTTTGTCCCAAATCTCTTTATTGAATTTACAATGTGCAAATTTGGTGAATAGTTTTTAACTAATACCATTCAGAATTGCATCTTTGGCATTGGAATTATTCTGACTGAGTTTCATTTCTTTTTTATTTTTTGGTGGAACTTCTGGTGTTGTTTATCCATCTACAATCAATTTACAAATTTCAAATCCTTGTGCCTGTATATAAATTTTCATCCTTATGTTGGACAACTGAGAGGGGGGGTGAATTAGTTGTTACCGTGCTTAAACAATTATGGTTCTTTTAAAATATTTGTAGAGACATTGAATGATGATCACAATAATGCAGGGAAATAAACAATGGCATTTTCAACATCATTCAGATATATGAGAAACACAGAGACAAATATTTCCCGAGGAAACCCATGCAGGGTAAAAACCTCTTTTTATTTATATGATAAGTAATAGTTACATACTTTACAGTATCATACATATGATAACCAACTCATAATGAGGCTACAACCTCAGTTTTGCAAGCTACAACTTGTTGAGAGCATCAACTCTTTGTTTTCTCTAGCACCCACTAGAAGGAAGTACCAACTCCCTGGTTTCTCTAGCACCAACTAGAAGGAAGCACGAACTCCTTGTGTTCAAGCACCCACTTGAACCTTTGAGGACACCAGTCCTCCCTAGCTCCTCCCAACCACCCTGAAATATCTATCTTTGCTACTGAAACTTATTACAGTGATATGATGTTCAACAATGGCTTACCAGACTCATCACTATTGTTCTGCATTTCGTTGCTCTATCTACCTTATTGCCTTTCTGTACACATCACTTGCGTTGTCTATTCTTCCGCTTTTTATGCTCTGTGAGCCATGTCCATTCACTGCACACTTCCTCTTCTATGCTATTCAGCTGCTGCACTCTCCTCCTTCTTCACACATGAATCACCTTCACCAATAAAAACCACAGAAAAATCCAATAGTGACAGCCCCCCATCTCTTCTCTGTACCGTGTATTTATAGCTTCTGTGCAACTTGTGCATGTAATGTTCACAATGCCTCTGCATGCTGACTCCACACTGTTATCCTCCACCTCTCGAATGCTCTGTCTGATCATCATCGTGACTCTTCAGCTTCTTTGGTGGTTCGCCCCACGTTTCCAGCATCACTGTATGTTATACTAAGATTCCTCAGCCTCTCTGGCAGTTTGAGACTCTTCGTCTTCTTTGTGATAGTTGAACTCACCTTCTCTGTTTCAGTTACATGCCTCAATGCTCATCAGCTGTCAATTGCCTCCACAAACATCTTCATCCCTCTCGGAGACTCTTCACCTCCTCTGTCAGTCATCCCGAAGTGTCTTTGAGTCCTCTGGCAGAACCCATCAGTGGTTTCTGGCAGTTACATTGTATCGTGCTACAGTTTCCCTCCGATCTTGTTCAAATTCATCTGCACCATTGGATTGAATCCATGGGATCTTGCATTCATTTCGACATTTCGGAATTCGACAATTCTATGCTGAGTGTCTTGACACTTTATTTCACGATCTCTGAAGTTTCAATACAGAACGTTTCTACACTATCTCCTTCCCCAATATGACTATGGGCATAACCAAGCGCGCATGCAAAAAGCATTTTTCGCGAATTCGCGTTTCGTGAATCTAGAGATGAGGCATCTCGACTTTCTAAGTTGCGATCCCCGATACCCCGAAATGGCGTGGGATCAACGGTCCTGATCAGAGATTCATTCAACAGCTGCGATTGAATCGCAATTTCGCATATCGCGAAATCGACATTATTGTTGCATTGTTTGCTTGCCTCTCCATGTTGCGATCCCTGACACTCCAATATGGAGTTAGATCAATGGTCCATATCTGAGCTTGATATGACGGCTCAGATTACATCGCGATTTTGCATATCGTGATATCGGGATTCCTATGGTGAATGTTCTCTTGTCTCTCTATGTCGCGATTCACGAAACTCCGATATGGAGTAAGTCTGTTGACGTCACATGTGTTAAATAACTGCCACGTGTCACCCCGATTCGTGACTTACATGTGCTTTGAATGTTGAATCAGTCTGACACTTGTCATTACCTGGTTGTGCCATGTGTTCCTAACTGATGTGGTTTGCTGACGTGAGTCGGATCGATGGTCTAGATGTGAAATTGATTTGACGGTAGCGATTAAATCGTAATATCTCATATTGTGATTTCGGGATTCCTGTGGTTATTATTCTTTGACCTCTTCAACTCTCGATCCGCGAAACTCTGAAATGTAATGAAATCAACGGTCCATATCAGACCTTGATTCAATGGTTGTGATTAAGTCGCGATTTCTCATATCGCGATATCGAGATCCCTGATGTTAATAAACATTGACATCTCCAACTCTCGATCCCCGAAACTCCGACATGAACTGGAATCAACGGTCTAGATTCAACCTTAATCTGACGGCTCAGATTAGATCACGATTTCAGATATCACGATTTTGAGAGGTTAGGGAGCATCGTTCCTTTGACTCTCCAGTCAGCGAACTGACGATATATCCCCACGTGTCCTGTCTGAAGATGGACGGTCCTCCTTCTTTCGGGATTTTGTGAGCCCTCTACTCCCTTCACTTTAAAGAACATGCAGATTCTCCTTGATCCAATGGTGGTCCAACCCTACACTCGGATCTAATGCCCAAGATCTATCCTCGATATCTATGTGCTCCTCTTGTCTACATTGAGATCTGATGGTCATCGGGAATTCAGGATGGGATCCAACGATCAACGACACTTCTCCTCCAAGCTTATACTTTGTCCTTGTTTTTCCTTTGTTGCATACTCTGATCTTGCCATCGATGACAAGCTTACTTTTCCTGATAACCTGCTAACAATCATCTGCACTATCTCTTCTGAACTTATCGGGCTTTCTCTGCAGCGTCTTCCCAAACTACTTATGATTCCCGTCTGTTACACTCTTCCTATACTCATGCCATATTCACTATTGTACTTTCCATCAATGAAAAGCATGCGCTACATGTTAAACATTTGCCAACAATCTCCCCCTTTGGCATTGATGGAAACTAAGGCACCCAAATTCTTTTCTCCCCCTTTGACATCAATGTCAAAGAAGAGACATGATCCCTTTGAGCTATTGCAGTAATTTTAGGAGGCATTAGAGATTCAATCAAAGAAAAACTCCCATTAACAAGATGGAATTTTTTAGGTGTGAAACGAAATGACACCCAACTTCTGTCTGAGATATTCAAACGGTGTCTTGGCTAGGGGCTTAGTAAAGATGTCTGCAATTTGTTATGTAGTGGGAATGTAATGGACCTGAACAATCTGATTGGTGACCTGCTCTCTCATAAAATTATATTTTATGGGAATATGTTTTGTCTTGGAGTGGAGGATAGGATTTTTAGACACACTGATGGCACTAGTGTTATCAGAATGAATTGGGATCGGTGCAGTATATTTTACCTCTAAGTCTGCAAGTGTATGAATCATCCATAATACCTATACGCAACAGGTAGCAGCAGCAATGTA
>JZKD02S1674078.1:553058-584086 GCA_000966675.3 Picea glauca | reverse complement strand
AGAAGGCAAAGTTTGTTCCATTGAACAGAGGGGCCTTATTGGTTGAATTTCCTTCATGGATTGACATGTTTAAGCTCTAGGATCTACCCTTAGATAAAAGGGGTCATCTCTGATACCATTTGTTGGACAACTGAGAGGGGGGTTGAATTAGTTGTTACCGTGCTTAAACAATTATGGTTCTTTTAAACTCTTTGTAGAGACACTGAATGATGATCACAATAATGGAGGGAAATAAACAATGGCACTTTCAACATCATTCACATATATGAGAAACACAGAGACAAATATTTTCCGAGGAAACACATGCAGTGTAAAAACCTCTTTTTCTTTATATGATAAGTAATAGTTACATAATTTACAGTATCATAGTTATGAGCACCAACTCATAATGAGGCTACAACCTCAGTTTTGCAAGTTGCAACTTGCTGAGAGCACCAACTCTCTGTTTTCTCTAGCACCCACTAGAAGGAAGCACCAACTCCCTGGTTTCTCTAGCACCAACTAGAAGGAAGCACCAACTCCCTGGTTTCTCTAGCACAAACTAGAATGAAGCACCAACTCCTTGGTTTCTCTAGCACCAACTAGAAGGAAGCACAAACTCCCTGTGTTCAAGCACCCACTTGAACCTTTGAGGACACCAGTCCTCCCTAGCTCCTCCCAACCACCCTGAAATATCAATATTTGTTACTGAAACTTATTACAGTGATATGATGTTCAACAATGGCTTACCAGACTCATCATTATTCTTCTTCATTTCGTTTTTGTGTATGCCTTATTTCCTTTCTGCACACATCACTTGCGCTGTTTGTTCTTCCTCTTTTTATGCTCTGTGCGCCATGTCCATTCACTCCACAATTCCTCTTCTGTGCTATTCAGTTGCTGCACTCTCCTCCTTCTTCACACATGACTCACCTTCACCAACAACAACCACAACAAACTCCAATAGCGACAACCCCCCATCTCTTCTCTGTACCATGTATTTATAGCTTCTGTGCACCTTGTGCATGCAATGTTCACAATGCCTCTACATGCTGACTCCGCGTTGTTATCCTCCACCTCTCGAGTGCTCTGTCTGGTCATCATCATGACTCTTCAGCTTCTCTGGTGGTTCTCCCTGCATGTCCAGCATCACTGTATGTTATACTGAGATTCCTCAGCCTCTCTGGTAGTTTGAGAGTCTTTGTCTTCTCTGTGATAGTCAAAGTCACCTTCTCTGTTTCAGTTACAGGCCTCAATGCTCATCAGCTGTCAATCACCTCCACGAACATATTCATCCCTCTTGGAGACTCTTCACCTCCTCTGTCAGTCATCTCGAAGTGTCTTCGAGTCCTCTGGCAGAACCCATCAGTGGTTTCTGGCAGTTACACTGTATCGTGCTACAGTTGCCCTCTGATCTTGTTCAAATTCATCTGCACCATTGGATTGAATCCATGGGATCTTGCATTCATTTCGACATTTCAACATTCGACAATTCTATGCTGAGTGTCTTGACACTTTATTTTGCGATCTCTGAAGTTTCGATACAGAACTTTTCTACACTAGCTCCTTCCCCAATATGACTATGGTCATAACCAAGCGTCTATGAAAAAAGCACGTTTCATGAATTCACGTTTTGTGAATCTGGAGATGATGCATCTCGACTTTCTAAGTTGCGATCCCCGATACCCTGAAATGGCATGGGATCAACGGTCATGATCAGAGATTCATTCTTCGGCTGCGATTGAATCGTAATTTCGCATATCGCGAAATCGAAATTCTTGTAGCATTGTTTGCTTGCCTCTCCATGTTACGATCCCCGAGACTCCGATATGGAGTTAGATCAACGGTCCAGATCTGATCTTGATATGATGGCTTAGATTACATCGCGATTTCGCATATCGCGATATCGAGATTCCTGTGGTGAATGTTCTCTTGTCTCTCTATGTCGCGATTCATGAAACTCCGATATGGAGTAAGTCTACTGACGCCACATGTGTTAAATAACTGCCACGTGTCACCCTGATTCGTGAATTACATGTGCTTGGAATGTTGAATCAGTCTGACACTTGTCATTACCTGGTTGTGCCACGTGTTCCTATATGATGTGGTTTACTGACGTGAGTCGGATCGATGGTCCAAATGTGATCTTGATTTGATGTCTGTGATTAAATCATAATATCACATATCGCGATTTCGGGATTCCTGTGGTTATTATTCTTTGACCTCTTCAACTCTCGATCCACGAAACTCCAAAATGTACTGAAATCAACGGTCCAGATCAGACCTTGATTCAATGGTTGTGATTAAGTCACGATTTCGCATATCGCGATATTGGGATCCCTGATGTTAATAAACTTTGACATCTCCAACTCCCGATCCCCGAAACTTCGACATGAACTGGAATCAACGGTCCAGATTCAACCTTAATCTGATGGCTCAGATTAGATCGCGATTTCAGATATCGTGATTTCGAGAGGTTAGGGAGCATCGTTCCTTTGACTCTCCAGTCAATGAACTGACGATCTATCCCCACGTGTCCTGTCTGAAGATGGATGGTCCTCCTTCTTTCGGGATTTTGTGAGCCCTTTACTCCCTGCACTTTAAAGAATGTGCAGGTTCTCCTCGATCCAACAGTGGTCGAACCCTATGCTCGGATCTAACACCCGAGATCTATCCTCCATATATGTGCACTCCTCTTGTCTACATTGAGATCTAATGGTCATCGGGAATTCGGGATGGGATCCAACGATCACCGACGCTTCTCCTCCAAGATTACACTTTGTCCTTGTTTTGCCTTCGCTGCATACTCTGATCTTGCCATCAATGACAATCTTACTTTGCCTGATAACCTGCCAACAATCATCTGCACTACCTCTTCTGAACTTATCGGGCTTGCTCTGCAGCGTCTTCCCAAACTAATTCTGATGCCCGTCTGTTACACTCTTCCTATACTCATGCCATCTTCACTATTGTACTTGCCATCAATGACAAACATGCGCTACCTGTTAAACATTTTCCAACACCTTATGCTAAAAAATGCATACTTCTGTCCATTGAACTGTGGTATTCCATTTTTATATAAGTTGTGTCTCTCCATGATATACCTTTCAGTGGTTAAACTGATTTTTGAAGGAACCTACTCTGATACCAATTGTTGGATTACTGAGAGGGGGGGGGGTGAATCAACAATAGAGAAATTTAATCCCTTTTAACCATATAATCCAAGTGTTATATCAATGTAGCATTATCATCCAATAAATGCAGAGCAAATAAGCAATGAACAAATGAACAATCATACACATATACAATACACCAGTGTTTTACGTGGAAACTCAAAGTGGGAGAAAACCATAAAATGTGTTTTCTTATATGTCTTGAAGACTTAAATTCATTAGAAGCACCAACTTTCTTTGTTTTCCAGCTGCAATTGGAAGAAGGCTCCAACTCCCTTGTTTCTCAGGATACAACCTGAAGGAAGCTCCAACTCCCCTATTCCCTGGCTACAACCAAAAGGAGACTACAACCCCCTATGTTCTCCGGCTACAATCGGAAGGTGGCTACAACTACCTGTCCTTGCCCCGTCCAACCACCCTGAAGTAGAAGAAGAATGATGGAACGATTGTCACACTATCACTGTGATATATACCAATGTAAACCTATACCAGTAAAATTGAACCATACATCAACCTGTACCTCAACCTTTAATCAACCTGTACCTCAACCTGTACCATAAAAAAGTGCATCAACCATGCACCAACTTGTACCAAACAACCTGTAATCAACCTGTACCATAAACAAGTGCATCCAACCATGTACTAAATATGTACCAATGATGTTTCAACTATTCATCAACTATGACTCATCAATATGTACCAACATCATCAACTATACACCTCATGTATGTCCAAACTCATCAAGTACTTGTCTCAACCATGTACCTAACATGTACCTCACCCAAAATCCCTCATCAATATCATCATCCAAATATGATTTGTAACTTAGTAATAGACCTTGTGTATATGGTCACATACCTACAAACCTTCATTAACTTTAACAACAAGAGACTAGCATTTTCATCAAACTTTTCTTTAGTCTCACATGAATAGCTTTGGATTAGTCAACAACCCTAACTTGAAATAATCATAAATATGTACCTATAATGAATAAATATCTAAAACTAATACACAATGTTCTTCAGTGTATTTTATTCAATTCCTCCAGGTGTCACTACTTGAAGCCTCTCAAAAAATGAGTTATTTAAAAAATGGCATACCTTGTTGAGTGTTGAATTCTGCCTTATTCTAGAGGGTGACCTTGTAGAGCATGCCCCACACAGAATGTTTGTTGAATCGATCTTAAAATGTTACACAACATACTACCAACTGTACTCTAACCAATTTTTTTTGTCTTACTAAATTTTGTTCTATTATGAAGAAGTTATGACGTTTTTATCCGAAACACCTAATTTAGACTAGTTTCAGGACTAGCCACAAACCCTATATTCCACGTAGTGTAACTACAAAAATACAACGACCCACAAGATGAATTTTTTACCACAAATACTTGGATATGTTTTCTCAATGTCCTATCAATATCATGTTTGGAATCATTCTATAAAAAAAAATATTGTGAAAATGGTGAGATGAGCTATAAATAACATACCTTAAAAAACATCATCAAAAGAATTTATCCTCCCTTGAATTCTGACCCTCTTTTATTCACCTTCCCTCTGAAATTTGGCTTAGATATACTTTGGTTACCTCATTCACCTATATTCAATATTCTCAAATGTGATGTAAAATGAGAGAGCCTTGCCTCTTACTTATACTCTCCATCTTCTAGGTTACTTAACCCATTTCTAGGTCACTTAACCTATTTTCCTCATTTTTAGGGTTAACCACTTTCCATAATTAGAAGTTTCTCCATTAATTTATCATTTAAATATTCCTCCTTGACTTTGTCATCTCACTTTATTATTTAAATAATATTATTTGATTTTGTCACTTTACTTTATTATTTAAATAATCCTTCTTGACTTTGTCACTTTACTTTATCATTTAAATAATATTTTCTTCTTTACAATATCTTTGACTTCTTTGACCTTTTGGGGCTTCAAGCCAACATATGAGCATCCTCCAACTTCATAAGGCCATAAATATCAAACCATAAGAAGTTATGTGACATTCCACATACCACCAGAAATGGCATGACATGTACTATCCATATAGAATAGTATTACCTTCAAACATATTAAAACTCATACCATTATACATGAAACAACCTTGGGTCGATTACCCAAACCTTTGTGCTACCTGAATTCGCTACTGGACTTTCTTCAAGGGTTGACGTCAATGACAACCAACCTTAATAAATAATATGTTGTTGAGTACTTGTGAGGAAATTGAGTTTAATGGTTATGGATAGAATCAAAATCTAAGAAATATGAAGAAGTGTAACATCCTGCTCTTGCGAGCACATGCTATTGACATATTATTTGAGGACACTTATGTGCAAGTGATTCGGTTATAGTACATGGTTATTGCTTTTCTTATGTATTTTTATGATGATGTTGATGGTTGCGATTTAATGTTATTTGAAATATATGTATTGACATATTCTATTGACGATTTTTCCCTGAGTGTGTAGGAAACTTGACAAATTGTGGATGGTGATGGAATCAATGGACATCCTTGGACTCTGTATTGACTCATGGAGTGGATTGTATTGGTTTAATTATTTCATTTATACATATGTGACATATTGTCAATTATAGTATGATTTTATATATGGATCATTGACAGTGTTCATTGATTTATGTAGGATGAAAAATGCTTGCTAATATGACTCACATATGGATTAAAGGAGCCATGCACATAGACCATATATTGAGGGAGAGGTGTGGTAGCATCCTTGTCACAGCCTACTAACACTCTCATCATGGATGGAATTGTAGGTTAATGATTGCCTAGTTCAAGAGGTCCATGACGTCATGAGGGCATACTGAAACAATCACTCATGAAGATTTCTAGGGGGCAGGAAATAAGGCGGGGTCCCTATTCCTTAGAAGTCCTTAGTCTCTCACAAGGTCGCTTGAATGGAGTGATGACTCCAAGGGTTGGAAAACTACCAAAACCAGTCAAAGGCGAGTGACACCCTTGGAGAAAAAAGTGCATCTTGAAGGGCACGTCACGTAATTAAAACTTGAGTCAATAAATCTAGGATGCATGAAAACCTTGAGCGAATAATTAAACCTTGTAAAATATTTAAGCATTTTCAGATTTAATTAATTATTTAAAGAACAAGTTTATTAATTGTGAATCCCAAATGAAAGTCTAAGCCTATTCAAAAATTTAATCTTAAGTCTAAGTTCTTGTAAGGATACTAAACTAAATTAATAACTAAATTAAAAAGGAATGAGGTAAATCAAATTAAGAATTAAGTAAAATAAAACAAATCTAAATATTTGATTTAATACACATGTGTGCAAGAAAAAACCAAATTGGAATTTAGGATAAGAAAGGAATAGAGTAGGAAATAATATGTGTATGCATAGAATGATATCTAGATTCTAGTTAACACTAGTCTAACTAGAAGAAGACTCATATTTTAACTCTACTCAGATTTAGTAAGGCATCACTATTTAAATGAGAATATGAGAAATAAATATACAACTAGAAGTTATTTAAGGAGCACATTTAAGAAATGTGAGGAAATTTTACTTTTAATTAAAATAAAATATGTAATTACTTGTGCAACTAAGAGAGAGGGTGACAAGTGTAAGGGGGAAATAGTTCTAATTTAATTAATTAAAAAGAAAATTAATTTCCAAGTGGGGATGTGTTAGTAGGGAAACTCCTGTAAAGAAAATGGTCTATATGAAAAAGGGATCAGACTGGTTATTGATAAAGTTTTGTTGTCGAATTATTTTGACTGGTTTTACTTGTGAGAGTTGGGATACCCAGCTTGAGAGACAGTGGTGGATCTACCTTGCGAGAAAAGCTAGGAGCTAGAGTATTTCTGAATTGTGTGTGTGGACCCTTTGCGGCTCGGGAGGATAATGTGGAAGAAGAGTACCCATAGCATTAACTGGGAGGTACAGGTGAAGTATATATGTTTATCAAGAGGGAGGCCAAAAGGAGTGCCATTGCGAAAGAACAACTCTGAATTCTCTGTCGCTGATTACGGTATTTTATTGAAATTTGTAATTGCATTGTGATTTTAAATTGTATAATCAATTTTTTACATTTGCATAACTATGTTGAAAGGTTTAATATTGAATACACAAGTGCCTTGAAGTTTTTATAAATTCTATAAGAGGATTTCTAATAATTTCACTGTCATGGTATTTCTCAACTAAATAAACAGAAATTTTGTGTTAAGTTGTGTTATTCCCCAAATTCCAAATCGATTTCTACATTCTCATGTTAAAGAATAGACTACGCACTTATGAGGGTTTGATCACTGCCACTTTTACTTCGAATTCTGAGCTTGAATGTATGTATATAGGAACGTTTTATCACTGCCATTTATTTCAAATTCCGAGCTCAAATGTTTTGGCCACTGCCATTTTTAAATTCGAATGTGAGCATTGAATATATATCAGAGCGTAGATCACTGCCATTATCTGAATTTTGAGCTTGAACATTTTTTTCACTGCCATTTTTTAATTCGAATATGATCATTGAATATATATATGGGAGCGTATATCATTGCCATTATTTTGAATTCCGAGGTTGAACGTTTTGGTGACTGCCATTTTTATTCGAATTTGAGCATTGAATATAGTTATAGGAGCGCAGATCACTATCATTTATTTCAAATTCCGAGCTTGAACGTTTTGGTCCCTGCCATTTTTTAATTTGAATCTGAGCATTGAATATATGTATGGGAGCGTAGATCACTGCCATTATTTCGAATTATGACCTTGAACTTTGGGTCACTGCCATTTTTTTTTATTCGCATCTGAGAATTGAATATATATATGGAAGCGTAGATTACTGCCATTATTTTGAAATAGGAGCTTGAACGTTTTGGTCACTGCCATTTTTTTTAATTAGAATCTGAGCATTGAATATATATATGGGAGCGTAGATCACTGCCATTATTTTGAATTCCGAGCTTGAACATTTTGGTCACTTCCATTTTTTAAAATTTGAATCTGAGCATTGAATATATATATGGGAGCATAGATCACTACCATTATTTCAAAATCTGAGCTTGAACATTTTGGTCACTGCCATTTTTTAATTCGAATCTGAGCATTGAATATATATATATATATATATATATATATATATATATAGGAGCGTATATCATTGCCATTATTTCGAAATTCGAGCTTGAACGTTTTGGTCACTACCATTTTCTTTATTTTAATCCGAACATTGAATATACATATAGAAGCATAGAGCACTGCCATTTATTTCGAAATTCTGAGCTTGAACGTTTTGGTCACCGCCATTTTTTTAATTTTTCTGAGCATTGAATGTATAACTGAAGGAACATTTTGATCACTGCCATTCTAGTTGTGATCTGGCCATGAATTAATTACTTATTATTTGCGCACAAAACTACTATCCGAATCTATCTCTCTAGTTAAATTTTTCCAATCAGTTTGATATAGTCTCGAGTTAAATTTCCGTGTGGATTGGGATAAATAAATATTTAAACCTGAATCTATCTCTCTGGTTAGTCGCTTCCAGTCTAGAATTCTTGATTCGATGATTCTCTAAGGTTCTCCAAACAGTCTAGGAGACTCAAATCTATATGAATGTTGGGGGTCTTGTAGGTGATCTCATCATACTCAACTACTCTTCAATTGCTTATTGAAAATAATTCCTCTGGTACATTTTCAACTCATGGAAAAATCCCTTTCTGTCAATCTTAAATTTGCAGCCATTTCATATGTACAACTCTATGGATGTTCTCACTTTCCCTTGTAGATTGTTTCTAAGTCTAGAACTCGATACTGTAGGGACTTTGCATGCGATTTCACGCTCGTTGACTTCCAGTGTTGGTAGTAATCACATCTTCAACCCAACCATTTTTATTTACCTCTTCACTCCCATGTCGATGGAAGTTTTACATTTATTATTAAATTCATTTATATTCTTGCATATCATTCTGGATTTGCGTAAGGATACAATTTATTCTAGTCCCGTATTCCCTTCACTAATAAATTGGTAGTGTAATAGTTAACCTTACATTATTCCATAATTCTTAGTTTACTTTGGGTCCTTTATTTCAATTTTGAGCCTTCCTTAAATTCTTTAATTTCTTTATTAGAATTGTATGTTAGCCTTGAGTCCCCTTTATGATTATTTAATAAGAATCGATCCCTTAATTCCTTATGAATGGAAGTGTAAGTTAACATGAAATTCATTGTTTCAATTATGGGTTGATTGTCTTATGATTCTTCATATATATATTAATGTAGCTTGGAATCTTTCCATTTAGTTGTTAGGATTTTCCTTCTTAGTTCTTTAAGGAGGGATACGCTAGAAGTTGACTTATTTTTAATAGCTAATATAAATTATTGTTATTGTTTTCATAGCATGGATACATAATGTAAATGTGTAACATCCCGCTCTTGCACGCACTGAGAGGACTTATTCTTTGAGTACACTTGCATGCAAGTGATTCGGTTCTTTATACGATTGGTTGATTTGATTAGGATTATGAGATATTGTGGATTTGATCATATGTTATTTTTGTTGTATTTACATCGACATGTGCTATTGACTGGGTTCTCTCGAGTATGCAAGACTCTATACGTTGAGGATGTTGAGGCATCGATGAAACTCCGTGGACTCCGGATCAAGTCAGGGAGTGGACTATTAGGGTTTGAATGTTGTTGATGTGACATATGTGCATATGATTAGATATTATGTTGTTGATTATTATTGCTGACATGATTCGTTGATCGATGCAGGATGATGATATCTTACCAACCAAAATCACATTTAGAGTAAATGAGTCATGCACGAAAACCAAAGACATTGAGGGAGGAGTCTGGCAGTAGCCCTGCCACAACCTACTGTCACTCCCGTTGTGGCTTGAACTGTAGGTTAACGATTACCTAGTTCGAGAAGACTCATGATTCCATGAGGGAAGGGAAGACTAAGACAGTCTCTCACGATGATTCTAAGGGTTTCACAATAAATCAAGGTCCTTATTCCTTAGAGACCCTTAGTCTCCCACAAGATCACTTGAGGAAGTATTGACTCCAGGGGTTTGACGTCTACAAAATTCAGTCAAGAGGCGAGTGACACCCTTGGAGCACGTAGTGTGTCTTGAAGGGAATGTCATGCAAATAAAACAGAAAGAGGTGAGTGGCACCCTTGGAGCACGTAGTGTGCCCTGAAGGGCAGTTTGTGATTTTAACTGATAAGTTAATAAACCTAGTTCCTAGAAAATTATGCCTCCTTAGGACTTGGTCGGCCTTAAAATGAATGATGTGAGAAGTAAAGTTTAATAACAAATTTTCCCTTAAAAACTATCGCCAAACGTAGTGAATTGAAAACCTAGGTCTAAGTAGAACCTTTGAAAAAAAAAAAAAAACTAATTAGACATGTAACAAGAAGGGGGTGAATAAAATTCAAGCATTAATAATTAAAGTGGAAAATTTAATAAAGGTTTAATTAATAAAAGGGGTATTTGGTTGTTTTTGTCTAGACATTCTAAATCTGAACTTAGTTATAAAAAGGGGAAACTTTAAGAAAAAGGGAAACTTAAAGAAAAGGGGCAAACCTAAGGAAAAGGGGAAACTTAAAGAAAAGGAGAAACTTAATGAAAAATGGGAATGTCTAACTTAGTAAGGAATCTAGCCTTTGAAACTTTATATTTATGAACTCAACCAGGAATTAAGTAAGGCGTAAGTCATTTAATAATTGTAAGGGAATAATGGGACACCCACGAACATTTTTAGGAACACATTTAGTTGAGTGAGGGAAATAGGCAAATTTAATTTATTAATAAGTTGATTTTTCTAGTGCAACTAGGGGATTGGGCGACGTGTACGGGGTGGTTCAAAATTAGTTAAATGAAAAAGTAATGTAATGAGGGTTTTGGGAAACCAATGAATAATAAAAATATGTAGAAAGGATGGCGACGAAGGAGTATGGATCAAATCTGGCTTGTGTAACATCACCTTGTCAAATTTTATCTTGATTGAGTTTCTTTGTGGGAGTTGGGATACCTAGCTCAGGTCATGAGTAGTAGCTCGACCTTGTGAGACAAGTTGGGAGATAACATTCTCTGGTATTGTGTGCATGGCTCCTTTGCAACTTGGGGGCTCAAGGGGAAGAAGAGTACCCCTAGCATTGGATGGGAGATACCAGTGAGGTCACATCGGTTGGCAAGCGGTATTTGGATGGAGCACATGTGGGACAATGACTTCGGAGCAGTCTCATTTGGATACAATACGCATGTGTATATTGTATTGAATGGTAGTTAAATTCCCAGTATATGCATCTCTCTAACGTCGAAATCATGCATGCCTCACTGTGTTAAAAATTTGGTTAATTTTATGTCCTGGAAAATTACGCTTGTGAAATTTGGTTGAAGGGTAGTTAAATGATGTTCATGTGCCTTTAGTTAACGTACTTATATTCTGTTAAAGTTTAGGTTTTATTTAGCGTAATACTATCCAGAGCTTCCATTTTTTTTCTTTCAGTGAATTGTCTTGATGAGCCCAACATTTTATGATAAGAGAATTCAAAGTTATCTCAACCTCATGCTCATTGTACTTTTTGATTTCCAATGGCGAACCCAAACTTTGAATGAAAATGACTTCTCTGTGTTTTTTTTAATGGTTTTTAATACAATTTTTTTATTATTATTATTTTTTGTTTCCCTATCCTTTAAGTTATTAGTCCGTTCCTGAGAAGTCGGCCAAGATACGAATCGATTGTCTTTCATTCGAGTGTTAAATATTTAGATTCAAATGTCTTTCTTTCCTGTGCATGGATAACAAGTGTAGGATCATTTCTTTGCCCATCAAGGAATTATCTCCTAGGAGTTTATTCCCTCCTTACTCGTTGTGATTATTGTGTTTATACACTCTGCAAATTCATTTTTAACTTACCCATAATTTCGTGTTAATTTGAATGACAAATTGAATGTGTAAACGCAATTAATGTTGTTTTTACTCTCTGCAAATGCATTTTTAATTTTCCCAGCAATTCGTTTGCTTGTACAGAGAAAATTCCTCTTAATTACTCGGTGGTTATTGTGTTATTATTATGTTTGTTGTCTTCTAGTTTCTCCCATAATCTTATTCTTCACACCACACGGTGAATGCAGTAGCTCTGTGTTTTTTTTAGTAACCCTCGATGTATTTACATAATTCCCTCCATGTTAAATCAACGAATCTACCCGACACTTAAACATAGAAGAACTCTACGATTTCAATTTATCTTTATGGTTGCTTACTTTTTACCCAGTGATTTATCCCCTTCTATTCCTGTGTTTCAAAAAGGGATTTCCCTTGCCCTTACTCTTTCACCCAACAACTCTTTCAACAAACTTATCTTTGCATCCTTCCCATAAATTATCTCTGCTTTTTTTTTTATGAATAATATTTGCATCCTTGTGGTTGTGTAATCTGGAAAAGTTGGGATTCTCCTTTAACCCCCATAGTAGTAAGGATTATCTATGTTGAACAAATCACCATAAATTCCTCTTGAGGTTACCTCTATTTTTTTGTAATCACCAATCCACTATCTGCAATTTGTGTAAATTCTTGGGGATCCGAACTGTCTTTCCTCTACATTTTTATTGACAGAACCACTGCCTATTATTTGAGTAATTTCCTTGGATCTTAACTATTATTTACCTTTGTAGGTTAACTACTAGATCATGATACCCCCTCATACTGATTTCCTTTATCGATTGTCAAATAGTGAGCCATGCCATCATTGACTACCAGCATTACCTTGGCTCCTTGCAAAAAGGAAAAATCCTTTTTACTGCCAGCGAATCGTCGATGTCTGCACCTTCTTTTTCCTTCCAGCTCATTCCATGTTGGATGATATCATATCACTTTCCTTAGGTTTCTGTTCTACTCTCATTTGATCACTCCCTGTATCGAGAAACATTTCTTAAATGTTTCCTATGAAATTTTTTCTCACGGATTAATGAAATTTAAGTGATTTACTTTGGCCATTGAAATGAGATAATGTTACCTATTCTTAATAATTGTGATTGATAGCTCTAATAATTTTAAATAGTCTAAAATTAACTTAATACAATTTTAAGGAAACATGGTTTCTCATTACCTTCAACTAGTTAGGTATTAATAGTATTATCAAGATTATTACTAAATCTATCGCGACTCATGTTATGAAGACTTCAAGTCATGATGGGTAATGTGATCTGTTTAGAAGATAAAACAAGCCAGTAAATACTACTGATATACTCCAATCTCAGGTGATGAAGAATTAAGTTATCATTGTTTATGTTTTATAGTTATAAAAAAACCAAACAATGTAATAAAGGAGATAGACTTTTTATCCAAGGACTTGATGGGTATTCTATATTCCATTTGAAAATTATATATGATGCCTCATATAGGAAGGGATAAAGGATAGGAAGGGATGTAGGAAATTAATAGTGTGATGAAAAGGTTCTATTGGAGGGTAAACTATTGATTGTAGAAGATAGATGGATGTTTTACCAGTGTAGTTTTATTAGTCATTTCTTATTTAAATTGCCAAGTTCATTGGATGTAGTTTTTATTACATGGACATGATGTTCGCGTGATTAATTAAAAGATCTGGAAGGTATATCACTTCTCACACCACAAATTCTATTTAATGATTGATTGATTAAATAGCGCGCTTGGACTTTAATATAATTCTACCTTAAGTTGTTTTGCTAGATAGATTGTGTATGTCAGCTCTCTTGCGCACTCGTAAATTTAATGATAAATAAAGTATTGTCTAAACATTAGATTTATCTTGTGGTGTGCGGTGAAAGGCCACTATTGATTAGTTGTTGTTTATATACTGTGCGCCATACGAATGTTGATTCATTGAACACTAATTCTCTCTCGCATTGAAGGTTCATGTTACACATGTCGGTTGGTGTCGTTGCATTTGGTTGTTTTTATGTTGTCGCTTAGCTTAGTAGGTGTTGTCTTTCTTGTGTCGGGAGAGATGTAGACATCTCCTTGTTCCTCAAAAGTTGTTAGAATAGTCACCATCCTTGAGACCTTAAATGGTCAAAATCAATGAGAACCTGGGCTTGAATGTTGCTTATGTGTCCTGGAGGTCCTAACCTTGCAGGGTAGGTTGGGCGGGTAATCATTTTTATTTTCATCTGATTGAATGTCATATGTTCTTCCAGCCGCATGATGTGCTACTAGGCTAGGTCATTATCTTGTCTGTTTCCTGAATTGTGTGCATTGTGTTCGTCGTTACGTTGTGTTGATTAACTGTTGTCTTTGCTACTTTCCTTCTTTAAGAAAAAAAAAAAATTGCACTTATTATGCTTCGCATGTAGTCATAACGACCGAGGCTATTACATATGGTATAAGAGCCGGTTCGACCCGTGAATTGGGATCACTACGTTTTTCGTTGATTGATATTTGATTATAATTTTTATAATTAATTTGGATTGTATTCGTGCAGGTAATCATGGTTAGAGGACATCGCTGAGGCAGACGATAGGGTGCTAGGGGAGGAGGCATGACACCACCAGTAGCATCCATGCCCGAGGGGTCTAACCCCCAGGGAGATGAATAGGTTGTTGGGAAGGAACAAATAGCTGTGGGTAATGTGGTTAGGCTGATGAGGTCCTTTCAGCAGATGTCTAAGGCACTAATCATTCGTTTGGATAGAGATGAGGCTAGGGTGTCGAGACCCCCTAAGGGTCCACCACGCACTCCGGTTGGTACTAGTAGCATTCACTGAGAACTCGAGAAAGTCAAGTTTCTTGAGTTCTTTGCTACCCCGGACAGTACAACCGTCGAGGCATGGTTGGAGAATATGGCGCTGTGATTTGCAATTTGCGAATATACATCCAACATGAAGGTTCACATGGCAGTATTTCAACTGAAGGGGGGCACTCTTCTATGGAGGAAGACGCCCCTATCGCAATTGAACATGGTCATTGAAGACATGTCATGGGAACTGTTCGAGGAAAGGTTATGGGAGAGGTATCTATCTGAGGAATTCATTGAGTGTTATCTCAACAAGTTCAACGCCTTGCGACAGGGAGATCGTATGGTGCCTAATTACGAGGCTCATTTTATGTAGTTTCTTCGGTATGGTCCGCAAGTGAATACCAAGAACTTAAGGTCAACAAGTTCATGTTTGGCCATAATGTCAACATTCATGCAAAGGTTAGGATTTTGATGCCTCAAACCTTCCATGATGTTGTCCAGAAGGCCCTCATAGTAGAGGAGGAGCTTATCAACAGGGGTCAAACCAAGACTCCAGAGAGACCAACGGGGCATGTGTCATCTGGTGTGGAGAAACATCATAAACTCGCTAGACATTCACCAGGATATCATGGCTTCCATAGAGGATACACTTTCACTACACCTCGGTGACCAATGCCTCAACAATGAACTCCTTATCTAGGACCACAACACCAATAGTAGTGTCGACCATAACAACAATTTAGTCTTGTTCAACAAAACAAACCAAGGTTCCAGGCCAGTGGACTGTTAGCTTCTAGTTTGGGTACCAAGAGTACTGGACCGAGGAAAGGGTGTTGGACATCTAGGGAGCCACATTACCAGCATGACTGCACAGTGGAGAGGACTAGAGCATCTGTGTCAACCGAACCCACTACCATGGGATATTTGGGCAAGGCCCATCAGATTCATGTAGTGGTGAATAACCGCGAGGTAGAGCACTAGTCGACCGTGCTCGAGACATCAAGTACCATCGCTGACCAGACCCTTAGTGTTTTTATATATCCAGGTGCTACAAAGAGTTTTATTTCTGGTGTAGTGTTAAAACGAATTAAGGTAAAGGCAGTCGAATAGGACGAGTTTAGGTTTGTAGAAATGGATTTGGGAGCTAAAGAGAACGTTGTTGAGAACGTTATGGGCTATAGCCTTAACCTGGGAGAGTTTGTCACTAGGGAAAACCTATACGTCACAAACTTAGGGTCTTATGACGTCGTGATCGGTATAGACTGGTTGGAATCGAATGATGGGATACTTGAATGTAAGACAAAACGATTGAGCTTGGTCGATGACGAGGGACAAAGACACGTGATTGTAGGTCTAAACTAGGGAGTCTCCCTAAGGCTCATATCTTCCTTGCAGATACGGAAGAGCCTACTCAAGGGATGTAATATTTATGCGATCCTTGCATTAAATGAGAAGGGAGTAGTGAAAGGTCTAGAACACCTTCTGGTGGTGAGAGATTTTGTAGATGTCTTCCCTACGGAGTTACTTGGGATTTCTTTGGAGAGGGATTTGGAATTTACCATCGACCTAAAACCAGGAACTGAAACGATAGCAAGAACACCTTATCGGATGTCGACCCCATATTTACAGGAGTTGAGAATGCAACTGAAGGAGTTGTTGGACCTAGGACTTATACGTTCGAGTGTGTCACCATGGGGGGAGCCTGTTATTTTCATAAAGAAGAAGGATGGTTTGTGGAGACTCTTGATTGACTATCCTCAATTGAACAAGGAAATGATCAAGGATCATTATACCTTGCCAAGGATTGATGATCTGTTTGATCAGATGAAAGGTGCAAATGTTTTTTCAAAAATCGACCTGAGATCAGGGTATCACTAGTTACAGATCAAGGAGGACGACATCCCTAATACCACCACTAAGATGAGGTTTGGAAATTACAAGTTTACTATTTTACCATTTGGAATGAAAAACACCCCAGGGGTATTTATGATTATGATGAATGGGGTGTTCCGCGAATAGTTAGACAAGTTCATCCAAGTATTCATTGATGCTATTTTGATTTACTCTCATATGATGGAGGAGCATGACAATAACTTGCGTATGGTACTTCAACGTCTATGATAGAACAAATTGTATGGTAAATTTTCTAAATGCTCATTTTATCAATCGAAGGTTCACTACTTAGGGCATGTCATCTCCGACAAAGGTATTGTTGTGGATCCAACAAAGGTAGAGGCTATTATGGAATGGCCTACACCGATGAATGTCCTAGAAGTGCGTATCTTCATGGGTTTAGTGGGATACTATTGACGGTTCATCGAGGGTTTTTCGAAGATAGCAAATTCGATTACACAATTTCAAAATAAGAACAATAAGTTTGTTTGGACCAATAAATGCACGGAAGCCTTTCAGAGGCTCAAGGAGCTGTTGAAGACAACATCGATATTAAAGGTCCCTGACATGGATGAGGACTCTCTGGTATGCATTGATGCAGCCAAGGAAGGCTTAGGCGGAGTCTTGATGCTAGACGGTCGAGTGATCGCTTACATCTCGAGAAAGTTGAGAAGGAATGAGGAGAACTATCTGACACATGATTTGGAGTTGTTAGCCATTGCATATGCCTTGAGAGTTTGGAGAAATTACCTGATTGGATGAAAATTTGAACTAAAAATGGACCACTGTGGTCTACAACACATCTTTACACTAAGCGGCTTGAACGCGTGACAACAACATTGGTTGGAATTCCTTAGTGAGTAGGATTTTGAGATTACTTACATAAAAGGGACATTGAACATAGTGGTGGATGCATTGAGTCGAAGACCATGCATATTTTCAGTGATGCCTCTTCAGACGAATCTACATGAAAATATTGTAAGTTTACAGTGCAACAATGACTGGTACAGAGAGGTCAAGGTTTTATCGGACAAAACACAATGATGGTACCAAAAGTTGAGGGATTTAATGTGGACAACAATGAAGTATTGAGATTTAAAAATTGAATTTATGTACCGCCCAACGATGAGTTGAGGAGTTTGATCCTAAACGAGGCTCATAGAGCAGTGTACATGGCTCATCCTCGAGTCACGAAGAAGAGAGTAGACCTTAAAAACTTATTATTATAGAAAGGAATGAAGGAAGACATAGTTAACTACATGGCAAGATGTCTAGAATGTTAGCAAGTAAAGGCTAAACATAGACATCCGAAAGGATTACTACAACCACACTCTATTCCAAAATTTAAATGAGAGGTCATTTCGATGGATTTCATTGCTGGATTGCCACTGACAACACAGAGGCATTTCTGGATTTTTTTTGTAATCGATAGTCTGATGAAGAGTGATCATTTTATTCCTTTGCATACAATATATTAGGCACCTGACATAGCTATAGTTTTCATCAACACGATAGTGAGGTTGCATGGTGTGCCTAAGAGGATTATATCCTATAGAGGATTGATGTTTACAAGACGATTTTGGACTAGTTTCCAGGAGGCATTGGGAACCCAACTTAACTTTAGTACTGCCTATCACCCAGAGATAGACGGGAAGACTGAAAGAACAAACCAAATCTTGGAGGATATGTTGCGTATGTATGTAATGGACCAACAAAAGCATTGGGAATAATTCTTTCCAATAACAATTACCAAACCACCATTAAGATGACGCATTTCGACTTTGTTTACGGAAGACCATGTTAGACACCTTTGAGTTGGGATAGACTTGAGGATAGGGTCCTAGTGGGACCAGAAGCGATCCATGAAATGGAAGATCAAATGAAAACAATAAGACAAAGGATCAAGGAAGCACAGTGTAACACCCCAGGTTTTGAAACCCCATTTTAAATAATGTATTGTTACGATGTTCAGAGGCTAGAGTGCCCAAACAATTATTAAAAGGCCAGTGTGCCCAATACATGTAATGTTTTTATCATTATTAATAATAAATACATTGTTGGTTGCTAGACAGAAAAGGACTAGAGTTATAGGAGGATATGATTCCACAAGAGAGGGGGATTGAGAGGCTAAATCTTTATTCCTATGTTAATTACCTTTTTTCCTAAAGGCAGGTATCAGTTACATGAGATTCTTAGGGAGGCCAGGAGGTTCTTGATTTCCCCACGAAAATACTTAAACCTGCCCTTGGTCCAATTGTGGGGGTTGGTCATTGGCTTGTCTTCTTTGTCACCTTTGTGTCACCTCATTCTTACCCTCATCCACTCCCATGCACTTACCTCATCCATTCATCCTCACCTATGTATTGGTCTAGAGAAGGGGGACCGAACTGCAAATTAATTAGCCACGTGATAGTTTGTTGTAGTGGTCGTTGGTGTGATTCAGTCATGCCTTGAGGCATGCATGTCTGATATGCAGTGGTTGGTGTCCAAGATGGCTCACAGTTGTGAGTCCTGAGAGTTCCAACATTGATATAATGGACCAGTTGCGTTTGAGGCCCGAATAAAGGATAAGGACTGATGAGGGACTATGTGGCAAGAAAGATGGAGGTTTGTTCTCTTAGGTTGTGCAATATGGGTAGAAGAGATCTGGGTACTTGGATTTCTGTGAGTGTTGGGAATCCTATGAGTGCTTGAGATATAATTTGTTTGGGAAGCCAAGTTCACTCTGGAACCATCATTGTAGACTCATAGCCCTCGCTCGGGGGTGATGCTGTTGTTGATATTTGGAGTAGTAGTGCCTATGGTTGGGTGGAACGTCCTTGGTCTACAGCCAGTTGGTGTGATATTTCATAAAGATAATTTCTCTATATTATGATATTATTATCTATCTATGAATTTGTTCTCGTTGTATATTTAATTATCATAAATTGAATCTATAGAACATGCATGTTTGTTGGATATTGTTGTGCATGTACTTCACTCTCTTATTTTATGCACCTTTATTAAACAAAGAAGGTATCGGTATGAGAAATAAGTCCAAGGGTGGGCTTGCAGGTATCATACCCCGGCCTGTGGCTAGCTAGGTATGTTACACGCAGGATCAACAGAAGAGTTATGCCGATGCGCATTGTGTCGATCGTAGTTATGAATTTGGTGATAAAGTCTTCTTGCAGGTGAAACTGCATAAGAGTTCAATCAAGTTTGGAAAGGGTGCTAAAATCTCTCCTAGGTTCATGGGAGCTTTCAAGATTATGGAAAATAATGGGTCGGTGGCCTATTGACTAGATTTTCATGATTCTTTGAGGCGTATGTACGATGCTTTTCACGTATCTGTTTTGAGACATTATGTTAGTGATCCTACACAAGTTATTGACACTAGTTCCTTTCAGGTATCGGACGAGGGTGTGATCATGATGGAGACAATCCACATCTTGGACCATCACATTCGATAGTTACAGTGTCAAACAATAGATCAGGTCAAGGTCCAGTGGGACAACTATAGTCCGCACTCCACAACCTGGGCAGATGCATATGATTAGGGTCAACAGTTTCCATTTTTGTTTGATAGCTAGACATATGATACCCTGATACAATTATTTCGGCACTTACATATTGTGAAACTTCGGGATGAAGTTTAAAATAAGAGGGGGTGTATGTAACATCCCTCTCTTGTGCGCACTGAGCGGACTTGTTCTTTGATGACACTTGCATGCAAGTGATCTGGTTCTTTATACGATTGGTTGATTTGGTTAGGATTATGAGATATTGTCGATTTGATCATATGTTATTTTTGTTGTATTTACATCAATAGGTGCTATTGACTGGGTTCTCCTGAGTGTCCAGGACTCTTTATGTTGAGGATGTTGAGGCATCAATGAAACTCTATACACTCCAGATCGAGTTAGGGAGTGGGTTGTTAGGGTTTGAATGTTGTTGATGTGACATATGTAGATATGATTAGATATTATGATGTTGATTATTCTTGCTGACATGTTTCGTTGATGGATGCAGGCTGACTATAGCTTGCCAACCAGACTCACATTTAGTGTAAAGGGGTCACTCATGACAACAAAAGACATCGAGGGAGGGGTGCGACAACAACCCTTCCACAACCTACCAACACTCATGTCGTGGCTCAAATTGTAGGCTAACTATTACCTAGTTAGAGAAGACCCACAATGTCATGAGGGTAGACTGTGACAGTCTCTCACGATGATTCTAAGGGCTGCATAATAAGGCAGGGTCCTTATTCCTTAGAGACCCTTATTCTCCCACAGGATCACGTGACAGAGTATTGACTCTAGGGGTTTGACATCTACCAAATTAAATGAAGAGGCAAGTGGTACCCTTGGAGAATGTAATGCATCTTGAAGGGCACGTCACGCAAAGAAAAGAAAAAGAGGTGAGTGGCACCCTTGGAGAACGTAGTGCGTCCTGAAGGGCACATCACAATTTTAACTGGTAAGTTAATAAACCTAGTGCCTAGAAAATTATGCCTCCTTAGGACCTGGTCGGACTTAAAATGAATGATGTGATAAGTAAATTTTAATAACAAATTTTCCCTTAAAAAATGTCCTCAAGCCTAGTGAATTGAAAACATAGGTCTCAGTAGAACCTTTGAGAAAAAAAAAAAAACTAATTAGAGATGTAACAAGAAGGGGGTGAACAAAATTCAAGCATTAATAAGTGGAAATTTTAATAAAGGTTTAATTAATGAAAGGGGTATTTGGTTGTTTTTCTCTAAACCTGCTAAATATGAACTTAGTTATAAAAAGGGTACAATTTAAGAAAAAGGGAAACTTAAAGAAAAGGGGGAAACATCAGGAAAATGGGAGACTTAAAGAAAAGGGGAAAATTAATGAAAAAGGGGAATGTCTAACTTAGTATGGAATATAGTCTTTGGAACTTCCTATTTATGAACTCAACTAGGAATTAAGTAAGGCGTAAGTAATTTAGGAATTGTAAGGGAATAATGGGACACCGAGGAGCGTTTTTAGGAACACTTTTAGGTGCGTGAGAGAAATACTCAAATTTAATTAATTAATAAATTGATTTTTCTCGTGCAAGTAGGGTATCGAGCTACATGTGTACAAAGGAGGTTTTTCGAAATTAATTAAACGAAAAAGGAATCTAATGAGGGTTTTTGGAAACTCATGACTAATAAAACTCTATAAAAAGGATGGCAGAGGAGGAGTATGGATGACATATGTCTTGTGTAACGTCATTCTGCCGAATTTTATCTTGACTGAGTTTGTTTGTGGGAGTTGGGATACCCAGCTTTGTTAATGATTGGTAGCTCGACCTTGTGAGGTGAGATAGGAACTAACAATGTTTGCTATTCTGTGTCTGGCCCCTTTGTGTCTCCAGGGGATCAGGGGGGAGAAGAGTACCCCTAGCGTTGGCTGGGATGTACCGGTGAAGTCACATCGGTTGGCAAGAGGGAGTTGGATGGAGCATGCACGGGACAATGACTTCGGAGCATTCACATTTGGATATGGTACACATGTGTATATTGTATTGAATGGTAGTTAAATTCCCAGTATACACATCTCTCTAACGTCGAAAACATGCGTGCATCACTGTGTTAAAAATTTGGTTAATTTTTTGTCGTGGAAAATTATGCTTGTGAAATTTGGTTGAAGGGTAGTTAAATTATTTTCATGTGCCTTCAGTTAAGGTACTTCTATTGTGTTAAAGTTTATGTTTTATTCAGTGTAATACTATCCAGAGATTCCATTTTTTTCCTTTCAGCGAATTGTCTTGATGATCCTAGTGTTTTATGATTAGATAATTCAAAGTTATCCCAACCTTATGCTCATTGTACTTTTTGATTTCCAATGGCGAACCCAAACTCTGAATGAAAATGACTTATCTACGTTTTTTTTTTTGTTTTTAATACAAATAAAAATTGTTTTTTTATCTTCTGTTCCTCTATTCTTTAAGTTATTAGTTTGTGCCCAAGGAGTCAGCCAGGAGCCGAATCGACTGTCTTTCACTCCGGTGTTAAAAATTTAGATTCAAATGCCCTTCTTTCCTGTGCATGGGTAATAAGTGTAGGATCATTTCTCTTCCCAGCAAGGAATTCTCTCTTGGGCGTTTACTCCTTCCTTAGCCGTTGAGATTATTGTGTTTTTACTCTCTGCAAATTCATTTTTAAATTGCCGAGAATTTCATGTTAACTTGAATGACGATTTGAATGTGTAAACACGATTAATGATGTTTTTAATCTCTGCAAATTCGTTTTTGATTTGCCAAGAAATTCGTTTTCTTGTACAACGAAAATTTTTCTTCATTACTCTGCGGTTATTGTGTTATTACTGTCTGTCTTGCCTTCAAGTTTATCCCATAATCATATTCTTCACACCACATGGTGAATACAATACCTCTACGTTTTTTTAGTGAGCCTCAACGTATTTACATAATTCCCTCAGTTTTACATCAACGAATCTACCCGACACTTAAACATAGAAGAACTTTGCGATTTAAATTTATCTCTACGGTTTCCTACTTTTTACCTAGTGATTTATCCCCTTTTGTTCCTGTGTTTTGACAAGGTATTTCCCTTCCCATTATTCTTTCACCCAACAACTCTTTCAACAAACTTATCTCTACATCCTTCCCATAAATTATCCTTACATTTTCTTTTATGAGTAATCTTTGCATCCTTTTGGTTGTTTAAGATGGCCAAGTTGGGATTCTCCTTTAACCCTTGCGATAGTAAGAATTCTATGCATTGAAAAAATCACCAAAAATTCCTCTCCAAGTGACCTCTATTTTTTTAATGACCAATCCACTATCTACGATTTGTGTAAATTATTGGGGATCTGATATGTGTTTCCACTACGTTTTTATTGACAGAACCATTGCCTATGATTTGAGTAATTTCCTTTGATCTTAACTATCATTTACCTCTGCATGTTAACTAATAGACCATGATTACCCCTCATCCCTATTTCCTTTATCGATTTTCAAATAGAATCCCATGCAATCATTGACTACCAACGTTACCTTGCCTCCTTGCAAAAAGGAAAAATCATTTTTACTGCCAGCGAATAGTTGGTGTGTGCACCTTATTTTTCCTTCCAGCTAATTCCGCCTTGGATCTTATCATATCACCTTCCTCAGGTTTTTGTGCTATTCTCATTCGATCGTTCCCTGTATCGAGAAACATTTCTTCAATGTTTCCCTTTGCAATTTTGCTTACAGATTAATGAAATTTAAGTGATTTACTTTGGCCATTGAAATGAGATAATGTTACCTATTCTTAACAATTGTGATTGATAGCTCTAATAATTTTAAATAGTTTAAAATTAACTTGAGATATTTTTAATGAAACTTGGTTTCTCATTACCTTCAACTAATTAGGTATTATTAGTATTATCAAGATTATTACTAAATCTATCAAGACTCATGTTATGAAGACTTCAAGTCACGATGGGTTATGTGATCTATTTAGAATATAAAACAAGCCAGGAAATACTATTGAGATACTCCAATCTAAGGTGATGAAGACTTAAGTTATCATTGTTTATGTTTTCTTGTTATAAAAAACCCAAGCAATGTAATAAAGGAGATAAACTTTTTATCAAAGGACTTGATGGGCATTCTTTATTCCATTTGACAATTATATATGATACCTCATACAACAAAGGATAAAGGATAGGAAGGGATGTAGGAAATTAATGGCGTGATGAAAAGGTTCTATTGGAGGGTAAACTATTGATTGCAGAAGATAGATGGATGTTTTACCAGTGTAGTTTTATAAGTCATTTCTTATTTAAATTGCCAAGTCGATTCGATGTAGTTATTATTACATCGACATGATGTTCGCGTGATTAATTAAAAGACTTGGAAGGTATATCACTTCTCACACCTCATATTCTATTTAATGATTGATTGATTAAATAGCACACCTCGACTTTCATAGAATTGAGCCTCAAGTTGTTTTGCTAGATATATTGTGTATGTCATCTATCTTGCGTGCTTGTAAATTTAATGATCAATAAAGTATTGTCTAAACATTAGATTTATCTGGTGGTGCGTAGTGAAAGGTCACTATTGATCGGTTCTTGTTTATATATTGTGCGGCATACAAATGTGATTCATTGAATACTAATTCTTGCTTGCATTGAAGGCTCATGTTACACGTGTCGGTTGGTGCCGTTGCATTTGGTTGTTTTTATTTTTTCATTTAGCTTAGTAGGCATTGTATTTCTTGTGTCGGGTGGGATGTAGACACCTCCTTTTTCCTCAGAATAGTCACCAGTTTTGAGACCTTAAATGGTCAAAATCAATGGGAACCTGGGCTTGAGTGTTTCTTATGTGTTGTGGAGGTCATAACCTTGCAGGGTAGGACGTGCAGGTAGTCGCTTTTATTTTCGTCTGATTGAATGTCGTATGTTCTTCCAGCTGCATGATGTGATAGTAGGCTAGGTCGTTATGTTGTCTATTTCCTGAATTGTGTGCATTGTGTTCATTGTCAAGTTGTGTTGATTAACTATTGTTGTTGTTACTTTCCTTCTTAAAAAAAAAAACAAAAAAAATTTGCACTTATGATGAATAATTTATGATCAGATGAGATTGATGATCTAGTTTGGATTGTGGTTTATGTTGGGCTATGGGAATTAGACACCTCCTTGCTCCTAAGAACAACTGCCAACCCTGAGATCTTAAGTGGCCAAAATCAATCGAATGAATCATGGGCTTGAGCATTGTTTATGTGTCCTGGAGATCCTAACCATGCAAGATAGCTTGGGTGGGTAGATTCCTTTGATAAATGTTGATTGGTGGATAATGATGTTTCTTTTTTATGATCTTGGTAAATTTTCTTATGTAATGATTAATATATGATGTGTCATTGTTAATTATGCTAATATGTTGATTTTGTCGTTATTAAATTATGATGATGTGTCACACATCGCTATTAGTTATTGTAACGAAGGGGTCGTTACAAGAACGTTATACAATTTCAGTCTCGATGGAATAATGATTTAGGATCGGAGGTGACAATAATCAATGGAATAATGATTTAGGATCAGGGGTGACAAGAATCAATGGAATAATGATTTAGGATCGGGGGTGACAAGAACAAGTAACAATGGTTGCTTGTGTCTATGGTTGGGAGGAAGTGGTTCTCTACTTAGTTAGTTTCTAGATATTCAAGAAGGAACATATATGTTTTACTTCTTTCATTTCTTTTATTAATGAATGAACATTGTTACAGTAGGGAATAGATGCAAGAGTTACAATTCTTATTATAACTAGAAATTTATTTCTGAAGTATTTTTAGTGAGAAAGAACAAGAAAAATACATAAGAGACCATAGGTTATTCTCTCTATGAAAGTTTATTATAAGAAATCTATTCCACAATAGATAATGTAAACTATTGTTGGTAAAAAGAATAAAATATTTAACTTAGGAACGAGATCGGTATTATAATAATTCATACAAAACTGGTATACGGAAATTATTGTAGAACAAAACACGCTGCATATATACTAGAGTACATGACTCAAGAAAGGACCTATGGATTGAAATAATACAAACAAAGTAATATTAACTTGAACTTAATTTCAAGAAATAATATGGTGAATAACATGGTAACATGGCTTGCAATAATATAAACAAAGTAATATTAACTTGAACTTAATTTCAAGAAATAATATGGTGAATAACATGGTAACATTTATGTGGAGTCATATATAACCATTAAACATGAAAATGATATATTGTAAACCCATATACAAAACAAATATATATTATAGAGAAAACAAACAAAATACCATAAATAAATCAAGGATTAAAACAATGTGTTGAACAATAATTCATGTGTTTCATATCATAGAGTTACTATTTCCATTGTTTAAAAGAAATTCTAGGTTTTCATCGACTATGTCGATTGGACTAAAGGTGAACCCATGGAATAAATATACACCATTATATCAAACAAATGGATGACCTATCAACAAAAAAATGAAAACGCAAATATAATGGTGTTCATACATATATTAAAACGATAACGCAAATAAAATCTTGGAAAAGGTTGAATTGTGAACTTATGTATGACTCAGGTCAGGAGATAATGAGTTCCATTTAAACTTTGTAGCACGAGATACAAAATTGACATCACCGCTTAACTTAATGTTGGAACCTTTAGCACGATATAACTTTAAACTACTGGGGTAAAAGCCAGAGTTACAATACCTGGTAAAGTTGGCCATGGAATCTGAATGTGCCAATGGATTCAACAAACCCTGCATAAAAAATATAACTGAAATTGTTAAGGAAGCATGATTATCATGTTAAATATAATGTAACCTCAACAGGCTGACTGTACACTGCTAGCTTTCCTGGCCAGCTATACATTCTATTCTTGATTTGCTTCAGCCTCTTTAGCTCAGCTATTTCCCATTGCATTGTACCTTCTTCAGACTTACATATTCATGTACTCGTTTTGTACTATTCTTCATACATTCTAATATACTATTTTATGTTCTATTCTTTCTCTCTGCATTTCTTGCTTCACAATTTATCATGGTATCAGAGCTTCGGCAGTAAGCCTCTTCACATAGGATGGAGAGAAACATGATCCTCAAATAGCGCAGAGCTTACACAGATCTAGAGAGCATGCGACACAGTCTTTTCAAAAGAATTGGAGAGCTGTTCATCACACTCTTGAAAGATCCTCGCAGGAAACTTCCACGAGGAAGAAGAGCGTACGATGCTCAAAAGATCATTGAAGAAGAGACCGAGAAAGAAGAAACAATAAAGATTCTTGTACATTTATCAAGATTCGTCAAAGATTGATGAAGAAGAGCTGCAGGATGGAAGAACATTTAAAGAACTCGAAGAATTCGTTCAATTAGTTAAAGCTTCCTGCAGAAGGTAGAAACGTTGAAGATTTCACGGACATTTGTTCAAGTTCGTGGAAGATTGTTAAAGAAAGAAGAAGCATTTAAAGAATTGCAGGAATTCTTCAAATCTGTCAAAGATTGCAGTAGAGAACAAAGAATTCGTGAAATTCTTTCAAATCTTTGAAAGATTCACAAATTTTTCTTCCACATGAGAAAATTCCATCAAATTCAGCAAAGATCGCGTCTAATGTGGAAAGAAAAGTCATTAAGGCTGTAATATTCATCTTGCGAACGGATCCAAAGCGGGAAACCAATTCAGAAGGGACGAAGAGAGCGTGGAAAAGGAAAAAGAATTTCAACCGTTAGATCTTGCGCAAAGGACCGAAAACCATTGGATCAGCGAGAATTTGCACGAGGCTCAGTCCTCTAGAGCGCCAAGGAGAAATTTTGACTTGTGAAGTCGCAAAATCCCGACATCATCTGGACCGTCCGTCAAGAAACACGTGGCGAGATCTCAACATTTCGCTGAATCGCAAAGTGTAAAGGTCAGAAGACTGTCGTGAGAATTCATGAATCTCGAAATCACGAGTCATTCTGGACCATTGGATCAAGAAAGATCGTGAGCCGTCGATATTATCCCATCGCAAAATTGGGAATCGAGAGTTGGACGTGCAAAGGTGATTGCACTCCAAAAAATTCGATACGCGATATCACGAAATCCCGAGAGGACTTGTGAGTCGTCCATCTCAGAGGACAGGTGGTAGCATATCCAAGTGCCATCAAATCGGCATTTCGGAGTTCGCGGTTTTGAAAAACCCTCGGAACAAGATTTCTAAACTCGCGAAATTGCGATTCATGATATAGCGATAAGATCACAACTGTCCATTCATTCGGACACGTGGCAGACATCGAGGAAACCGCCGGTGTTTAGGCAACCGGGGTTTTCAAGTTGGCAGTCACTTTGGAGTAGCAAGTCGCGAAATCACAAAACAACGCGGACCATCCATCTTGAGGGGACACGCGGCGTAAATCCGAGGGCTCGGAAAAAGTCCCGAAAGAGGAGAGTCCATCGACGCATCGCGATTCGGTAAATCGTGAATCCTAAGGACAAAAGATCAGGTTTCTTTATGGTGAAAACCCCGTAAACGATCGGAGCCGTCCATTTTGAAGAGACATGTGGGCGAGATCGGGTGAGCTAATCGGCACACCCGGATTCGGCATTTCGTGAATCCTGAGGACAGGAAACACGAGCATTTCGGAACTGCGAAGTCCGAAATCCTGATAGGAGGAAAGCTCCGTTTTGGGGCCCAGCTGACGTCATCTCGTCAAAATGAGGGATCAGGAATCTCCACGGTGAAACCATCGAAGAAGACTTGAGCCGTCCATCTATTGGGATGCGTGGCGGATATCAAAGGAATCGGGAAAGTCCCGAAAGGAAAGAGCCATCGATAAATCGGAGATCGGGGAATCGAGGAGTCAGAAGAGCTCATCATCAGGGTTCATGAAGTCCCGATTCGCGATATCCCGATAAGATCTAGACCGTTAGATCACATGAAGATCTTGACCATTAAATTGTCCAAAGGTAACTTTCGCATTTCGACAAATTGAAAAACAAAGAACCGGAAAATCCCGTAGCGCTTTAACTCAAGGCGCGTGGTCACATTGCACCGTGACAAAGGCCAATTCAAGGCCGATAAGCTCTCATCGGCAAATCGACATTTCGATGATTGGAGGTTGGAGATACAAGAGATCGGAGGACTCATCTAACAAAGTCCTGAGGACAAAACAGGTAAATACAAAATTTCCCTCTATTTTGTTTATGAGATTTTTTTTTCAAAAAAAAAATGTCGTCTAACAATTTAGGACCAACTCAGGGTCCGATTCTTCTAGGAAATAATTACGAGTTTTGGTCTCTTCGGATGAGATCCTTCTTGCAATAACAAGAGTGCTAGGATCCACTGGATCTTGGATATGTGGAACCAGATCCAGCCGCCCTTTCTGCCATGACAAATCCACAGAGAATTTCTCAGGCAACACCGAGGAACAAAGAAAAAAAAGTGAAATTCTGGATTCAAAATTCTGTGGATGATTCGATTTTCTCAAAAATCACAGGCGTTGGTACTTCAAAATAGGCTTGGAACATCCTTAAATATTCCTACCAAGGAAATTATAGGGTCAAAACAGTTAAACTGCAGACCTTGAGAACACAATTCGAGACTCTAAGGATGACAGATTCTGAAAATGTGGATCAGTTCATGACTAGAGTCATGGGCATCATGAACCAGATCAAATTGACTGGTGAAACCATCACTGATCAACGCATTGTTGAGAAAATCCTCATAAGTTTACCAAATAAATTCGAAATGGTTGTAACAACGATCCTTGAATCCAAGGATCTGTCAAGTTTTTCCACAGACAAATTATTTGGTTCTCTGGTGACACATGAGACTAGACTGCATCTCACAGATGAGTCAATCTTAAATGCCTTCAAAACTCAATTCTCCTTCAGCAGAGGGAGAGGCATAGGAAGAAGCAGAGGTCACCAAGGAAGAGGGAGAAATCAAAGTAACCCTCACTCCAGTGGAGGTAATAGACAACAGTATTCGAATCAAAGTTTCCAAGGTCAAAGACAACATCAACAAAATCAACATCAGAATTTCCAGCCTCAAAGAGGCAGAGGGAGAAGATCAAATGAAAAAACAAGCATACAATTATATTACTACAAAAAGTATGGGCACTATGAATCTGAATGCAGAAAGAAGCAAGCAGATCAACTCTCAGGCAGAGCACATGTGTGAAATCACACAGGAGAAAACTCAAGAGGTATGTTTCTCTCATGCCACAAGACTGAAGAACAACCTAAAGATCTCTGGTTGCTGGACAGTGGATGCAACAATCACATGATAGGTAAGAAAGAATTACTTTCATGCATTGATTCTTCAATCTCATCTGATATTACACTAGGAAACAATTACTTAGTCAAAGTTCAAGGAAAAGGAACTGTTCCTATTCTTACTAAACATAATGTAAAGAAAGACATAAACAATGTGTATCATGTTCCGGATTTGAAACATAATTTTCTAAGTGTAGGACAGCTCATTGAACATGGCTATAAGGTACCTTTTGAGGGAGCATCTTTCAAAATATATGACAAATACCCCAGCAGAAAATTGATTTCTGAAAACCATATGACTCCAAATAGGATGTTTCCCCTTACACTCAGAACTGCAAATCTGATTCAACCATATGCACAGAGTGCATCTACCCTGAATGAAACAATGGTTTGGCATACAAGATTTGTACATCTACCATTTCAGAGTCTAAGTCTTCTTCAAAAGAACTCCATGGTCAAAGGTCTTCCTATATTTAAAGAGAAAATTCCCCCATGTGAGTCTTGCATACTTGGAAAACATAAGAG
>JZKD02S1674078.1:531623-553008 GCA_000966675.3 Picea glauca | reverse complement strand
TGATGACAAAAGTGAGAAATGTATTTTCACTGGATATAGTGAAACATCTAAAGCTTACAGGCTTTACAATCCAATCACCAAGAAATTAATTCTCAGCAGAGATGTAAAATTTCTGTAAAATCAATTCTGGAATGATTCAGAAAATCAACAGATGGACAGTCAAAATCCATTGCTGCCAAGTTCTGAAAACATAGAAAATTCAGAACAACAAGTACCTCAATCTATTCTTCCAAGATTGCAAGTACAACGACAACCTGAAAATTCTTAGGATAACTCAACTTCCAGCAGAGAATCATTCTATGAACCACAAAATCAGAGATCTCGAAGTTTGAGAGAAATCCATCAACAGTTGGATGACTTTGAACAACATAACCTTTTTTCTTTAATGTCATGTCAACCTACATATTTTAAGGAAGCAACTAAGGAGCCACATTGGGTTCAAGCCATGAACCAAGAAATTGACTCCATTGAGAAGAACAAGACATGGGATTTTGTTGATTTTCCAAGTCACAAGAAGAGTATTGGTGTCAAGTGGGTTTACAAAACTAAACTCAATGAAAAAGGGCATATTGAAAAACACAAGGCAAGACTTATTGCCAAAGGATTCTCACAACAACCAGGTACTGATTATGGTGAAACTTTTTCTCCAGTAGCAAGATTAGACACTGTAAGGACTCTATTGGCCATAGCAGCACAACACAAATGGCAAGTATACCAGATGGATGTCAAGTCAACATTCCTGAATGGTTTCTTAGAAGAAGAAGTTTATGTCAATCAGGCACCTGGATTTGAAGTCCAAGACCAACCAGCCAAAGTATATCGGTTGAAGAAAGCCTTGTCTGGCTTAATGCAAGCTCCAAGAGCTTGGTACAACAGAATTGACACTTTTCTGATCAAAAGTGGTTTCAGCAGAAGCCAAAATGAGCCAACTCTTTACACCAAAACAGATCAGCACGGTAAAATTTTGATTGTATGTTTATATGATGATGACATGATCTATACGAGAAATCTTGAGTTAACAGATTTTAAACATGCCATGCAATATGAGTTTGAGATGACAGATCTTGGAATAATGAAATATTTTTTAGGGATTGAGGTTCATCAATCAACCAAAGACATTTTTTTCTATCAGAAAAAGTATGCAACAAACATTCTCAAAAGATTTTGCATGGAAGGATGCAATCCAGTAGAAACCCCCATACCACTAGGCACAAAATTGAGCAAGAATGATGAAGGTCCTACAATGGACTCTACCCTATACAAAAGTTTAGTAGGCAATTTGTTGTATCTCACAGCAACTAGGCCTAACATTATGTATGCAGCCAACCTTGTTTCCAGATTCATGGAATCCCCAAAAGATTCTCATTGGAAAATGGCGAAACGAATTTTGAGATATGTTGCAGGAACTCTCAATTTCGGTTTATGGTACACTACATCTGATAGTAATCAACTTTCTGGTTACATAGACAGTGATTTTGCAGGCAGCCTAGACGACAGGAAAAGCACATCTGGACATGTTTTTCAACTGGGCACGAACCTAATCTCATGGGCATCAAAGAAGTAGACAATTGTTTCAATATCTTCTGCAGAGACAGAGTATGTCGTTGCTACCTCAGATTCTTGTCAAGCTGTGTGGCTGAGAAGAATATTGAAAGATATGTCACATACAGAAAAGGATCCAACTCCTATTTTCTGTGATAATACTTCAACAACTGCTTTATCTAAAAATCATGTGTTTCACAAGAAAAGCAAACACATTGACACTCGTTTTCATTTCATACGTGAGCTAGTCAATAATGGTGATATTGCACTACAATTCTATGGTTCTCGAGATCAGCTTGCTGATATCTTTACAAAGCCACTAGGAAAATCGGTTTTTGATTTTGAGAGACAACACTTAGGCATAATCAGTGCTGATGTTTGCAATTGTTGAGTTTAAGAGGGAGTGTTAAATATAATGTAACCTTAACAGGCTGACTGTACACTGCCAGCTTTCCTGGCCAGCTGTTCTTTCTATTCTTGATTTTCTTGAGCCTATTTAGCTCAGCTATTTCCCATTGCATTGTACCTTCTTCATACTTACATCTTCATGTACTCATTTTGTACTATTCTTCATACATTCTAATATATTGTTTTCTGTTCTATTCTTTCTCTCTGCATTTCTTGCTTCACAATTTATCATATCAGACAAAAACAAAAGAACTCAAATGTTCATAATGTAATGGAATCATTCCTTACCTGAGAACTCAGAATGACAAAGAACTATTTCGAAGTTAAATGATTTTCTTCTCTAGACATAGAAACCTGTGTGAAAACCATAGATACAAAATTTAGTTGTCAATCCATAGAAGAAAACCAAAGAAGTAAAATATAACTCGAAGTTATTCGATGGTTAAAATTAATGGCGTTTCACAAAACGTTACCTAAAAAAGGCTAACATTCTGGTTTGGAAGGTCTCTATAATAAAAATCCAAAAGAAAACATATTGAAACCCTATGGTAGGTAGAGCATAGTTTTAGGTCTAGAAATCTCCTCTTGAAAGTAATGGAGCAATGGGTTAGCAATGAAATCATAAAAAAACAAAGAAGTAAAGAGTAGGGTACTGTGTAGGCGCAGTACTTCCATAAATCATAATGGCACCAACGACATGGCATATGGCTATGGTTTTATCTAAAACTTGACCGAGTTGGACGTTAAATAAGTTCAAGTCCTTGATACAACTTGATTGGATAGACAACAACTATGGTATAGTATCGTGGCATGGAAAATAGAGAATATACTCAACGCGATATGTGTGATCTCGTGGTGTTAGCGACCATAAGGAAAAAGGACAAGGTAAGTAAATGTTATTAAAATGAGTATCGTGGAGTTGTTAAATAAAATTTATCATTTTCATAATAGAGATCCATAGTCTCTATAGACATAACGTTGTTTTTGGGATTGATTAAATTATTAATAGCTATTATATGGTTTATAGACTATGGTACAAGATTTCTAATATCTATGAATCGTGGTTCTAAGAAAGATAAATAGTAAATTTACCTATAACGAATATAAGTCCTCTAAAAACTTTTGAATTGTATCTTGTCTCTGTGAAGAATGGAAATTAGTATAAGAGTATGGATAAGTAATAGAATGTTACTGTATGAATGGATGAATAACAAAAAAATATAGTAAGGTAAGTTGTACTAGATATGAAGAGGATAGGACTCATGCTAAGATAGTGATCAATATCATAGCAGAATTGACGTATAGTATTGAGCGCCATTAAGTCTTTATCCTGTCAATGGTGACACCATAACAATTATAAATGTGTAGAAAAAAATATTGTGATAGACATTTAATAACCATATTGAAGAAAAATGTTAGTTATAATAATAAAAGTACATGATTATTAATGGAATATATATATATATATATATATATATATATATATATATGTGGTAATGGGAGTCATTACATAATGATATCAAAGCATGGATCAAACATTACGACCTTATGGGCTTAGAACCAACATAGATTTTGCTTAAAAATGCACACACACACAATAAGAAGAATTGATATCATTTTGTTTTTCTCATATGATAAAAAATAACAAAGTATCATGGTTGAAGAACCTCATATATCAACTCAAAGTGAACCACAGATGTATGTGGAATTAAACAGTAAACAACCAAAAGATAACTCTTTAGGATTGTTGGAAAATATGCATAACTACACAAGTCTAGTAAAGAACAAGAAGAGTTAAATGAAACTATTCTTAAAAATATGACTGATATTAAACAATTAAGACTGATAGGATAGAATTCCAGTAATACCAAGAAGGAACTTTCTAATGAAGAGTCACAAAATAGTAAGGACTATCAAGAAAATAGTGATAAAAAAAATTTGTTAAATGAATAAAGTAGTGAGAATAATTCAGACAACAACACATTGCATCAAATCATACCTAAAACAAAGAAACAAAAATGGAATGAGGAAGAGCTACTGGGTGAATTTAAAAAATCAGACCATCCAATTTTGATAGTGAAACCAAGGAAGGAGAATTGTAACATTTCATTCTACTGAGAACACTTATATTGACTTATTCTTTAAGTACACTTGTGTGCAAGTGATCCGGTTATAACACATTATGATTTTATTCGATTATGAGTTATATATGATGATGATGATGTATTGTGAATTTTGTTATTTTGATGTATATGTATTGCCATATATTATTGACAAGTTTTCATGAGTGTGCAGAACACATGACAGGTCATGGATGTTGATGGGATCAATGGAATTTCTTGGACTTCAGATTGAGTCATGGAGTGGATTGTATTTGTTTGAGTATTTCATTTTACGCACATGTGACTTATGAGTGATTACAATATGATTTATGTAAATAAATTATTGACACTATTTTTGTCAGTGAATGTTGGCTTGACGATGCTTTCTAATATGACTCACATAAGGAGTAAAGGGGCCATGCACAAAAACTAGACATTGGAGGGAGATGTGTGGCAACATCCTTGTCATAGCCTACTAACACTCCCGCCGTGGTATGAACTATAAGTTAATGATTACCTAGTTCGAGAGGTCCAAGATGTCGTGAGGGCGGACTAAAACAATAACACACACAAATTTCTAAGTGGCGTGCAATAAAGATGAATCCTTATTCCTTAGAATCTCTTAGTCTCTCACAAGGTTGACCGAATGGAGTGTTGAATCCAAGGGTAAGAAAAACTTCCAAAACCAGTCAAAGGTGAGTGGCACACTTGGAGCACGAAGGTGTGGATTGAAAGGAACGTCGTGTAATTAAAACTTGAGTCAATAAATCTAGGTGGCCTAGAAAACATTTATATGGTTATACCTTGTTAGAATAAAATAATTAATTAATTAGTATTTTATAAATCCTAAAAAAATTCTAAGCCTAAGTCTAAGACTAAGTCTAAGTCTAAAATTTAAATAACTAACTAAATGAACTATGATATAAGATAAAATATTTGAGATAAATTCAAACTCTAGAAAAATGTGGAATAAAATTTAAAGGGTGGATAAAATCCATATGTGTGCATGAATTTAATAAAAAAGATTTTTGTTTAAATAGAAAGAAATAAAATCTTGAGAGAATAGTAATATACATAGAATAGTATTTTAAGTCAAACAACCACTAAGTATAACTAGCAAAAGACTCAATCCAAATCTAACTAAGATTTAGTTAACAGACACCCATTAAATGAAAATTTGGGGAAGCGAAAATTTGAACACATTGGAGAATGTGGAGGAAATTTGATTTTTAAATAAAATAAAAAGGGTAATTACTTGTGCGAATTGGGGAGAGTGTGACAAGTGTGTGGGTGAATAATCCTAATTAAATTAATTAAAAATATAACTAATTATGTGTGAGGACATGTGTCATTGGAGATTTTTCTATAAAACAAATGTGGTAGAATGGAAAAGGATCTCACTTTTTCTTGGTAATGTTATGCTACAAAATATTGTGTGGACTCTGTTTTACTTGTGAGAGTTAGGATACCAAGCTTGTAGAAGGAGCGGAATCTCTTATTTGCGAAAAAATTCATGGAGCTATTGTTTGTTGCTTTCTTGTGTGTGGCCCCTTTGTGGCTCGGGGGGCTAGGGAGAAAAAGAGTACCTCTAGCATTGGATGAGAGGTATCGATGAAGTTTCAGTGATTAGCAATGAAGAGTACAGAAGAAGAGCAATTCTTTGAAGAACACCATCAACTTTCAATCATCATTGGTTCCAATAATTTATTTCTGAATTATATTGTAGTATGACTAATTTGCATATTATAATGGGAAAAGTAGCGGTAGAATTTAATTAGAAATTTTGGAAGCATATTTGTTATGTTCGCCACTTAAATGATAGATTCTATACTTAGAGGATTAGTTCTATCGCTATAAATTTTATTGCAATTCTGAATTTGAAATTCGAATGGTCTTGTAATTTCTATGGTGAGTTTGAAACCATAATTTGTATTTCCTTTTAAAACATATAATTTAAATTCCAATCAGAAATTTAGAAGTTCTTGATTGTGGTATCTTGTTGAATTTATGGAAATTAGAATATTGTATTGTTCACTGTCAAGGTTTAAAGAATTTTGAAAAGTTAAAATCGTTGGATCGATGGAATTCTAAAATAAAATTTAGAGTTTGAAATTGCTTGGAATTTCTATTACGATTCTAGAGTTTTATTTGTTTGCATCAGAGTAGATTGTATTTACAATTTCTTCCAAATTTGACATTGCCAAGATGGGTGCGATTTCATTGCAGTTCAGGAATCCAAATCTTGTACACTGTATATTTGATTGGGAGTGCCACATTTTAGAAAATATTTTGTTGGGTCTTTGTATAAATTAACTGAAGAATCGGGTTTAGTTTGTCGTTGGATTTATTATAAAGGTCATTGCACCTCCCAAATTTACAATTCCGATTTTGAGCTTGTATGGTTGTTGTAATTTTTGAGTATGAATAGGGATTCGTTATTCGTTGATTATTTAATTGAAGATTCGATCTTCCTTAAGATCGTTGCTTCATTAGTGGCTTCTCGAAACCAATAATTTTGGATCCACCGTCAAGTTTATTGCATTTCTATTTTTAAAGTGTTGTTCATTTGAAAAATGTACTTGGAGTTTCGAATTAAAAGAAATGGGGTCGCTGAAAAACTAAATTTAAATTAGAAATATAGAAGAACACTTTTCATTGTATATTTATGTTGAATCCTGAGTATGATTTTGTTATGATCGTCGATTAAAATTGCAAGTCTGGGAATACATTGTTTTATATTTCTTGCAATCAAAATTGAATACTATTGTTTTTTCCCTTACACCTAAGGGTAATTGTACAGAAGTAATAAAAGTTGTGTGTTATCTAAATCCTAGTTCCACTTCAGATCTTAGCTAGCCTCTCAGTATAATTAATTTTCAGTTGACCGAAGATCATTGATAAACCCTTTCCATATATGAGTAGATTCTTCCAAGTGTACGAGTTGGAATCGTCGTCTTAGTTACCATTTATCCAAGCTCACCCTACCTACAAATTTCTCGATTTATCTCATCGCCAACCTTGATAATCAGACTCTTCTTCCAACCAATTAAGAAACCTTTATTTTTCATTTTCGTAATGAAGGAATCGTTATTTAGAACGCGAGTTCTTAAACTAAAGCCGTGTCTCTAATTCAAAAACTTTTGTTGTCAACTCTTTGTTAAATATTGATATCTTACCCACCAAAGGTAAACGACCTCTTATAGCTATAATTGATACTAGATAATTATTGTTAGGGATTTAAAGTTGTACTATTAAGTCCATTGTGAAGATCTATTGAAATTACATTTATTGATTATTAAATCTTTGAACTATAGTTTGTAAACTCCTTACTTAGATTCAAAAGACTCACTACGATAGAATGATTTTGTGAATGAAGTTTGAGCCAATGATGGCGTTAACTGGTATAATTATGATATGATTGATTATTGGATTTATTATGGGTTATCCATGTAACTTTGGTGGTACACTAGTTTATATAATGAATAATTGTTTGTTTACTCATATTTGTTATAAATTTTATGTGGTATTCTTAGGTAGTAGGTAATTTTGTCTAGATAGTGAACAAAAATTGATTTGTATTCTTATAGAGATAATACATTTGTTTAGATATTGAACAATTAATGTTACATCTATGGAAGACAATTTGCTAATGTTGAATATTAATTATATGATGGTATTCATAAAGAGAAGGAAAATTATCTAGATGATGAGTAATTATTGTTGTTTGTAATCCTTAAGGGAATTAAACTTTTGTCTAGTATAATGAGTATTTGAATGCTTTAATTTACGTTATGATCAAGTACCTTACTGTTAATTTAGTCCCGAGTCTAGAATAGATTGGTTATGGGAGTAGATACCTCATTTTTCTTTAGAACATTCTCCAGTCCTAAGACTGAAATGGTCAAAATCAATCGAATGAATTCTGGACACGAGTGTTGATTATGTGTCTTGGAGGTCCTAACCTTGGAAGGTAGGTTGGATGGATAGACATATTGTTATCCTTATGTGATATGTTGATCTATTAGTAACTTGATGTTGTATTTGATTCTAGTCGTGTAGTGATGTATATAAAAATGGGTAATATTGATGTATATTATTGCCGCATGTCATTGTTATAACTAATGTTTCAAAAAACAATTTCAGCAGTGTACTTAATTACATACTTATGTGTAGTAATGGAGGGGTTGTTACATATGGTATCAGAGTGGGTTCAAACGTGTGACATTGGACCATTATTCCTTCCACTGTCTTAAAATTAAATGATTTAAGATGTATCCCTAATTAATTTTGAAAAATTTCCCATGTAGTAATCATGGTTAGAGAACACATGGTAAGTATATGACGTGGTGCTAGATGAAGAGGTGTGAAACCTTTGATAATATCAATTCCAAATAGATCTAACCCTTAGGGAGATGAGTAGATGACTGAGAAAGAGCAGGTTGTTGTGGGAGATGTGGTAGGTATGATGAGATCCTTCCAGAGGATGTCAGAGACATTGATCAACCGCCTGGATCGGGATGAGGGCAGAGTGTTTGTGCCCAATGAGGGTTCACAACACACTCCAAATGGTAGTAGTATTCTACACAAAGAACCCGAGAAGGTGAAATTTCTCGAGTTCTGGGGTGCCTCGAATGGATTAGCCATTGAGGGATGGTTGGGGAACATGGCATTGTGCTTCACACTTCACAATTACACCTCCAACATGAAATATTGCATGGTGGTATTTCAAATGAAAGGGAGTGCTCTTCTATGGTGCAAGACACTCCTACCTCAACTAGACATGGTCGTTGAAGACGTGTCATGGTAGATATTCAAGGAACGGTTTTGAGAGAGGAATTTGTTAGATGAATTCAATGAGAATCATCTTAATCAGCTCAACACCTTACGATAGAGTAGTCATACAGTTCCATAGTATGAGGCCAGGTTCATGGAGTTACTTAGGTATGCTCCACATATAAACATGGAGAAGTTAAATGTCAACAAGTTTTTGTTTAGCCTTAACTTAAACATTTGTGTGAAGGCGAGGATCCTAATGCCTCAAACGCTACACGATGTAGTTCATAAGGGGGTCATAGCTGAGGAAGAGTTGAACAATGGGTGTTAGTCAATGAATCCTTCTAGACCAACAAGATAGATGACACTTAGAGTGCAGTAGCATCAGACACGAGCCAAATAGACATCTTGGCAATGAGATATGCCCAAAGGACCTATTTTCTGGACACCAAGACAGACTTCTCAGCAGAGGACTCCTTACACAGCACCACAACAACAACAGTACTGTCGTCCATAGTAGCAACAAAAATTTAGGTCTGTTCAGTAGAACATAGCAGGATCACAGATGACTAGGCTAATAGCTTCTACATTGGGAACTAGGAGCACTAGACCGAAGACTAGATGTTGGACAGGTGAAGAGACAGATTATGAGTGAGAGTTTTCAATTTAGAAAGCCAGAGTGGTTGGATCTTCTAGACCCACTATAGTTGGAGATTTGGGCAAGGCCCACATGGTACATGCAGTGGTGAACAACTGCCAGGATGAACACCTGTCCACTATGCTCAAGATGTTAGGTACAATCGCCGACCAAAATTTTAGTATTTTTATAGATCCAGGTGCTATAGAGAAATTTATTTAGAATGAAACGCTTAAGAGAATTAAGTTAAAGGTAGTCGAATAGAACGTGTTTAGATACACAGAAATTGCATCTTATGGCATAGTGATAGGCATGGACTGGCTAGAATCGCATGATGAGACACTTAACTGTAAGACACAATGATTAAGTTTGACAGATGAATTGGGGAAGATTAGAGTGATTTTAGGAAGAAACTAGGGAGTGTCCTTGAGGTTTATTTGTTCCCTACAACTGCAAAAGAGTATGTGCAAGGGATGGAAGCTTTATGTAATCTTGGCGCTAAACTAAAAGGGAGAGGCATAAGGATTATAAAATATTCCTCTAATCTCAGAGTTTCGAGACGTATTTCTAGAAGAGTAACCAGGTTTACCGCCCGAAAGAGAGTTGGAGTTTAAAATAGACTTGAAACCTGGAACTAAACCAATAGAAAGAACACCGCCATATCGGATTTCAATGCCTGAATTGCAGGAATTGAAAATGAAATTGAAGGAGTTGTTGGAATTAAGAATCATACATCCAACCATATTTTTGTGGGGTGTGCTAGTGATTTTTGTTAGAAAGAAGGATGGGTCGGGGAGACTTTGTATTTACTACTATCAATTGAACAAAGCAACGATCAAGAAGTAGTATCTATTTCCAAGAATTGATGATTTGTTTGACCAGATGAAATGAGAAACAATTTTTTCAAATAGTGAATTGAGATTGACATATCACCAATTATAGATCAAGGAGGAAGATATCCCTAAGACTACATTTAAGATGAGATTCATATACTATGAGTTCACCATTTTACCTTTTGGATTGACGAATTCCCCGAGCGTATTTATGAGCTTGGTGAATGGGGTATTCTGTGAATACCTGGACAAGTTTTTTCAAGTATTTATTGATGACATACTAATTTATTCTCGGACAAAATTAGAGCATGATGAACACTTGATATTGGTCCTACAGTGTCTAAGATAAAACTATTTTTATCGGAAGCTATCGAAATGTTCCTTTTACCAATCAAAGATTCATTATTTGGGACATATCATATCTGGAGAAGGTATCATTGTGGATCAAATGAAGGTAGAGGCTATTATGGAATGGCCATCTTTGACAAACATACAAGAAGTATGTAACTTTATGGGTCTAGCAGGATATTACCGATGATTCATCGAAGGTTTTTTGAATATAACAAACCCAATCATGGAATTGTAGAAGAAAAACAATAAGTTCATATCGATAGAGAAATGTGCATAATCATTTCAAAAGGTCAAATAGTTGTTAACGACAAAACTTATATTGAAGGTCCTTGACATTGACAAAGAGTTCTTGGTATCCACGGACACATCCAAGGAAGGTTTAGGCGGATGTTTGATACAAGATGGTTGAGTGATCGCTTACATTTCAAGGAAATTGAGAAAGCATGAGGAGAACTACGCAACAAATGACTTGGATTTATTAGCAATTGTATATTCCCTGAGAGTATGGAGACATTATCTGATTGGATGGAAATTCAAATTAAAGATAGATCACTATGGATTGCAACATATATTTACACAAAGTGACTTGAACATGTGAAAAAGGAGTTGGTTAGAATTACTTAGTGAATACGACTTTGAGATTTCAAATCTTAAATGAATGATGAACATAGTGGCAGATGCATTGAGTCAGAGACCACGCATATTCTCAGTAATACCTCTTAAGACGAATCTACGAGAAAATATTGTAGCTCTACATATTGACGATGATTGGTACAATGAAGTTAAGGCTAATACCGAAGAAGATTCCATTATGGTACCTAATTTTCAAGGTTATTCTCTGGACAATGACAGATTGTTGAGATATAACAACATAATATACGTACCTCCTAATGATGAATTAATAATTTTGATATTAAACTAATCTCATTGAGCAGTTTACATGGCTCATCCGAGAGTCAAGAAGATGAAGGAAGACCTTAAGCCTTTATTCTTTTAGAAGGGAATGGAGACGGACATAGTGATTTACGTGGCGAGATGCCTGGAATGTCAGAAATTGAAGGTTGAACATAAACATCCAACATGATTTTTACAACCACATGATATTCTTGAATTGAAATGGGAGGTCATTTGGATGGATTTAATTCTTGGATTTCCTTTTATGACAATGAGAAATGATTTGATTTTCGTGGTAGTCAACACTTTATTCCAGTGCACACTTTATTCCAATGCATACGACGTATCAAGTGACAAACATAGCTATAGTGTTTTTCAAATAAATTGTGAGATTACATGGAGTACGAAGAAGTATCATATCTTATTGAGGATCGATGTTTACAATACGGTTTTGGACTAGTTTCCAAGAGGCCTTGGGAACACAACTAAATTTTAGTATAATGTATCACCTTGAGACATACTGAAAAACAAAGAGAAAAAACTAGATTCTGGAGGATATGTTGAATATGTATGTAATGGATCAAAAAAAATGTTCGAAAGACTTCTTTCCAATGGTAGAGTTTGCATATAACAACAACTACCAGGGTACAATTAAGATGACACCATTTGAGTTTCTTTATGGCCGACTATGTTGGATGCCATTGAGTTGGGATTGAATCGAAGATAGGTTCTGGGTGGGGCCAAAATTGATCCAATAAATTGAATAAGAGTTTCATTTGATAAGAAAAAGAATTAAATAAGTGCAGGATCGACAAAAGAGTTATGCATATGCGCATCACATTGATCGCAGTTATGAGGTTGTTGAAATAGTTTTCTTGTGGGTATAATCACATAAGAGTTAGTTTAAGTTTGGAAATGGTTACAAACTCTCTCCTAGATTTGTGGGACCTTTTTGAGTTTGTGGAAAGGAAATGACTCGTGGATTATTGATTAGCCTTTCCTGATTCTTTGAGGCACATGCACTAAGAAGACTTATTCTTTGAGGACACTTGCATACAAGTGATTGGGTTCTATATATGATTGGTTGTTGTGATTTTGATTATGAGATATTTTGGATTCTATCATATGTTATTTTGTTGCATTTACATAGACATGTTCTATTGAATGAGTTATATTGAGTGTGCAGGACTCTGGACGTTGAGGATGTTGAGGTATCGATGCAACTCCTTGGACTCCGGATCAAGTCAGGGAGTGGACTGCTAGGATTTAAATATTTTTGATGTGACATATGTATATATGATTAGATATTATGATGTTGATTGTTATTGCTGACATGATTCATTAATGAATGCACGCTAACGATATATTTCTGACCAGACTCACATTTGGAGTAAAGGGGTCATGCACACCAACTAGAGACATTGAGGGAGAGGTGTGGTGAAAACCCTCCCACAACCTAGTAGCACTCCCACTCTGGCTCAAACTGTAGTTTCATGATTACCTAGTTCGAGAGACTGGAAATGTTGTGACGGTAGACAATTACAGTTGCTCACGATGATTCTAAGGGCCACGCAATATGGCAAGGTACTTATTCCTTAGAGGCCCTTAGTATCCTACAAGATCACCTGACGCAGTATTGACTTTAGGGGTTTGATGTCTACCAAATTCAATCTGGAGGCAAGTGGCACCCTTGGAGCATGTAGTGTGTCTTGAAAGGCACATTGTGAAAAGAAAATGGAAAGAGGTGAGTGGCACCCTTGGATAACGTAGTGTGTCTTCAAGGGCACGCCATGATTTGAATTGGTAAGTTAATAAACCTAGTGCCTAGAAAACCATGCCTCCTTAGGACCTGGTCGGCCTTAAATGAATCATGTGTTAAGAAAAGTTTAATAACTATTTTTTTACCTCAAAAACTATCGCCAAGCCTAGTGAATTGAAAGCCTAGGTCTCAGTAGAACCTAAGAACAAAAAAGAAAATAATTAGACATATAATAGGGAGGGGGTAAAGAAAGTTCAAGCATTAATAACTAAAATGGAAATTTTAATAAAGGATTAATTAATAAAATGGGTATTTGGTTGTTTTTGTCTAAACGTGCTAATTTTGAAGTTAGTTATAAAAAGGGGAAACTTTAAGAAAAAGGGAAACTTAAAGAAAAGTGGGGAAACCTAAGGAAAATGGGAAACTTAAAGAAAAAGGGCAATGCCTAACTTAGTGAGAAATCTAGCCTTTGGAACTTTCTATTTATGAACTCAACTAGGAATTAAGTAAGGAGTAAGTCATTTAAGAATTGTAAGGGAATAATGTGACACCGAGGAGCATTTTTAGGAACACGTTTGAGTGGGTGAGGGAAATAGCAATATTTAATTAATTAATAAAATTGATTTTCTGGTGCAACTAGAGGATCGGGTGACATGTGTACACGGGATCTTTTTCCTAATTAAATAATTGAAAAAAGAATCTAATGAGGGTTGGGAAACTAATGAATAATAAACTCTATAAAAGGGATGGCAGAGGAGGAGTAGGGAACACATATGGCTTGCGTAACGTTATGTTTATGAAATTTCATTGACTGAACTTTCTCTTGTGGGAGTTCGGATACCCAGCTCGAGTAACGAGTGGTAGCTCGACCTTGTGAGGTGAGATGAGAGCTAGCATTATTTGGTATTGTGTATGTGGCCCCTTTGTGGCTCTAGGGGATCATGGGGAAAAATGATACCCCTAGTGTTGGTTAGGAGGTACCGACGAGGTCACATTGGTTGGCAAGCGGGAGCTGGATGAAGCGCATGCGGGACAACGAATTTGAAGCATTCACATTTGGCTATGGTACCCACATGTATATTTGTATCGAATGGTAGTAAAATTCCCTGTATGTGAATCTCTCCAACATCGAAATCACACTTGCATCATGGTGTTAAAAATTAGTAAATTTTCTATCCTGCCAATTTACGCTTGTGAAATTTGGATGAAGGGTAGTTAAGTTATGTTCCTGCACCTTCAGTTAAGGTACTTCTATGGTGATAAATTTTATGTTTTATTCAACGTAATACTATCCAGATATTTCATTTTTCTTCTTTCAACGAATTTGTCTTAAATAGCCCAACGTTTTATGGTCAAAGAATTCTAAATTGGATGAAGGGTAGTTAAATTATGTTTCTGCACTTTCAGTTAAGGTACTTCTATGGTGCTAAAGTTTATGTTTTATTCAACGTAATACTATCCAGATATTTCATTTTTCTTCTTTCAACGAATTTGTCTTGAATAACCCAACATTTTATGATAAAAGAATTCTAGGTTATCCTAGCCTTATGCTCATTGTACCTTTGATTGATTCCAATGGAGAACCCAAACTCTGAATGTAAATGACTTCTCCATGTTTTTTTTTATTGTTTTTAATACAAGAAAAAATGTGTTTTTATCATCTCTTCCTTTATACTTTAAGTTATTAGTCCATTCCTGAGGAGTCGACTAGGAACCGAATCGATTTTCTTTCACTCCGTTGTTAAAGATTTAGATTCAAATTCCCTTCTTTCCTATGCATGGATAATAAGCGTAAGATCAATTCTCTACCCAACAAGGAATTTTCTCCTAGGCGTTTATTTCCTCCTTAGCCTCTGTGATTATTGTGATTTATTTCTCTGCGTACTCATGCTTCCACACAATGATTTTGGGGATGTATCTCTAGTTCACCAAATGTTTTATCTCCTCTGCGACCCGCAACTGCATTTTTATTGCTATGTTTTTCCTTATTCTGCATTTTTTTTATGATGTGCCTTTTTATTACTATGTGACTTACTTCATTTCCTTTATTCACATTGTGAGGAGTTGAGAGTGTATTGAGTTTCCCTTATGTGAATGCATTGACTGTTGAAATTTTTGATAACTTGGTTAACTCATCCTGCATGTTACCTATTCTGGCAAAAAAATTATAAATTGTGAATGGCCTGAGGTGGACTATGTGGTGTTTTAATCCCTGTGACTGTTCTGAATAGTGTTACAATTACCTCTACTCGATTTTTTTTTTTTTTCATTTCAATTTACAACACCATATCCCTAGAAGAGTCTCTCTATTATGACTACTCGAAATTATTGGTAAGCATTACATTGTAAATTGAGATTCCTTGGCGGAACTTGTTGACCATTTCTTGTAAATCTTGCTATCCATCAATAAGAAGGTTAGTTTCTTATGCACTTAGAATTTTCTTTCCTTGCCTTTCCTTAAATGGTGAAAATCAATGGGAACCTGGGATTGAGCATTTCTTATGTGTCCTGGGGGTCCTAACCTTGCAGGGTAGGATGGGTGGGTAGTCATTTTTATTATGTCTAATTGACTATCACATGTTTCGTCTAGTGGCATGATGTTCTAGTGTGTTGGGTCGTTGTTATCTATTGCATGATTTGTGTGCATTATGTTCGTTGTCAAGTTGTGTTGATTAATTGTTTTCGTTGTAACTTTCCTGCTAAAAAACATATTTCACTTTCTTTGTGTCGCATGTAGTCGTAATGATGGGGGTATTTACATAAGGTATCAAAGCGGGTTCGACCCACGACTGGGGATCACTACAGATTCCATTGATTAGATAATTGATTATGATGTCACTAATTAAATTGATTTTTTTTCATGCAGGTAATCATGGTTAAAGGAAATCACAGAGGCAGATGATAGGGTGGTAGGGGAGGAGGTATGACACCCCCTGTAGAATCCACGCTTGAGGGATTTGACCCCGACAAAGACGAATAGGTTTTCAGGAAGGAAGAGATATATGTGGGTGATGTGGTTGGGATGATGAGGTCCTTTCGATGGATGTTTGAGGAACTGATCATCCATTTGGATAGAGATGAGTCAACGAATTTCTTTGGTGCCCTGGATGGCGCAGCTGACGAGGCATGGTTGGAGAATATGGTGATGTGATTTTCACTTTGCGACTATACCTCCAACATGACGGTTCGCATGGTGGTCTATCCACTAAAGGGGAGCTCTCTTATATGGTGGAAGATTCTTCTACCGCAATTAAACATGGACATCAAAGACTTGTCATGGGAACTATTTGAGGAATAGTTCTAAGAGAGGTATCTATCTGAGGAATTCATTGAGAGTCAACTCAACGAGTTCAGTTCCTTATTACAAGGTTGTCGTACGATGCCTGAGTATGAGGCCCATTTTATGGATCTGCTTCAGTATGATTCGCTCCTGAATACTAAGAAACTTAAGGTCAATAGGTTTTTGTTTGAAATTAATGTCAACATTCGTGCAAAGGTTAGGATTATCATGCCTCAAAACTTGCATAATGTTGTCCAAAAGGCCCTCATAGAAAAGGAGGATCTTGTCAGTGGGGGTCAGAGAAGGACTCCAACGGGACCAGCAGAACAGCTGTCATCTGGGGCACTGCATCATCGGACACCATCTAGAGATTCACTAGGATTTTGAGGCACTCGGAGAAGATCCACATACAATACACCATGGTGAGCGACGCCTCAGTAGAGGACTCCTTACATAGGACCATAGCGCCAACAATAATGTCGACCACATCAGCAACAGTTTAGGACTGTTCAGTAGAACATACCAAGGTTCCAGGATAGTGGTCCGTCAGCTTCTACATAGAGTACCAAGAGTATTGGACCGAAAGAAAGGGTGTTGTACATGTGGAGAGGCACATTGCCTCTGGGACTTCCTAGCGGAGAGGACCAGAGCATCTGGATCAGTCAAACCCACTATCAAGGGAGATATGGTCAAGGCCCATCCGATTCATGCAATAGTGAATAACCTCCAGGCAGATCACCAGTCGACTATGCTCGAGATGTCAGGTATCGTCATTGACCAGACCCTTAATATTTTGAAAGATCTAGGTGCTATGGAGAGTTTTATTTCTGGTGTAGCACTAAAAATAATTAAGGTAAAGGAAGTCGAACAAGATGATTTTAGCTTTGTAGAAATGGCTTCGGGAACCAAACATAAGGTTTGTGGGAAGGTTACAGGTTGTAGCCTTAACCTGGGAGATTGTTTCACTAGAGCCAACATGTATGTCACAACATTAGGGTCTTATGACGTCGTGATCGGTATCGACTGGTCGGAATTGCATGATGCAATACTCGACTGCAAGACAAAACAATTGATCTTGGTCGATGATGAGGGACAAAGATGTGTGATTGTAGGTAAGAACTAGGGAGTCTCCCTAAGGTTCATCTCTTCCTTACAACTAAGAAAGATCATGTGCAAGAGATGTAATCTATATGCAATCCTTGAATTAAACGAGAAGGGAATAGTGGAAGGTATAGAAAACCTTCTGGTGGTGTGAGAGTTTGTTGATGTCTTCCCCGAGGATTTACCTGGGATGCCACCATAGAAGGAAATGGAATTTACCATCGACCTAAAACTAAGAACTGAACGAATAGCAAGAACTCTCTATCAGATGTCGACCCTAGAGTTAAAGGAGTTGAAAATTCAACTGAAGGAGTTGTTGGACCTAGGACTTATACATCCAAGTGTGTTATATTGGGGTGCTCCTGTTACCTTCATACATAAGAAGTATGGGCCATGGAGATTCTATATTGACTACCGTCAATTAAAAAAGACAATGACCAAGAATCAGTATCTGTTGCCAAGGATTGATGATCTCTTTGATTAGATGAAATTCGTGAAGGTGTTTTCAAAAATCGACTTGAGATCACAGTATCACCAGTTACGGATCAAGGAGGACGACATCCCTAAGACCTCCTTTAAGATGGGTTTTGGACATTACAAGTTTACAATTTTTCCTGATATTGCGATACATTGTGAAACTGCATAAGAGTTCGATCAAGTTCGTAAAGGGTGCTAAAATATATGTTATGTTTGTGGGACCCTTTGAGATTGTGGAAAGGAAGGGGCCCCTGACATATCAAATAGCCTTGCATGTTTCTTTGAGGCGTATGCACGATGTTTTTCACGTATCTGTTTTGAGACATTATGTTAGTGATCCTAAACATGTTATTGACATGAGTTCCTTCTAGGTATTGAAAAAGGGTGCACTCATGGCAGAGCCAATATTCATCTAGGACCACCGCATTCTAAATCTACAATGTTGAACATTAGATTAGGTCAAGGTCTAGTGGGACAACTATAGTCCACACTCAATGACCTGGGAGGACGCATATGATATGCATCCAAAGTTTAAATTTTCTTGATAAATAGACTTATGATACTGTGATACACTTTATTTCGACACTAATTACTGTGAAAGTTTAGGACAAAGTTTAAACCAAGAGGGGGGCGTATGTAACATCCCTCTCTTGCATGCACTGAGGAGAGTTATTCTTTGAGAACACTTGCATGAAATTCATCCAATTCTATATACAATTGGTTTTTTTTATTATGATTATGAGATATTGTGGATATGATGATATTTTATTTTGTTGCATTTACATCAACAAGTGATATTGACTGAGTTCTCCTAAGTGTGTAGGACTTTGGATGTTGAGGATGTCGAGGCATCAGTGAAACTCCTTGGAATCTGGATCGAGTCAGGGAGTGGACTGTTAGGGTTTGAATGTTTCTAATGTGACATATGTATATATGATTAGATGTAATGATGTTGTTTTTTATTGCTAACATGATTCATTGATGGATGCAGGCTAATGATAGCTTACCAAACAGACTCACATTTGGAGTAAATGGGTCATGCACGATAACTAGAGACATTGAGGGAGAGGTGTGGCAACAACCACGCCACAACCTACTAGCACTCCCGCTATGGCTCGAACTGTAGGTTAATGGTTACTTAGTTCAAGAGACCCATGATGTTGTGAGGGAAGACGATGATAGTCGCTCATGATGATTCTAAGGGGCGCGTAACAAGGCAGGGTCCTTATTCCTTAGAATCCATTAGTCTCCCACAAGATCACCTGACGGAGTATTGACTCCATGGGTTTGAATTCTATCAAATTTAGTCAAGAGGTGAATGACACCCTTGGAGCACATATTGTTTCTTGAAGGGCACATCACGCAAAGAAAGTAGAAAGAGGCGAGTGGCACCCTTGGAGCACATAGTGCGTCCTGAAGGGAACGTCCTGATCTTAACTGGTAAGTTAATAAACCTAGTGCCTAGAAAACCATGCCTCCTTAGGAATCGGTCAATCTTAAATGAATGATGTGTTAAGAAAAGTTTAATAACTAATTTTTTCCCCTAATAACTATCGCCAAGCCTAGTGAATTGAAAAACTAGGTCTGAGTAGAACCTAAGAACACAAAATAGAAAAATTAGACATATAACAGGAAGGGGGTAAAGAAAATTCAAGCATTAATAATTAAAATGGAAATTTTAATAAAGGATTAATTAATAAAAGGGGTATTTGGTTGTTTTTCTCTAAACCTACTAATTCTGAACATAGTTATAAAAAGGGGAAACTTTAAGAAAAAGGGAAACTTAAAGAAAGGTGGAGAAAACCCAAGGAAAAGGGGAAACTTAAAGAAAAAGGAGAATGTCTAACTTAGTAATAAATATATCCTTTGGAACTTTCTATTTATGAACTCAACTAGGAATTAATTAAGGCGTAATTCATTTAAGAATTGCAAGGGAATAATGGGACACTGAGGAGCGTTTTTAGGAATGATTTTGAGTGGGTGAGGGCAATAGGAATATTTAATTAATTAATAAAATTGATTTTTGGTGCAACTAAGGGATCAAGTGACATGTGTATGGGGGGAGGTTTTTCCTACTTAAATAATTGAAAAAGGAATGTAATGAGGGTTGGGAAAATAATGACCAAGAAACTCTATAAAAAAGATCATGGAGGAGGAGTAGGGAGCACACCTCGCTTGTGTAACATTACGCTGCCAAAATTTCATCTTGACTGAACTTTCTCTTGTGGGAGTTGGGATACCCAGCTCGGGTAACGAGTGGTAGCTTTACCTTGCACCACGATATGGGAGATAACATTCTCTGGTATTGTGTGCATGGCCCCTTTGTGGTTCAGGAGGCTCAAAGGGAAGAAGAGTATCCCTAGCGTTGGCTGGGAGGTATCGGTGAGATCACATCAGTTGGCAAGTGAGAGTTGGATGGAGCATGCGCGAGACAACGACTTCAGAGAATTCACTTTTGTATATGGTATGCATGTGTATATTTGTATTGAATGGTAGTTAAATTCTTGGTATATGCATCTCTCTAACGTCGAAAGCACGTGTGCGTCACGTTGTTAAAAAATAGTTAATTTTCTATCCTCACAATTTACACTTTTGAAATTTGTATCAAGGGTAGATACATTATGTTCTTGTGCCTTCCATTAAGGTACTTCTATTGTGTTAAAGTTTATGTTTTATTCATCCTAATACTATCCAAAGATTTCATTTTTCTTCTTTAAATGAATTTGTCTTGAAGAAACCAATGTTTTATGATCAGATAATTCAAAGTTATCCCAACCTTATGCCGATTGTATCTGTGATTGATTCCAATAGATAACCCAAACTATGAATGTAAATGATTTCTCTGCGTTTTTTTTATTGTTTTTAATAGAAGAAAAAAATTGTTTTTATAAACTGCTCCTTTATCCCTTAAGTTATTAGTCTGTTCTTGAGCAGTCGACCAGTATCTGAATCGAATGGATTTCACTCCGGTGTTAAATATTTAGATTCAAATGCCCTGCTTTCCTATGCATGGATAATAACCGTAGGATCATTTCTCTTCCCAGCAAGGAATTCTCTCTTGTGCGTTTATTTCCTCGTTAGCCTCTACAATTATTGGGATTTATTTCTCTTCGAAATCGTTCTTCCACACAATGATTTTGGGGAGGTCTCTCCATTTCACCAAACATTTTATCTCCTCTACTACCCACAACTACATTTTTATTGTTGTGTTTTTCCTTATTCTGTTTT
>JZKD02S1674078.1:503475-523317 GCA_000966675.3 Picea glauca | reverse complement strand
TTATTTAGTTCTTGTTTAATTCTTGTTAATAGCTTAGTTGTTTTCTTTCTAACCTTTTACCATACAGTTGTCATGACTAGCAGAGCCCAACTAGGCATGTAAGCACTCACTTTTTTCTCATCACACGACGAAAAGAGTGCAAACACTCTCCCAGTCTCTGTTTCACATACCTGAACAATCTCTCCAGGTCCATTGAGGTTTTCAGTATACCTCAACCATCCTTTTAACAACCTCTGTTTTCTTCTGACCATCAGATCCTTGACTGACCATTTTACTTTTGGTTTCTTCATGGGCCATTCATATACCCATCTTGGCTTGGTTTTCTGCTGCATCCGCAATGCAAGATTTTTTATCTCTCTCTTTATATCAACAAGCTCTTCATCCATGTCTTCTTGGCTCCATAGCTCTGAGTTTTTCCTTCCAACATATATATGACCTTCGATAGCCATGTTGTTGTCTCTGTCTTCTTTCCTAGCAAACCTGTTGCTGTCACTCTACAAACTTAAGTGTCCCAGATTCATCCTACAGTCCTCCTGATTGTCTTCTTGATTTCTGCCTACCTACGACCTGTCTTCCTTAGCACTTCTGTTTGAAATATACAAACAAAATTCTCACTCTGATACTACTTTGACGCAGCCGCACCCCTTGCCTCGGTAAAAGGCCTCTGCGCTGACCTCCCGGTCTTAAGGATCATTCAATCTCTTCCCCGAACTGAATTATCTCTTTTGATTCCTTGCTGGAATCTCTGTCAAAACCCGATCCATAGGTCCTTCTTTCCCTATCACGGCCTCTGCACGCGACCATGACTTCTCCTCGACTCACAATTTTGGGTTTCGGGGTTTCGTGATCCCCGATGTCAAGAGTTCCCTGCCGTCTTGAATCCCGATCTCCTATTTGTCGATGTGACTCCTTTTGCCTTATCCCCATCTAGCTATGCCCTAGTCCATGTGACCTGTTCTCATAAGACCACAGCCTTATCCCTTTCATGGATTTGGGCTTCGAAATCCCGATGTGCTCCAATTTTCGTTAGCCCTCCCGACTAGACTTGTGGTCCACACAACCTCCCCTTATATGACCGCAATCATACTTCTTATCGAGATTCGGGGTTTCGAAGGTTGAAATGTATCAAACCTCTTGTCCATGGAATCCCCGATTTCCCGATTCCCGATATGACATCAGCTAACAACCCCTTTTCACCCTTAGCAGATCAACAACCATGATCGCCTATGAAACCAATGGTCCCTGATCTCTCTCGGGACTTTGGGGGTTCAAATTCCGAAATGAATTTTCTCTCGGGACTGTCGATCTCTCGAATCCCGATTCTCTGCTATGCTGATAGTTGGGCCTATGATGGAGCTTTCCTCCTTGTCACCAAGACTCACAAAATATCGAACCCTGACTTTCTTTGGATTCCTGACACGCATCCCAAATGGATGAATGGTTCAGATCAACCCTCGGGTTTTTCCAAATGCCAAACCAAAAATTCTTACCTCTGTAACCTCCGGTGTCCAGATCTCTGATGTTGGATGATCATGTGACATGTGTCCTTCCCAAGATCCATGGCTATGGTTCTCTCGTAGTTTCAGGGTTCAATAGGTATCGGACCCTTGGTCTCGAGACTCCCGATATGCCGATGGTTCTTGATTTATGCCACCTGTCCCAACAGATGGACGACTCTGATTATATCGAGGTTTTCACTATGGATTTCCCCGACGTCTTGTCCACAGGATTCATGATATCCCGATCCCCATAACACCGATAGATAGCTTTCCTTTCGGGTAATTTCTCGAATGATTTGATATCCTCCACGAGTCCTCCTATGATGGACCGTCTTGATCGCTTCTCATGATTTCGCGACTCCAAATGTCCCGAGTGTCTCATCTTCAGGATTCGCTAAACGTCGAACCCCGATGCAGCGATTTGACTATTCTATCAGGAATTTCCCCAATAGTCTGGATCTTCACCACATGTCCCCAACAAATGGACGACCCTGATCCAATCTCATGATTTCAGGACTTTCGGTACCCCCGATGACATAAATTCTCTGTCAAATCAAAACTCTGGTAGCCGATATACCGACGGGTCACTCCTTCTCCACCATGTGTCTTCACAAACGAACGGCTTAGATTCAATCTCAGGATTTTGGAGTTTTCGATGATGAAATGATTTGTCTTCTTGTCCCATCAACCTACGGATGTCTATAGGCTCCCGATCTCACCCACGTGTCCTAACTAATGGACGACTCAGATCGTTCCCAGGAATTTCACCTTGAAAATTCTCGATCTCATGTCATCGTGACTCCCGATTTCATGAATGTCGATATCCCAATGACCACACCCCTCATCAGGACTTTCAACCTCCTGTTCATGAAGGTAAACCTCATGCAGTTCCTATCAGATCTGACGACTGACGGGTAATTTTCTCAAGATTTGATGGTCGAGATATGTTCTTCCTGTGCGCTTACTCCAGAGGCTAAACTCCGCGAGTCTTCACCCGATCCAATGACTGACGGGTATCTGAGTGAGATCTGACGGCTCACGATCTCCTCTTTTCTGCACTCCTCTTGCTCCTTCCTGGACGTGGAAATCTTAACGGTCTGGAATTTGTCGGCCCATCCGACGATAGTTGTGCTCCCTCCTGAGCTTCCACACTTTCCTCCTGCACTTGGAAGAATCTCAAGAACCAAAGGCCTCAACCTTTGTGATGCAGGAGCATCACAGCTACCAAAGTGAGCATGGAGGCGACGCATGTGTTTTTTTAACACATGACATATTTATCTGAAAACTTTTTGAAATTAAAGCACCAAACCTTAAATGAACCCTTTATGAAGGAGCGCCTTTTGTATATTGTATCAGACCTCGAGCCATACGCTCTTGTCTGAAGTAGATAGGAGGAATTTAATTTAGTTAATGCTGGTAGATAGGATTTTAAGTCTAGATTTGATAGTTTATATGGAAGGAGGGAAAATGGATATAGACACCCTCATTGTATCATTGTAAGAAAGGAAACAAGCATTCAAGAGAGGAGTAGAGCAAGCAGAGAATTGTGTAAGAGAACGCCCATGTACAAATATTTAATTAATAGAAGAAAGTTTTGATTCAATTCCATGGTTATGTGTCTGTTCTCTGTGTATTGTTGCTATGCTCATGAATGTTTGTCTCCTGGTTATGCATTTGCTTTGTATATGCTGTGCATGTGATTTCATGTTTCTAACTGAATTCTAAAAGGGAGAGGGAATGAGTTTCAATTGTTTCTCTATCTGAGACAGGAGATTCCTGCAAGGAGTGTAGTCGAATTCATCCGCAAAGAGTGCGTTGATGAAGGCTCAATAGTTGAACCTTTTCTCTCATTCGCCCAGAAGTAGAAGTGGGTGATACAATCCGTGCAAAGAATGCGCAGGCAAAGGAGGAAGTCTCAGTCGCGAACTTGAGCGGAGTGTTGAAGGACTACTGCTACGGCATATGCAGATTCAAGAGGGCTCGAACATTTGAAGTGTTCACAGGGTTTGCCACAAGGAGTGCGTGCAGAGAACCTCATTGAGGTCGAAGTCACGTGGAAAGCTCATGAAGGATAGGTCCTTGAATCGCTAAAGATTCAGCATAGACAAGTGTGACGTGAAGTCCGGGAGAACGTCACAGGTTGGCGAAGCGGCGAAAGAATATCGTGGAGAGATACTCTTTTCGTATCGGGGATTAACCAAGAGGAGTGGACGGTCGAAATCTTCTCGGAAGATCTCGCGAGGTTCTGTGGATTTTTAAATCTTGCAGAGGTGCAAGGAAGTTACGGTGAGAAGATTCCAAGGAGTTGGAAGCTCAGGAGAGGCAAGCCGTTGATTCCGAGTCATAGGAGCCGTAGAATCTACACGTGATATCGTGTATCGGGAACTCGGGAGTTCAAGCCCTAAAAGTTTTGAGGTCAAAGTCACGAGATCGCGAGACGCGATAAGATCATAGTCGTTTGTTAAGGAGGACACGTGTCAGGAGATCCTCATCTCGTAGACTCAGGCATTTGAGGTCTGAAGGGGGATATCTTTAGCTTCGCGAGGGGCGAGGTAGCGAGGAGATCCGGATCGTCCAATTGAGGGGACAGGTGGCAGAGATCAGTGATCTCACAGCTCAGGAGCTCGTAGGTTTAGAGTCCAACATTTGGGTGCTCCAAGTCGCGAGGTCGCGAGGTGGAAAGATAAGGACGACTGTTGGATTTCGGGGCACAGGAGGACCGTTGGATCTACGTGAGGGATCGCGTCTCGGGACCTCGCAAGAAAAGGTCCGAGAATTTGGATACAGATATCAGGAGGTCGCAATATAGCGATATCCTAACATATGGAGAGCAGTGTGGGTCATAGAGGAGCCGAGATTCGTGTGGACGCCAAGTCGCGAAGTGCCGAGGAGTCGAGATTCTTGTGGACACGTGACAGAGCGTAACATAGGACTGCACATCTCGGGGACTCGCGAACTAGGAGGGTGAAAACTCGACGGGTTAGCCGGCGAGGTCACAAGGTTGTGAAGTTGCAAGAGGCTCTAACATTAATCCTAGTCCGCAATTTCAAGTGGTGATGGCGCGCATAGAGAAAAGGTGCTATACCCGTATCGCTAACTCGGGTATCGCGAGATTTGAAAGGGACAGTTGGAGGTTTAGGGTCATGAAATCACAAGACCGTGAGATTTGGATGATATTGGAACAGATTACTGTGGGTGCACATATTCCGATAGGGATATAGAAGAACCTTCGAGTTCTGTGGGCCGAGAAAAAGACAGGTCCTGTGAGCGTATGTACCCATGGGTGGCACGTCTACATCACTTTGTTCCCTTCCTCTGCGAACTCCATGATCGAGAGTTCTCACTTCCGCGTATGAAAACGTTGTCTCTCCTGAGATTATCCTTTGAATCCCCAAGGGATTCTTTGACTTATGTGCCTCTGCAGAGTCTTCATGCACACACAGTGCTATCTCTCTTGAGCTTGTCAAACACTCAGTTCTCTAAGGAAATATATCCTTTTTTCTTCCTCCTTTAGATGGAGAGTATTAGGATACCCTCCTGGCTATCCTCTGCCTCAAGAAACCTCTTGTTGAGTGCTTCTGGGTATTCAGTAACCCCGCGAAGATCCCTCAGTGGATTCTTCCTCTAAATTCCAGAACTCAAAGAGTTCTCTTTTCTTCTATCTGCACACTTACTCAATGCCCTCCCAGAAGAGTATCTTTTCACAAGACGTTCAACAGTTCTGTCCTCTTCGCACTCCTTGCACTTGCTCAATGGCCACTTGGTAGAGCCCCTCAGAATCCTTAGTGATTTTGGTTCTCCTTAAGAACTCACAACAAAATTCTTCTCAATGCACCATTGTACATATGCTCAATGCCCACTTGGCAGAGCTCTACAGAACTCCTCAGAGATTTTGTCTGCAACTCTGTCTCTCATACACAACCTTTCCTCCTGAGGCATTCAACAACCTCATAGATCTTTTCCTGAGTTGTTGATTCCAGTTGTGTGCCCACTTGGCACGTCTTTGTATGAATCCGCAGAGTTCAGAAGTGCCTCAGTGCACTGGTATTCAGAGACCGCAATACTCTGTCACACCCTCCTGGCATGAAACCTCAAACACCTTCACCTGAATTCAGACACACTCCTACAAATTAAAACCTACAACATACATCTATATCATACGAAGAACACTCACAGACATTCATTCAACACATGATTATGCACGAAAAACTGTTGTTTGTATTAAATATGGCAAATTCCCGTATTTACAAGGTGTTCCTGAACACGGCCTGTAACAAGGTCTCGACTTCTTCTCTTCTTCTCTCTACTCACAGATTTCTCTTCTATATCCACTCACACTCACACACACCACCAAAGAGATACCATTCATCTTTTTACATGAGGGGGCTCTTCGAGCTCTTCCCTCCAACCTACCAACCCTATTCAATTACATTGAATGGGTTGTCTAGTCCAGCATCGGATTTAGATCTCAGCCTTACAAAACATTAAAGGCTTATCTACCTAATTCCTTCATAAAGGCATGGATCCATGGCTCAACAAACTAAACATTAATTACATTCAATTACAAAATTGAAGATGAGGGTTGCGCCTCTCTTCAGCCTTTGAATGCATGTGATTGACATGGTTGGCTGTCTGGCTGGCTGACATGGAGAGATGCTCCTGCATCACAAGGTCAACTGAATGGAGTGTTGACTCCAAGGGTTATACAAACATCCAAAACCAGTCAAAGGAGAGCGACACCCTTGGATCACACAAGTGCGCATTGAAGGGAACATCACATAATTAAAACTTGATTCAATAACTCTAGGTGGCCTATAAAACATTTATATGGTTAGACCTTGTTAGAGTAAAATAAATAATTAATCAGTATGTTATAAATCCTAACAAAGTCTAATCCTAATTCTAAGTCTAAAATTTGAATAAATGACTAAATGAACAATGACATAAGATAAAATATTTAAGATAAATTCAAAATCTAGAAAAATGGGGAATACAATTTAAGGGGTCCATAAAATGCACATGTGTGCATGAATTTAATAAAAATGTTTTTTTTTTTTTTTTTTTAAATAGAAAGAAATAGAATTGTGAGAGAATAGGTATATACATAGAATAGTATCTTAATTCAAACTACCACTAAGTCTAACTAGAAGAAGAGTCCTAATCCAACTCTAACTAATATCTAGTTAGGCGACACTCATTAAATGAGAATTTGGGGAACAAAGGGACAACTAAGAGAAAAAATAGGAACACATTGGGGAATGTGGAGGAAATGGAATATTTAAATAAAATAAGAAATGTAATTACTTGTCCAACTTGGGGAGAGTGTGACAAGTGTGTGGTGAATAATACTAATTAAATTAATCAAAAATATAATTAATTGTGCATGAGGACATGTGTCATTGGGTACTTTTGTATAAAACAAATGTGGTAGAAGAGAAAATGGTTTCACTTTTTCTTGGTAATGTTATGCTGCAAAAATTTTGTGGGTTGTGCTTTACTTGTGAGAGTTGGGATACCAGGGTTGTATAAAGAGTGGAAGCGCTTCCTTGCAAGGCAATCCATGGATCTATTGTTTATTGGTTTCTTGTGTGTGGCCTATTTGCGGCTCAGGGGAGTAAGGGGGAATAAGAGTACCCCTATTATTGGTTTGGAGGTAGTTGTTATGAGGAAAATATCTCTATGGCTAGGGTAAACCACAACAAATGGAAATGACTATAGAAATCAACTCTCTTCTCAAGTATTCTACACTAACAAATATGATAGAAAGACAAGATAAAAAGAGTACCTCATCCAAATGTTCGATGAAGTCCACCGTTGAGCACTCGACCCAAAGAAATATACCCGCAACTAGTTGTCAACAACCAAGCAAAGAAAGAATATGGTGATATTATATAATGTTAGCACATTTAATAGCATAATCCATTAATAAACATGACAAATACGACCATGGAATAATAATTCAATATATTTGCAAAATATCGATTGGACGGGAAAAGAGTATTTATATTAACAAATGATCAGCAGAAGTGAAATTTACAGAATTTTGTGTCCACACGGCTCGTAACCGAGAAACTAAGTTCCTTCCAGTTGGGCCTCCACCACTTCAATCCTCCACCAAATTCAATCTCATATGAGAGAAAAAATTAGGTTTTCAATGAATAAGGCAAGATATTGGGGGTTGAAGACTGTGTTCAGACTTAAAGGACAAAGGGATGTAGACTCAATATGAAGTAAATAATTTCTCCAGAGTAACTTTGCTCTCAAAGTTGAATTCTTTCTCTTCTTTCGATAGCTCAGAATTGACCCATTTATAGCCTTCAAAATGGAACTGAAGCACTGAGTAGGAACATTTCCATTATATGGACGACCAAGGATCATAGATCACCTGTCGTGACATGGAAACGCGACATTGATTTTCATTTTCTGGCACAAATCTTGATGTACGCAGGCTCTAATGGAGCATCTGCCTTATACACATGTTATATAGTGTGCAAGATGCATACATGTGGAAACATATTTATTTTTTGATTTGGATTTTATAAATAGGGAAGATAATTCTGCATAGGGAAATGGAATAAGGCCCTTTGTGCAAGATTACATAGGGTGATGAAAATATTTCTATAATAGATGCCCCCTAATGTGTGAGGTTAGAGGATTATTTGGAATGGTCGAAATACATTATAAACAACACAAAAGTTGAGTGGTAGGGAACCAACTGAACAAACTAGTTGCTCATTACATTCTGCATTGACTTTGCATACATGGATGCCAATAAAATTACACTATAGAACCATGTGAAAATATACCAAACAAGTATTTGTGGCCATGGATAGGAAAATAAAAATGCAATTACATGCCAATAGCTATCATAGTCATGAAAAAGGCCCAATAGAACTAGTCTCAAAATCAATCTGAAGATATTTGTATACCATGGAGTACAATCTGATCTCCCATGATCATTGAAGTAATATAAGTATTGGTCTAATGAAAAGGAAGCAACATCTCAGGAAAGTTTCGGCCACATAGTGATGTCTTCAAGTCTTCTACGTAATCCACTAAGGGTGCAATTCTACATCATGTGAATAAAGGATTTGAGGTCAAACACAATGAGGCAACGTTTGATTATCGGTCAATGATGTATACCGTTAACAAACATGAGACGACCTACCGATAATGAAAGTAGGTATCAAGGCACCGAGTACATTCTTACAAGTATGAATAAAGGAGCTGGTGTCGAACACCTGAAGAATCCATCGATCGAGAGACATTGATGTATTATGAGCTGTCGATGGCGAGAGAGTCTGCCACTGATGACTGCAAGCCTCAAAGTACTCATAATAGTATAGATCTCATTTCTAGAATAAATGGGCTGAAGTCAACGGAAAGAGACACGCTGAAAGGAGAGCATTAAGACATCTCTCACCAATAAGCATGAGGTACAAAGCAGGAGCTTCATGATTTGGTGGAAATCAAACGAAGAACATGTTCACAAATGAATGACCCTTTACGTCTTTCGTGTGTGCTAAGTGAAAGAGGTACATGAAAAAGATCCTCTGAATAACATCCAATGATGAAAATTGTTGACAAAGGTGAGGAAGCCACCAATAAGGCTAATGGAATCCAATACACTGCATGAATCCCAACGTGTGAATAGATGTCTTTATGTTGAACACAAGGGAAACCACCCAATCAATGACCAATGATGAAATGTCAACTGTTGGATTCAAGGTTACCTACCAATGATGAAAGTGGTTTCAGGGTGCATGATAGGACTTACAATATCATGTGATTTTGAGACAAACTGAGGGTATGGACGACATGCAAAGTCAAGAGTTCCGAGGAGTGGCCGACACAGGTTGATAGAATTACTTTGAATAATATCATGAGACATATGGAGGACTCTAACAACATAGATCTAATGATGAAGTTATGATATGCAGGAGGCATCAATGAAATTCTCTATAGGGACTGGAAGAGTAACCAGTTAGTAGAGGAAACTCTGTAACAAGATCAGCTTCCTAAGGCCATGCTAATCCAAAAATTATGATGATGAATGGACTCAATAACTTTACTCTCTATTCAAAGGAGAGACAATTGTTGCCAACATCAAATAATACTCCCTTCCCGCTCGTCTTTTTTTGTTTTTTCATAGACAAATGAATGCTATAATATAGAGGAGGAAACGAGTGTCGAAAGTAAGAAAAAATAGTTCCAATAGTGGAACATACCTATGATCAATGCAGGGAGATGCATGCGGGAGATGGAGACTGGAGGGAATGTTCCCTCCTAGGTGTAGGGTGTCAAATTGCGAAGGATATAAACAAGTCTCTTCTTGGTTGAGAATGAAAACTGCAAAGTGAGAACCGAGTATAGGCTCAATACTGCAAGCGAGGGCATGAGATGCAATCACAACGTAACGCCAAAAAATGTCCTTTTTTATGAGTTTTAGTCTACTTGGTGTGAAAAAGTGATAAACTTGTGCCAAATAGATGTCTTTTCAAATCCAATTTACGAGTGTGAAAGAGAAAAGTTCACTTGAAAATATTTTCTCTTTTTGAAAATGAGTCGAAAAATAGTTTAACTAAGACTAACGGCCTTTCAAGTCCAATTTAACGAGTGTGAAAGGGTCAAAATAACTCAATTTTTTTTTTATTTTTTTGAATGAGTCATAAAATAGCTTAACATAGACTCGTTTGAGAGAGTCTAGGTGGCAAGTCATAGGGGGGCACAAGGCTCCCGTGCAAAAATTCTATGGAACATCAGTATCTTCTAAATATCATACATAAGCTTGGGAAAATCCAAAGCTCTCCAAGTTGAGGAGTATAAAGTACCGATGTATTATATAGTTGTTGATGTATGGTCAACATCGGGAAGACATTCTCTAAAGATAATAATTAATAATATAATTATTATTGATTATTAAAATAGTATTTAATAAGTAAATGATAATAATAAGTAGTTATTGACTTTTCAAGGGACACATCCTTTCATGGATGGTAACCTTATTTTCCCTATATATGGAACACTTATTATTGTAATAAAATACCAAATATCTCTCATATCTCATATGAAGAAAAACAGCCAACAGTCTCATTGATATATCGAATAATGTCCCTCACTGGAAAGGACATAGGAGGGGGCATTAGATACCCCACAAGACCGTTCTAATTGAAGGTGATCTCCTCAAAACCCAAAGGGAGATAACTCGGGGAAAGTAAAATTGTCTCTTGTTCAGAAGGTGAAGTACTAGAATTTTTAATGACATAGTATAGAAGGTATAGAACTAGAACTAGAAGAGTGAGATCGACTAGAAATTGGATCGATGCGACCACTTCTTCAACCATTGGTTGAATAGGATGTGAGATGAAAAGGTCAAGAGACACATCACCTCCAAAAATAAGGGTGGTGTCGGTCGAATATTGCATCGACACGACCACTGGATGAACAAGATGCAAGACAACAAGGTCAAGAGATGCATCATCCCCTAAAGGAAGAGGGGTGTCAGTTGAATATTTCATCGGCATGACCGTTGTATCAACCATTGGTTGAATAGGATACATGATAACAGGGACCGAAGACACATCACCCTAAAAATTGGGAGTGTGGTTAGGTGATGATTGCATCGGCATGACTGTCGTTTCAATCAATGGAGAAACAAGGTGTGGGGAAATCATAGATGCCTCAGAACCTGAAGGGTCCTTAGGTGAGCTCCACACTTCAGGTATCCCATCAGTAACATGATACAAATGAGTAATATGACTTCCTTCGCAAGTCCTGCAAATGAATTTAGGATTAAATCTAAGACGTCTAGGCTTCTCAATCGTATGAATTCCCCTAGAATGACTAGAATGAATCGTACTCTCATCATGACTAGAAGAGGTGAGAGAGTCATCTCCTACATGGTATAAAAAGGTTGGAGATGTGACATTGATATGACTCGTGGTGATTAGTGTGGTTCCTCGAGCATGATCGGCAGTGACTGTGTGTAGGTTGTCAAGAAGACTTGTAGAAGTTGTCGAACCATCTCCAACATGACTGGCAGAGGTTGGTGACAAAGCTCCAATATGATTGACAGTGACTGGGCTAGCGGTGAGTTGTGGAATTTGATACCAAGGACTAGGGGAAGATTCGCTTTGGAACATTGCAAGCTAGGAAGGATCATGGTTCACCCCCTGTCCCTGTACAGAAAGGTAGTATCCCTCGCCTAACTGATTCGAAGAGGTGTGCACGGGCATCATCACTGAAGTCTGTGAAGAGATGAAAGTATTATAAGTACTATTCAAGTGAGGATATATGTTTCCCCCTTGTGAAGGGGTTCCATAAAGAGGGTATTACGAACTATAAAATTGATTCTCCCCATATGAAATACATAGGGAGACATGAGGGCCTGTCATGGGAAAAGTATTCGAAGGAACCGACATGGCAGACGAAGGATACATGGATGGGGTGTAATACGTAGAATAGACACCCATCTGAGTGTTATCTCTGGATAGATTATGGATAGGATTAGATCCGTAAAAGGGGAGGTTCCAACCTCCCTCAATGATATTTGGTTGAGGGATGTGACTCATATCGAACAAAGATATAGGCATCGGAGCCATGGTGCCCCCAGATCCAATGCTAGGATACATATAAGTAGAATAGGGAGATGATTGCATGGGTGAAGGAATATCAAAAGGAACATGAATAGAGACCCAAGGCATGGACTAATTATCATAGTTATGCATACCATTATGAAAAGTGGAAGGATTTGTCCCCATGAAATGAGTGGGAATCATGGGGTGGGTACCAGTAAACGAGGGAGAAAAAGGAACTCCACTATCCATGATAATGAAAACTCAGTATAGACCCCTAAGGAGAACTAGTAATCAATGAGAACACCGAATGTAAAATGGCCAATATGCATACAAAAGGGGTAAAGAAGTTGAGTGACCTCCCTCCCTAAAGAAGGTATGACTCCCTGCTAAAGATCAGAGGTAACAAAATCAGTTATAAGTGCCCTCGTGGGCTTAACAACTAGTTGATAAGATCCCCCTGGAGAGGTAATCCTCCATAAAGTTTGTGTGTTGTCTAACCCTTATCTGACCCAGGGTACCTACAAAATAACCCCTCCAAGTAACCTATGAGACACCTAAGTCAAGAAACTAATAAACCATTGTATAATCGATGCATAGGCGAGTAGTCGCAAGTTAGGTCCACCGTATGGGCAGGGTAGAAAAGCCTGAAACCTTGAAAGAACCGCCTCTCACGTCGTTAAAGGCACTAGAAAGATCCCTAGATATGAATTGATACCTAGAAATATCTCTCACACTAGGAAGGTATCGGGGGGATATCCCTTCAACCGAATTTGTACGACCTCGTGATTAACTCTAGTGTCAGTGGAGCCTCCTGATCTTACCAATTATACAATGGATTTCTCCACTCCCTTTCTCAGACACATATGTTGATTTAATTGCCTTGGAGAAGTTTACTCACAAAATCCTACCCCAAGTTACTAAATCATAAGCTAGTTTGTGCGCCCTAGAAAATAAAATTATGACTAATAAATTTTAAATTATAGCGTTCATTTTGGTGGCCGTGATTACTAAAAAATGTATGGTAGTGAAACTCGTGGTGTTACGACTCTGCAAGAAAAGTAAATATGAAAATAATGCAAAGTCCTAACTTTAACTTTCAATGAATGATATGCTTCTAAAAACCAATGCAATTTCTGATTTCAACTCTCCAATTATAAAGTAAAAAATGAAATCTTTCTTCATATGCACTAAGCTAATGATAAGGACTCAAAAGACAAATTGCCAAGCAATGGAAAATGCCTAATTTTTTTTGTATTTTCAATACAATAAAAATGAAAATGTATGGACTCAAAAGTAACTTGATATATCGCCCTACTGTGTATAAAAAGAGATAACTCAAGGAGGATACCAAGAAAATAAACACCCAAACCAATGTACAAGAACACTAAACAATGAAAAGATGATGAGAAAGACTCTGCCCAAAAATTCAACCAAAGATGGGTTTCCTGTCATCCCACAAGCACTTAACAGGCACTACAGAGACCTAAGAAGGCTAAAAAACATCAAATCCCACCCAACAACCATCAAACCAAGCAAACGTGAAAGGAAATATGATGTAAGTGTTTGTTTAGGAAAACAAAGTGTATATACACATATTGTAGTGGGATAACCTATGTATGTACATGTCTGTCAGGGGAAAAAGCACGTATATGTTTCAAAACAAGGCCAGGCAAGGGAGAAAGAATTAAAACTCAGACCTAGAGTGAATAGAGGATGTCAAGCAATGATACAAAAAGAAACATAATATAAATGAGAGCAATCTAAGGAGAAAAGTACTCCAAACGCTAAGAAAGAAGATTCAATCCCCAGTATGGTCGCCAATTTTGTTACAGGGAAAATCTCTCTATGACTAGGGTATACCACAACAGACATAAATGACTGCAGAAATCAAATATCTTCTCAAGTATGCTAAACAAAAAAATATGCTAGCAAGACGAGATAAAATCCCTACCTCGTCGAGGCGTTTGACGAAATCCAATGTTGAGCACTCGACCCAAAGCAATATACCTACAACTAGTCCTTAACAACCAATCAAAGTAAGCATATGGTGATATTATATAATGTTAGCACATTCAATAGAATAATCCATTAATAAACATGATAGATACGCCCATGGAATAATAATTCAATATATTTGCAAGATATCAATTGGATGGGAAAAGAGTATTTATATTAATAAATGATCAACAGATATGAAAATGTTACAAACTTCTTTGTTGGCATGGTTCAAAAACGAGAAACTAAGTTCCTTCCAGCTAGGCCTCCACCACTTCAATCCTCCACCAAAGGAAATCTCATAAAAGAGAAACAATGAGGTTTTCAATCAATAAGGGAAGAGATTGGGGGCTGAACACTGTGTTCAGACTTAAAGGACAAAGTGATGTAGACTCAATATGAAGTAAACAATTTCTCTAGAGTAACTTTGCTCTCAAAGTTAAATTCTTTCTCTTCTTTCCATAGCTCAGAATTGGCCCATTTATAAGTTTCAAAATGTAATTGAAAGGCCAAGTCAGAACGTTTCAAGTATATGGAAGGAAAAGGATCATAGATATCATGTTGTGACATGGAAACCCGACATTAATTTTCATTTTTTGGCACAAATACCGATGTACGCTGGATGTAGTGGAGCAACTTGCATATACCCATGTTGTATAGTGTGCAAGATGAGTACTTGTGGAAAAATATTTATTTTTGGCTCTAGATTTTATAAAAAGGGAAGATAAGTCTGCATATGGAAATGGAATCAGGCCCTCTATGTAAGATTCCATAGGGTGAGGCAAATATTGCTATAAGAGTACCGGTGAATTTTCAGTGATTAGAAAGAGGGAGTACAGAAAGAGCGCAAGTCTTTGAAGGACACCATCAAGTCTCAATATTCATTGGTTCCAGTATTTTATTTCTTCATTATGTTGTAGTAGGATTAATTTTTGTATTAGAATGGGAAAAGTAGCTGCAGAATTTAGTTATAAATTTTGGAAGCCATATTTGTTATGTTCATGACGAAATAAATGATAGATTCGATACTTAGATTTTTCGTTCTATAGCTATAAATTTTATAGCAATTACGAATTTGAAATTCGAATGGTATTGTAAATTATATGGTGAATTCGTAACCATAATTCATATGGCCTTTTAAAACATATAATTTAAATACCAATCAGAAATTTAGAAGTTCTTGATTGTTGTATCTTGTTGAATTTCCGGAAATTAGAATATTGGATTGTTCACTGTCAATATTTAAAGCATTTCGAAAAGTTAAAATCGTTGGATCAATGAAATTCTTAAACAAAATTCAGTGTTTGAAATTTCTTGGAATTTCTATTATGTTTCCGTAGTTTTGTTTGTTTGCATCACAGTAGATTGTAATTGCAATTTCTTCCAAATTTGACATTTCCAAAATGGCTGCAATTTTATTGCAATTCAGGAATCCAAATCTTGTATGGTCGCTGTATATTTTCTAGGGGTGCAAAATTTTTTAAAAATATTTTGTTGGGTCTCTGTATAAATTAACCAAACGTTTGCCTTTAGTATTTCGTTGGATTTATTATGAAGGTCATTGCACCTCCTGAATTTAAAGTTTTCATTGGTCATTGTAGGAGGGAATTACAATTCCGATTTTGAGCTTGTATGGTCGTTGTAATTTTTGAATCTGAATAGGGATTCGTTATTCGCTTCTTATTTAATTGAAGATTCTATGTTCCTTAATAGCATTGCTTCATTAGTGGCTTCTGGAAACCAATAATTTTGGATCCGTCGTCAAGTTTATTGCATTTCTATTGTTAAAGTGTTTTTCTTTTGAAAAATGTACTTGCAGTTTCGAATTAAAAGAAATGGGGTCGCTGCAAAACTAAATTTCAATTCGAAATATAGAAGCACACTTTTCATTGTATATTTATGTCGAATCCTGAGTATGATTCCTTTATGATCGTCGATTATAAATTTCAAGTCTGGGAATTAAAAATTATAATGACGTTGTTGTATAATTCTTGTAATCAAAATTGAATATTATCGTTCTCTAGCTTACACCTGTGGGTAACTGTACAGAAGTAATAAAATTTGTGTGTTATCTAAATCCTAGTTCCACTTCATATCTTATCTAGAATCTCAATATAATTATTTTTCAGTTGACCTCAGTATGGTTTTGTAGCAAACCCAAAACTCCATCTGATATTTCTGGTGTTGTAGCGATATAGTTCTTTGCACGTTGATTTTGATTTCTTAATCATTATTTGTATTTCACAAGATCACTTATAGACCCTTCTAGATCTAAGTCGGTTCTTCCAAGTGTATGATTTGGGATGGTTGTCTTAGTTACCCTTTCTCCAAGCTCTCCCTACCTGCGAATTTCTTGATTTATCTCATCCCAAACCTTGATAATCAGACTCTCCTTCCAACTGGTTAATAAACCTTTAGTTGTCATTTGAGTAATGAAGCAATCGTTATGTAGAACACGAGTTCTTAGACCAAATTTGTGTCTCTAATTCGAAAACTTATGTTGTCATATCTTTGTTAGAGATTGATATCTTACCCACCAAAGGTAAACAACATCTTTTATCTATAATTATCTTGATACTAGATCATTATTGTTATGCCTTTAAATTTGTTCTAATAACTCCATTGTGAAGATATATTGAAATTAAGTTTATTTATTATTAAATATTTGCACTATAGTTGGTAAACTCCTTACTTAGATTCAAAAGACTCCTTACAATAGAATTATTTTATGAATCAAGTTCGAGCCATTGATGAAGTTAATTGGTATAATTCACTTTTCAAATTGCTTGTATGATATGATTGATTATTGGAGTTCTTATGGGTTATCCATGTAACTCTTGTGGTAGACTAGTTTAGATAATGAATACTTGTTTTTTTTACTCATATTCGTTAAGGGAAGAAAAATGTTAAAGATTGGATATAAATTTTATGTGGTATTCTTAGGGAGTAGGTATTTTTGTCTAGATAGTGGACACGAATTGATTTGTATGTAAAGACCCCTCAAACGTTCTGATTACAAGCGAAGAAGAAAGAGCAATTTTTTTTTATTTTTAATTTTTTGTTTTTAGGTAAGAAGGATGAACCACACAACCTCACCACAACCACACAACCTCACCATGAAAACACGCCCGCAGAGAAAGGAACATAAAAATACATGGAAAACTGGGAGAAACATGTGTAAAGAAACAGAGAGAAATGACTACCCGCCCAACACAAACACAACAATTCCTACAATCCTAAGGACAACATCCCCCATCCTCACACAACGGCCTACTAGAATCTCTAAAGTGTGAAAACAACGCATGAAGGCGTTACAACCCAAAAACCAATAATTACAATGGGAAACTCGTATAAAAGATATCACAACTGTGGCCAAGGAATAAACATGACGTCTTTGCAATATCACTGTGTACATTAAATGATACTACTATAATTCTTTTACGTCGGAAACAAATTATTTAGCCGTGCTACCATAGTTATCTCTGCCTACATCCCCGAGTGCATTTTACTGCAATACTAAAATTTATACCACTCACCGCTATCACTAGAATGGCTGCATAGATCATAGACTTGTAAGTAAGAAAAGATACATAACAAGCCATACATATATGCTATGCATTAATGCCATTAAAATGCTTATGAAATGAACGCTATCACTGGTCATGTACGCGTAGGGTGAACAAAAGGTTAAAGGTGTCATGAAGGGCCAGGGTGAATCACTGTCAGATAGCATTAAAATCGAAAACAAGACAATAACATTAAAATGAAATAGAAACTATGAAAATAATTTCGTGATGATGTTGACTAAGGGATACGTTGTCAAAATTAAAGCATTCGCTGTCAGGCAAATGTAAAAACACAACCAATACTACAATATGCCATCTCTCAATAAAATAAATGTTGTTGATTGCATAAAACTATCAACTACCCAACATATGACGTGAACGCCAAAGGGGTTGGGATACATAAAAGGTATAACGTAGGCATAACCCTTCCAATACATTAAGGTCGTCCTTCCATCCACAAAATGTAGTGAGATAGTATACACTAGAGAAGTAGGACCCAAAAACGAAAACGCAGGCATGCAAAGAAAATCGTAGTAACGCAGGCATGCAAAGAAAATCGTAGTAACGCAGGCACAAGAAGTAAAAAAAAACACATCGACATGGAACTCAACAGGGTAAAGATTGCAGTCAAAAAGAGGGAGGATTGCAGAGTATCCAAAGCATAAAAATTGTGCAAAGTAAAGAAACAGATTTGTTGTGAAAGAGAATCAATTCACAATCCAATAATAAACCTCCACCATTACACATGAGATAAAAACGCTACCATTCAGTGCAACTCCTAGTAAAGTTGAAGGGTAAATCTGTCGTTGAGAGGTGAGAAAAGCGCAGAGTAAAATCACCAGGGACTGCATTGAACACAGAGCTAAACTATCGAGGATTATATTAAAATGTAGATTAAAATTTTAGGGGATAGGAATGATAACAAAGATGAAATTACTCAATGCAATAAGGTGCAAATACCATCAATCAACCAAGAACAATCAACAAGGGTATACAGTTGGCCAACACATCCTTCTCTCATCATCCACGCACCGAAAACCAGGGCATTAGAATCTATAGGTCGCTATGCACCGAAGTGACGACCATCGATTCGACTCTGTGTCGACTACTCAGGCGTGGACTCACGAATTAGGGATGAGGATGAAGACCATGCATAAACTCTTCAAAATCAATTAAAAATAATAGGACAACCACAACATTCAGGGATCAAATGCAAAGGGAATCAAGTCAAGCAACAAACGTAAGGCTATGGGAATTTAAGTTCTCAAATAAAATGCTAAGTCAACACCCTATTTACATAGTTAAAAGTACATAAATGGAAGCATAATGTATAATAATAATCTACCATGCAAAATAAAACTGAGTGTATCGTAGCCCAAGTCATTTGCTCTGAGTCATTGTCCTGCGCTCTCTGTGCAATTCATCCTTGTCGACCGATGAGACTTCACTGGTACCTCCTAGCCAACTCTAGGGGTACTCTTCTTCCCCCTTAGCCCTCCAAGACGCAAAGGGGCCACACACATTAAACCAGAGAATAACTCGCTCCCATCTTGCCTCGCAATGCCGAGCTACCACTCCTCACCGAGCTGGGTATCCCAACTCCCACAAGCTAAGTTAGTCAAGTCTAAAATTCTGCAGCGTAACGTTACACATAACAGAAAAGATCCATCCTCCTCCTTCTCTCTCCTTTATATAGAGTTTCTAAGTCATTTTTTCCCCCAAAATCTCATTTAATTTAATTCCCAATATTTGATTCAGAAAATCCTCCCCGTACATGTGTCACTTATCCCCTTCATTGCACCAGAAATTAATTTCATTAATTAAATAATTACTCCTATTTCCCTCACCCACCTAAAAGCATTCCTATAATCTCTCTTAGGTGTCCTCATATTACCTTATACATTTTAATGACTTATCCCCTTACTAATTTACTAGTTGAGTTTAATTTAGAAAGTTCTTAAATGCTAGATACCTTACTAAGTTAGTCATTCTGGTTTTTTTTTTCTTTTCTTATGTTTCCCTTTCTTTTTATGTTTCCCCCTTTTCCCTTAGTTTCCTAATTCTTTTAAATTTCCCTCTTTCCATTTTCATTTAAAACTCAAATTGGCAAGTGTAGAAAATTACCTTTTTCCCCTTTTTCTTTTAATTAATAAATTTTCAATTAGCATATGTAACAAAAAAAATTATTTCCCCTTCCCCCCCCCC
>JZKD02S1674078.1:484885-494917 GCA_000966675.3 Picea glauca | reverse complement strand
TCATACCCTCGACTCCTATTTATACTAAAAAGAAGCATCTAGAGGAAGATCCTTCTAGAAGCGGAAGCTTCTATTAGGTCTTCTTACATCCACCTTTTTCTATTTTATTGAAAGGTCTTATTAATATTGACCTTTATTACATCCGAATACATTGATCTACCTATGTGCGGGTTAGGACCTTAACAACATGCCCCAAGTAGTGAATCTTCGATTGATAAAACAAGCATTTGGACAGTTTTTCATATAATTTGTGCTCTCGCAAACACTATAGTACCAAGCACAAGTGCTCTTCATGCTCCTCTGTCGTCTGAGATTAAATCAAAATATTGTCAATGAATACTTGGCCAAACTTGTCCAAGTAATCCTGGAACACCCCGTTCATCAAACTCATAAATACCCCTTGGGCATTTGTCAGTTCAAATGATAAAAAAATAAACTCGTAATGTCAAAACCTCTTCTTAAAGGCGGTCTTAGGGATGTCATCCTCCTTGATCCATAACTGATGATACCTTGATCACAAATCGATCTTGGAAAACACCATCGCACCCTTAATCTAATTGAACAAATCATCAATCCTTGGCAATGTATATTGATTCTTGATCATTTCCTTGTTCAATTGATCGCAGTTAATGTAGAGTCTCCATGACCCATCCTTCTTTAGTATGAAAATAATAGACGCACCCCACGGTGACACAATTGGATGTATAAGTCAGAGTTCCAACAACTCCTTCAGTTTCATTCTCAACTCCTGTAACTCTGGGGTCGACATTCGATAAGGAATTCTAGATATTGGTTCAGTCCCTAGTTTTAGTTCTATATAAAACTCCAATTCCCTCTCCGACGACATCCCAGGTAACTCCTCCAGAAAGACGTTTTCAAACTCCCCTACCACCGGTAGGTGTTATATACCTTCCTCTACTCCTTTTTCATTCAACACCAGGATCACATAAAGCTTACATCCCTTTCACATGTTATTTCATAACTGCAAGGAAGAGATAAACCTTAGGGAAACTCCCTAGTTTCGACCTACAATCATGCATCTCTGTCCCTCGTCATCAACCAATCTCAATCGTTTCATCTTACAGTTGAGTATCGCCTCATGTGATTCCAACAAGTCCATACTAATCACGATGTCATACGATCCTAATATCTTGATGTACAAGTTGGCCCTGGTGAAAAACTGTCCCAGGTTAAGGGTACAACCTGTAACCTTTCCTCCCACATTTTGTTTGGATCCCAAATCCATATCTACAAAGATAAACTCATCATATTAGACTTCTTTTACCTTATTTATTTTTAGTGCTACACCAGAAATGAAACTCTTGGTAGCACCAGGATCTATCAAAATACTAAGGGTTTGGTCAGCGACGATACCTAACATCTTGAGCACAGTCAAATGGTGCTCTTCCTTGTGGTTATTCACTATTGCATGAATCTAATGGGCCTTGCCCAAATATCCCATGATAGTGGGTCTAGTTGATCTAAATGCTCTAGTCCTCTCCACTGGGTAGTCACGCTGGTAGTGTGGCTCCCCATAAGTCCAACATCCCGTCTTCGGTCCAGTACTCCTGGTACTCGAAGTAGAAGATGATGGCCCACCATCTTGTAATCCTGGTCTATTCTCCTGAATGAGCCTAAAATGTTGCTACTGCGGTCGACGCTGCTACTGATGTGGTGGTCACCACAGTGTAGTGAAAGTGGATCCCCTCTGGAAGGCACAATATCCTGGCATATGTTTGGCTGGTATTTGATGCTGTTGCACACCAGATGACACCTGTCATGTTGGTCTCTCTATATTCCTGCTCTGACCCCCACTAAGAAGCTCCTCCTCTGCTATGAGGGCCTTTTGGATGATGTCATGCAAGGTGTGAGGCATCAAAATCCTAACCATTGCACATATGTTTCCATTAAGGATGAACATGAACCTGTTGACATTAATTTTCTCAATATTAATATCTAGAGCATACCGAAGCAACTCCATAAAATGAGCCTCGTACTCGAGCATTGTATGCCCACCCTATCGTAAGGCGTTGAACTCATTCAGCTGACGCTCAATGAATTCCTCTGAAAGGTACCTCTCTCGGAACCATTCCTTGAATAGTTCCCATGATGTCTTCGATGGCCATGTTCAACTATTGTAGGAGTGTCTTCCACCATAGAAGAGCGCTCCCCTTCAATTGAAAGACCGCCATGCAGACCTTCATGTTGGAGGTATAGTCATGAAGTGCAAAGCACATCGCCATATTATCCAACCATGCCTCGGAAGCTACGTCGTCCGGGTAACCAATGAACTTGGGAAATTTGACCTTCTCGAGTTCGTGGTGAATGCTACCAGTACCAACCGGAGTGCGCGGTGGACCCTCAGGGGTGTCGATGCCCTGGCCTCGTCTCTGTCCAAACGGCTAATCAATTACTTAGACATGCACTGAAAATACCTCATTAGCCCAACCACATCACTCACCGCTATGTTCTCCTACCCAACAACATGTTCGTCTCCTAGGGGATTAGACCCCTCATGCATGGATGTTACTGGAGATGTCGCACCACCTCCCCTAACACCCCATCGTTTGTCTTCGCAGAGTCCTTTAACCATGATTACCTGCACGAATACAAGTCAACTTAATTAACAACATTATAATCAAATATAATATCAACGAAAGTCGTAGTGATCCCAATTCGTGGGTTGAATCTTCTCTAATACCATATGAAAATACCCCTCAAATGTTCCGACTACAAGCGAAGTAGTAAGAGGAACTTTTTTTTTTTTTTTTTTTAGGAAAGAAGGCGACGGCGACAACAAATGAACCACACAACCTGACCATGAACACATGCCTATAGAGAAAGAAACATACAACTACGACTCCATGCACTAGCACAAGAGAAATTGGTAGAAACATGCATAAAGAAACAAAGAGAAATGACTACCCTCCCGACACAAACACAACAACACCTACAAGCCTAAGGACAAAATCCCCCATCCCGATGCAATGGCCTCACAGCCAGTACTAGAATATCTAAGGTGCACAAACAATGCATGAAGGCGTTACAACCCAAATGTTAATAACTACAACAATGAACTCACATAAATGATAACACAACCTCAACCAAGTTATCCTTCACCTCTATCCCTTAGGGAGCGTAATGATTTCCCCCATCAGGAATCTTGTCATCGCCAGGAAAAGGCGTGACAACAACTATGGCACAACAACATAACATGACTCTCAGCTCCTACTAAAGTCAACGTGCTTGGAGATCAAGGATGATCAGAATGCCTGACGACTGGCCCTAGCACCCAACGACGAGTCAACAAGACGAAAAAGACAATCAAGTGACACAACAAATTATTTGCACAAAAAAATCAACCTTCCCACCTTGAATAAAATAATGCACGTGTCTTTTAAAGGAAAGAAAAATAGCAATAAAGGATCGTGGAAAAATCATTGATAAGGTTACACGAGATAAAGGTTAATATATATATATATATATATTACAATAATTAAGATGTACAGATAATGGTTAGCATATGGCCATTGAAATTAGGACTAAAAGATAATGGTGTATTAACGATATTAATATACAACCAAAAAGTTAACAAGGATAATGGTGAATATATAAAGGACATCGTGGATATCTTATCTGTATATCTTACGTATTGATATAATTTTTTTTACGACTGAGGCAATATAAATAACAGTTTAATATACCTACGCCATATTCTAAAAAGGATTGAAGGTAAAAGAGAACAACATGTTTACCATAAGTATTGTTGTCAACTACTAGAAATTAGATTGTTGCATAAATTCCAAACATGAAGAAAATAAAAACATTGTCTAATACACATTTAAATCTTGTTGTTAGATACACATTTAAAAATAAAAAAGTTTTCATTTACACATTTAAATCTTGTTGTCAGTTACATATTTAAAAATAAAAACGTTGTCAATTACACATTTAAAAATAAAAACGTTGTCAATTACAGATTTAAAAACTGGCTATAAATTCCAAAAACTCTATCCATGGAAGTAATTATTATATGGCTGCATGTGAGCTATTGTCGTCTGTTAAGTATGAGACTGGTGGCATAAACGTGAGATCTCTACAGTATCCCTGTGTACATTAAATTCTACTACTACAATTCCTGCACGTAGGACACACATTATTTAACCATGCTACCATAGTTATCTCTGCCTACATCCCTGAGTGCATTTTATTTCAATGCTAAAATTTCTACCACTCACCACTATCACTAGAATGGCTGCATAGATCGTAGACCCGTAAGTAATAAAATCTACATAACAAGCCATATACATATATGCTATGTATTAATGTAACATCCCAAAAAACAAATTATTTTTTTAGGTCCAAAATTATTTCTGTTTTTGGTAAATTCAAAATTGGAAAATTTTTGTCATTTATGTTAATTTTGAATTTTGAATTTAGTTAATTGTAATTAATGAATTATGACTCTTGGGCAGAGCTCTGATTTGACCCAACTAACTATTTGACTATGACACTTGTATGAGACAATATTTTTTATTGATTGTTGATGGACAAATGGAACAACCATGTTAAAAATCACCTGACCATGACTCCATGAGAGGGGAACATGTTGGAACTACCTCAGGGTTGAATGTGACAAGTGGAAAATCAAGAATTTGGCCATTGACAGACCCTGAAAATTAGGGATTTGGAAAGCTGCGAAAATTCCCAAAGGGGGGAAAATACCTAGGCACAAATGCTTTGGCATATATAGCATATGGGAGGAGGCAAGGCATTGCCTAGTATGTCAGGGGGGGGGGGAAATTATCTCTTGCCATTATGAACACTTCTTTTTGAGGGGGAGGAAAGGAGAAGTTGTTGAAACTGCTATTGTTGAGGAAAAGTTATGATTTCACCTTCATGGATTCATGGTCAGGTTAGGGAGAGAATGGGACAAGTGATTTGGTTGTTCGGTTCTAAGGTTGGGAGGAACATGGTTGTTCCATTTGTTATTTGGAAACTATTCAGATATGTCAACCTACTCTTTTATCTATTTGAATGGTATATGGTGTAATAATTGTTAGAATGCATCTTCTTAATTATGTATCAAAGTATTATTAGAACGCTAAATGAATGTTATTTTTTCATTTGGCATAATAGATGAAAGAGAACATCTGGTTAAATACGAGAAGGATTAGTTATGTAGATTAGATTATTGTTGTATTGGGATAAACTGTAGGATGAACCCTCACAGTTTAATTGTAATCACTGAGTAACTATCTATGTGTGTAATGTGAATGGAATCGAATTATGTTGATATACATGTGTGCTTATAATTCTGTAGGTAAATACATAGAACCATAGTACTTAATTGAGATTTTCCTCCATGAACATATTAAAACTAGAATCACATGAAAATCTGTGTATGACCAAAATTGCTATATATATATATATACAGTTGGTAAATAAACAATGTGATTTATAATTGCAATAAACATCTAAAGATTTACCCCATAATATCTCCAGTGCCAAATAAAATTCTAGAAATGAACTTCAGGTTTAAACATATGTATACACCTTTTTGTAGGTAAATACATAGAGTTCTATTAATTAGTCAAGTGTATCAGATAGTGAAAATGTCTAAATGGGACTTAGATTGAATATCCATAATAAGTTCATATATATATATACACACAGAGAGAGAGAGAGAGAGAGAGAGAGAGAGAGAGAGAGAGAGAGAGAGAGGTTTCTTGTGCAACTTTTTAGAAATGCTCAACATCAAATTTAGTCATACAATAAGTCTATCAATGTTTGGACATAGGAGAAATTCAAGCAAATCTTCCATTTTCAAGACTATGCCAATGACAACAAAAATGCATTGTAACTATAAAATAAGTTTTCCTTTAAATTTATACAATTCACAGTACAAGGACTACCCAATTTTGTTTACAACAATATTCGTATGGATGAAAGGTCATGAGTACATTATATTAACAAAAAGGATAGATAAATGTGTAGATCACAATAAGAAAGTTTCAGGCTGGATACTTAATGGTACTTATTCTGTTAGGAGAAGAAAATTCCCTATACTCCTGGTAGACAATGGAAGAATACCTATCGTTCCCTCTTTGAAATGATCTACCATTCCCTCTTTGAGATGACCTATTGTTCCCTCTTTGAAATAATTTTAATATGGAAACACTGAGTTGCATACTTTCGGATTGGTTTTAATAGATCAAAAGGTCAGTAAAATTGCATTAGAGATACATGAATGGAAGTATATCTCCATAGTTATCATACTTAAAACTCAAGGAACAAAATTGTAAATCTTATACCGCGGAGGGAAATGCTTGTTCACGCAAGGGATACCTAGTTCCTAGTTATAATAGAAAGCCCAATAAAATCCACGAAATGAACCGTCAACCATAAAAACCAGACAAGGAGTTATTCCAATTAGAAAGATCTCTGAGAGTTCAAATAAAGAATGACAGATGTATCGGGTGCGTAAATACTAAGGACACAGAATGAGCAACAAGATTGTAGAGATATAATACATTGATAAAGTTATAGAGATATAAAGTAATATTTTTATCATAATACTTTATACTCCATCTCATAAAGTTATAGAGATATAAAGTAATATTTTTATCAGAATACTTTATACTCCATCTTATAAAAAACTTTAAACATTTAAATCCATACATATTACTCTATGTACATGTCACTTAAAAAGTGAAAAAGTAATTTCCTAGATTCATTCATATATTTGTCTTTATTTGCATGGCATGGCTTGATAATTTGGAATGAAACAAATTTAATTTCCAACCAATAAGTCCTTCAATACTTGAAATCAACAACACCTACCACACAAAGATCCTTTGACGTATGAGAATATGAGCAAATTTTGGAGCGAAGCATGGATGCCTTGGCGTTGAGGATGAAATGTTGTTGAGGTGGAAATCCCTTGAATCGAGGCACACTGAACTGAAATAGTTGAGTTGAATAATGAATGTCTCAAGTGGAATCACTTAGTAGAAGCACAATAATACCTTGAATGAGACGTGTGGATCCTTGCAGCAAGAGTGGTCAATGGTGGTACATTCTAAAAATCAGACGCATTCATTTCCATAGTTGTTGGAATGCATTCCAAGCATAATCCTATCTTCAAAAACATGATATTTCCCTTCTCGCGCAGATTACGGTTTGGTCGAAGACATGAAACCCATAACAAATATTAGAGGCGACTATTGCATACTTCATTCGGAGTCAAAATTGATCTTCCTTGCTATTTTGTTTTTATAGTTTGGTTTCTTAGATGGTCCAACTAATATTTTGTTGTCTCAGTTAATCATGCAACCTCCCAATCTCTAGCAAATGCTTTCATCCAAGGTTGCATATTCATGGAGGGGGAACAAATTGATCAAAGTTTCAATTATTAGCTGAATTGAGTGTAGATTAAAGGAAACTTATGAATTCAAACGTGCCAATTCAAATGTGGAAATTTCACATTGCAGTAATATTTGAAACATTGGTTGAATCACTAGATTTGCTAATATCTAAGTTCCATACCAAATCGACGGTCTTCTCCTTCACCCATGGTGTTCTCCTTCCTTGGATCTATCATGTTTTCTTTGATGGTGACTCACACACACCAAATTAAAATGAGTGAAATTAAACAATGGACAAACCCATATTGTGCACACACTCAACAATATAATAGGGAACATCAACTCCAGTTCGTGCCCTCAAACACAGTGAACAACATGCATCAATACAGATGTTGCAACCACATTCACACATCTCCTGAGAATAACAACACATAGTCTCTCCAGATAGCAGTCTCAACGCTATCTCCAACAACGATGGCAAACTCCAGCGATTATAAATTGAATTAGACATCACTCCAACGATTATACAACATTCAAATCTTGGATGGCTCCACTATGAGATGTAGAGACCATATAAATTTAACATCCATTAATTACATAAACTGTAACAGTAATATCTACTTGATTTCAGAAAATTCAATAAATCCTTTTAATTTAGCACATATGCAAGTTAAATTTAAGAACAAATATTTAATCAAACAAACAGTAACTGCTACTTGATTTCTGTAACTCAGTAATTTCTTATAAACTCAGCACATATGCATATAAATTTATCATAACGAATAATGATTCCATAACAGAAATAAAACAAATACTTAATTTAAATTACCTTGGTCTAATGCTAACCCTCCTCTTTCCACTTGCCTTGCTGACCGTTGTTGAATGGTGTAAACACTACCCAAAACCTTGATCCACCCTGCCAACTAGGACAACTTCCTAGCTCCAGGATATCATATGGATATCCTGGCCCCCATGCCCAAAACCTCCAACAAACTGGTGCCTGTACTGATCCAATCTGACTACAGAACTCAACTCTCCTCTGTGCAATCCAAGCGAGACCTCCCCAAAAATTCCCGTAGAATGGTAATGCCTCCTTCTTAAACCTTCTCCCCTCATATTACTCCTTCACCAACTTCCCCCTCCTTCATTACTTTCCTTATCCATTTATTAATTATCTTATCCTTTCGTAGTTAATTCCCCTTATCCCATTATTCATGTTCCTTATTCCCTTTATTTATTATTTTATCTTATATTTAATGTCCCATCCCTTCCCGAATACGTAATATTTAACAAATTAACTTATAATTTATTATCCCTATTAATTTAATACCCATGGCAATGAATGTAACATGTAATTAATTAATCAATTAATTAATCAAATTGCAACCATTAATTAATTAATAATTATTTAATTAGTATCATTATACCAATCTTGTTTAATTAATATCATGTTAAGACAATTAATCCCCTAATTAATTTTTACTTAATAATCCTTAAAAATTTATTCAACTAGGGTTGCTACATACACCCACCCTTCAGGAAACTTCGTCCCGAAGTTAAGGTATCTTATGGTACAAGGAAAAGAAACATGGTTCACACATTCATAACAATTAACCGACATTATCAGTAAGTAAGTCAAGAAAACTCATACATACTAGTGTATATGTACAAGAAATGCATGTGTATCTAGTACATACAAGTCTCGTGCATGTACTAATAATAAAAACTATCGTCCTTTAGTAATTTATGTATGCATCCAATCCAATCAGCAAAACTAGTCTTTTATAAAAGACAACAAACCAATCAATTGTTTGAGAAATCCTTTAATTACTATTATCCGGTTCAACGATTTTATTTTAAACAACTGTGGTTTAGTTACGTAATAATGAATATTCATATATACACATTTCTCTCTTTTTTTTAAGGGAAAACATTAAATTCCACCATGAGACAAATCTCCATACTCTCTCAACTATTTCTACTCATCCTTTCTCCCTAACCTACTTCCATCTCCATTCCTATCCTTCCTCTGTTGGACTATTTTGGAGCGTCAACTATATTGACATAACTCCAAATAGAACCCGTAAGCGGAAGTGTCACTATATCGATCAAGATTCCTCAGAAGGCATCTGACAGTCATCATCACACGTGTTGGGGAGCGTGAACTAACACCGTCCTCCCATGACTTCAGGTTTCAGAGGATAGACGGTGGGAAATGCCTCCACCCCTCCTAACAGGACTAGGGTCCACACCCTACAATGGAATACACAATGGCACCGTGTTGCTGGAGGTTTTGTCATCGTTTATTCAGTTTTGGGTAGTGTCATCACCTGAAATCATGCACTGGTCCACATATCATAGCAATGCATCCAAACCAATATAAATTCCTCATACAATATTCATACCATAGTGTTTCTTGGCTAGTGGTCATGATATCCACTTTCATCATCTTTATCCCTTGGCTATTTCATAGCCCATAACATGAAGATTAGTGTGTAACACAAACTCATACATTTCTATGCATTATCATCATGTAATTGCATACTATCTTCATTTCAATTTCGTATCCCTGTACCGATAAATTAACATCAAAGTTTTCCAGTTAGAAATAGATCTCATAATATCCCATAATTCAATTTCGACACCCATTCATAAGATTATCATT
>JZKD02S1674078.1:447885-478651 GCA_000966675.3 Picea glauca | reverse complement strand
TCAATGAATGTAACATGTAATTAATTAATCAATTAATTAATCAAATTGCAACCATTAATTAATTAATAATTATTTAATTAGTATCATTATACCAATCTTGTTTAATTAATACCATGTTAAGACAATTAATCCCCTAATTAATTTTTACTTAATAATACTTAAACATTTATTCAACTAGGGTTGCTACATGACATAAGAAAACACTTGCACACTATAAAAATGTGTAGATCAGCTCTATGTCACATGCGAACAACCAGGGTTCAAATTCACTTAGATCTTTCATGACTTCACATACATGAAAAGTTATAACTCAGTCAAGACAAAAATAATTCTCTTGAACACTGGATCGAAATTGGAAGCTCCACACTCTAGATGGCACATTGTGAACAATGATCAATGATGAAACTACGATCCCAATGCTCGCAACACACTCAACAATGCAACGATTTGAGGAATTTGTATGCTTGTTGACGGTGCTTCAATCCATTTGTAATGAAAACCTTCTTCACCATCATTCTCATGGATTCCTACCATGTAGCAGCTTCATCACCATCATCATTGGGGCTTCTATGGAAAAATACCCTAATTACTAGGCCTTAAGATCATAACAACTCTGATACCAATTGATAAAATATAGACAAGAACAACAACATGGCGGAAAAGGCTCACTAGCCAACGCGTTTTATATTCACTCGAATGTTACATATTTATAGTACAATGGGTGATGCCACCTCATAAAGAGATTGGCTCTAGATCCTAAAATCATGCATGATGACTAGGCTAGGCAAACATAACTAAATCATTAGTCATCACTTGAGGATATATTACTAATATCCTAAATGAATAATACAAATTTAGGTGACAATTTAGACTTAGTGATTGGTAAAGGTAAGCCATAGGCTAACACCTATGACGAGAAAAGGCAAGTGTAAGTTATGAAAGACAAAGAAAAAAGGGAAAGAAGGGGAAATAGCACTATTGTGTAGTATAGTTAATGAATGCCTGAAAGTTTTTGAAGATAAACGATCAACTCAAAATATCCTAATTAACTTTTTTTTATTTAGTAAATTTGGGGTACATTACATATGGTATTAGAGAAAAGGTTACATCACTTGGACCTTGAACAGGGCCAAATTATTTACTTAGCAGATATTTCTGTGTATATAAAACTAACAAACAATTACTTTTACAAACAAAAATCTCTTTTTCTATTATGTGTTAATCATTGTAGCCCAAGATGATGTAGAAATTAGACTTGAGGGGAGTCCCAAACAAATACCTCATGAAGATTAGAGACAGAACAATGACAATCTCACCTATCGAAGCTCTAGAAACGATGAGAACTATCATTGTTGAGATGCAGGTTTTCAAAGTAGACAATGAGAAACTGAAAAAGGCATAGGAGGAACAACAGGAAATAGACGAAGTCCTACTGCGAAGTATAGTGACAAAGAAAATCCCAAAGGACGATAACCAAGAATAAGAGGTCAATAAAAGATCCTCCAAGAATTATGGTTCTGAAACAGAAAAAGGGGACAATTCATTTTAAGGTAATCCTTTAGCTAAAGACAAAACAAAAACAGGAAGAAAAATGAAACATGTAGATCACCTTGAGGGAGAGTTTAAGAAAATCAAACCATCTACCATTGATGGGGAATCGAGAATAAGGGAGGAAGCTGAATCATGGTTATTAGACATCAAGAAGTATTTCCAGATATACAACTATTCCAGCAATATGAAGGTTAGAATGACCATCTATAATCTGAAAGGGAAAACCAACATTTGGTGGCAAGACCTGAAGTTGGCCAAGGCTTTAAAGGAAAAACAGATGGAATGGTCAGAATTTAATAATTACTTTAAGAAATAGTACCTATCTGAAAGTTACTATGAAATAAAAACCAAAGAATTTTATGATATGCGACTTGGTCAAATGGCTATGGAAGATCTGATAAACAAATTCTTGGAATTACTAAGGTTCGTTCCTTATATCTGGGAGGATAAAGTGAAAATCCAGCGGTTCCTAATCTATTTACCACACTCCTACAAGGACATAATGGAATTTGATAATCCCAAGTCCTCGACTGAAGTATACAGGAAAGCCCGAATGTGTTACGACCAATACAAACAACGGTCATGATTTCCCAAGGCTTGGAAAGTCAAGAAACAAGACCGAATGCACTAGCGGAAGAAGGGATACTAGCAAACCCCTTATCATAACACAACAAAAATTTTTCCAAGGAAATATTTTCACTCCAACAATCCAAACACTCAAGGAGGTGGTAAACCAGTAAATCCGATAACAAATAAGTTTTGGGAAAACCCCCATGAACCGTTAAAATGTTGGGAATGTGGAGAACCTCATATAAGGAGGAAGTGTCCATGTTTGATTTCATAAACCAGAACTATTGTTCACAATTTACAGGAAGTCTCTACAGTAGGGAATGTGGGTAGACACTTACATCGGACCAATGCAGTTGTAGATGGACGACAAGCTGACCACTAGTCCTCTGTGGTGGAAATTGAAGGTAAAATCAATAACACTCGTATTTCTATTTTAATTGATCCGAGAGATACATCAAGTTATATCACTCTGGGTATACTGGAGTCAAATAAACTTAAGAAAACAAGACACACAAAATCTAGGCTGGTACAACTAGCAACAGGAACGAAAAGAAACGTTATCAACTTTATTTCTGATTATGAGTTCAACTTAGGTGGTCAAAACATAAGGACAAATCTGAACATTCTACCATTAGGGTCTTATGATGTAATTATCAGAATGGATTGGTTAGAAATACATAAAGTAGTGTAAGATTTTTATGAAAAATCACTCAAGTATAAAGACGAAAATGACACTGTTAGGACAGTTCAAGGTATACAAAAACCAATCTTAGCTAGATAGATTTTAGCAATGCAATTCAATAAATGCATGAGAAAGGTTGTCAAGTTTATGTCATCCAAGTAACAAACCTGTTAGAAAAAGAAGATAAACCTAACTAGGAGGATTTTTCCGTTTTGCATGATTTCAGAGATGTGTTTGTGGATGAGATACCCGAATTACCCCCAAGGAGGGAGATAAAATTTTCTATTGACCTACTACCGGGTTCAGCCCCTATCTCTAAAGCACCTTACCAAATGAGTTTTCCGGAATTAACAGAACTAAAAATTCAACAACGAGAATTATTGGACAAAGAATATATCATACCGAGTGTTTCACCATGGGGAGCACTAGTCCTCTTTGTGAAAAAGAACAACGAAACTTTGAGATTATGCATTGATTATAGACAATTAAACAAAATGACGATTAAAAACAAGTACCCCTTCCCTAGGATAAATGATATGTTCGATCAAGTAGGTGGGGCAAAGTTTTTTTTTGAAATTAGATTTATGATCTGGTTATCACCAGGTTAGGATAAAATATGAGGACATAAGTAAAACAGCCTTCCAAGTGAGATATGGACATAACGAATTTGTTGTTATACCTTTTGGACTCACTAATGCGCCAACCACATTTATGTGTCTAATGAATAGTATTTTCAGTCAATACTTGGACAAGTTTGTGTTGGTATTTATTGACGACATTCTAGTATATTCTAAAACAAAAGAAGAACACGAAGAGCACTTAAGGATAGTTATGCAAAAATTAAGGAACCACGAACTCTATGCTAAATTGGATAACTGTGAATTTTATCAAAATAAGATTCAATACCTAGGACATGTAATATCTGCAAAAGTAATTGCAGTCGATCCCGAGAAAATCAGAGCCATCATGGAATGGTTGATTCCTAATGACATAGTGGACATCCGATCATTCATGGGAATCACCAGATATTACTACAGACTTATAGAGGGATTTTCCAAAATTCCATACCCTATCACATATCGACAAAAGAAGCGATCCAAGTTTAATTGGTCACAGAAATGTCAAGACAATTTTAATAATTTAAAATAATTATTAACGATCGCACCGATTTTAAAGGTAGAAGATCTAGACAAAGACTTCACCATATGTGTAGACATGAGTAAAGAAGGACTAGGTGGTTTCCTAACTCAAGAAGAGCACGTTATTTTTTATGAGTCTCGAAAACTAAAGGAACATGAACGAAAATACGTCAGTAATGACTTCGAGTTGGAAGTTGTTATACACGCATTAAAGATGTGGCGACACTACATAATGGGCATAAATTTTTTGTTATTGACTAACAACAGCGGTGTGAAATTTTTGTTTAGTCAGTCGGACCTTAATGCAAGGCAAGCAAGATGGCTAGCCTTCTTGAAAGAATTTCACTTTGAGGTAAGACATATCAAGGGTAAGGAAAACAAAGTGGTTGATGATTTAAGAAGAAGAGTTCATGGGTTGTTTGAAATAAAAATTAGCAAGGAAGAAAGCGATCTTGAGAAGAGGATAAAGGCTATAGGTAGTAACGACGAAAATTACACTAAAACAATGGCCGAATTACCGAACACTACACAAAATTCAAACAAAACAAATATGAGTTTAGACAAAAATGGGCTACTATGATTCAAAAATTGAATATACATACCAGATTCGGCAGAGTTAAAGTTAACATTTTTTAATGAAGTTCAAAAGAAACCATATTCTGGTCACCCAGGATACCAAAAAACGATAACGACTCTAAGATTTTTTTTTATTGGCCTAATATGAAGGGAGAAATAACAGAATACTTAGCTAAGTGTCAATGTTGTCAACAGGTAAAATACAAACACCAACATCCAGCCAGCCTATTGCATCCCTTACCTGTGTCGGAATGGAAATGGGAGACTATATTGTTGGACTTTATTATAGGTTCGCCTAGAACTCAGAAACAAAATGATTCTATTGTGGTGGTAATCAATAAACTTAGTAAGTCTGCACAATTTATTCTTGTAAACTCTACTTTTAAAGACATTAACATCACTGAAATATTCATGAAATAATTTTATAAACTGCATGGCATTCCTAAAATGGTGATTTCAGATAGAGACGTAAAATTTACATATGTTTTTTGGAAAGAATTGTTTCCACGGTTAAATACTAACTTGAAGTTCAACACGATTTATCATCCACAAACAGATTGGCAAACTGAACGGAAAAACCAAATCGTAGAATATATTCTCCGCATGTACGTAATAAAAAAACCAAGCAAGTGGGAAGACTACCTGCACTTGGTGGAATTTTCATACAACAATGGGTACCAAACTTCGACTAGGATGAGCCCTTTCGAAGTACTCTATGACAGAAAGTGTACGACTACGATTAGCTGGGATAACCCAATTGACAGACTCATGGTAAGACCAAATATGCTCCAGGAGATGCAGAGAATGGTAAGAAAATTAAAACATAACTTGAAAGAGGGGCGAGACATAGAAAAAGCATTATATCGACCATAAAAGAAGACACTTGGAATTTCAAATGGGAGACCATGTCTATTTAAAAGTCAAAGCCCAAAAAATTTCACTAAATATAGGAAACTATGCCAATATGGCACCCAGGTTTTGTGACCCTTTCGATATCTTAGCTCGAATTAGAGCCGTATCATACCAACTTGCACTTCGTGCCAACCTAAAAATTCATAATGTATTTTATGTTTCTTTGTTAAAGAATTATGTTCATGATCCTACTAATATGACTGATTGGAAATTGGTGTAGGTGGAGCCAGAAGGCAAGTTCCAAGAGGAACCTCTACGCATTCTCTACAGGAGAGAAATATCACTTCGAAACAGAGTCGTCACCCAGGTAAAAGTGCAATGGAAGCACTTTATCCCTGAGGAGGCCACTTGGGAGTTGGAGGAATATTTGCAGAAATCTCATCCAATCCTGTTCCAAGAAAGGAATGAATAGTGAGGACAGTTTTTTGTTGAAGGGGGAAAGGATGTAACATCCCCAAAAATAAATTATTTTTTTAAGTCCAAAATTATTTCTGTTTTTGGTAAATTCGAAATTGGAAATTTTTTCCATTTATGGCAATTCCAAATTTCAAATTTAGTTATTGTAATTAATGATTTATGACTGTTGGGAAGAGATTTGATTTGACCCAACTCACTATTTGACTGTGACACTTGTATGCCACAAAATATTTTTTATTGATTGTTGATGGACAAATGGAACAACTATGTTAAAAATAAGATGACCATGACTCCATGAGAGGAGAACATGTTGGAACTACCTCAGGGATGAATGCGACAAGTGGAAAATCAATAATTTTGGAATTGGCAGCCCCTGAAAATTAGGGATTTGGAAAGTTGCAAAAATTTCCAAAGGGAGGAAAAGACCTAGGCACAAATGCTTTGGCATATATAGCATATGGGAGGAGGCAGGGCATTGCCTAGTATGCTGGGGAAAAATAAATTATCTCTTGATGTTATGAGCACTGCTTTCTGAGTGTGAGGCAAGGAGAAGTTGTTGAAACTGCTATTGTTGAGGAAATGTTATGAGTTCTCCCTCATGGATTCATGGTGAGGCTAGGGGGAGAATGAGACAAGTGATTTGGATGTTCGGTTCTAAGGTTGGGAGGAACGTAATTGTTCCAATTGTTATTCAGAAACTATTTAGATATGCCAACCTACTATTTTCTCTATTTGAATTGTCTATGATGTAATAATTGTTAGAATGCATCTGCTTAATTATAAATAGAAGTATTATTAGAATGCTAAATGAATGTTATTTTTTCATTTGGCATAATAGTTGAAAGAGCACATCTGGTTAAATCCATGAAGGATTAGTTTTGTAGATTAGATTACTGTTGTATTGGGATAAATTGTAGGATGAATCCTCATAGTTTAATTTTAATCACTGAGTAACTATCTATGTGTGTAATGTGAATGGAACTGAATTATGCTGATATACATGTGTGCTTATAATTATGTAGGTAAATTAATGGAACCATAGTACTTAATTGAGATTTTCCTCCATGTACGTATTAAAACCAAAATGAGATGAAACTCTGTGTATGACCATAATCGCTATGTGTGTGTGTGTGTGTGTGTATATATTTACAGTTGGTAACTAAACAATGTGATTTATAATTGCAATAAATATCTAAAGATTTACCCCATAAGATATTTAGTGCCAAATAAAATTATGGAAATTAATTTGAGGTTTAAACATATGTATACACCTTTCTATAGGTAAATACACAGATTTCTATTAATTATTCAAGCATGTCAGACAATGAAAATGCCCAAATGGGAATTAGAATGAATATCCATATATATATATATATATATAGAGAGAGAGAGAGAGAGAGAGAGAGATAAGTTGCTTGTGCAGCTTTTCAGAAATGCTCAACATCAAATTTAGTCATACAATAAGTCTATCAATGTTTGGACATAGGATCAATTCAAGAAAATCTTCCATTTTCAAGACTATGCCAATGACAACAAAAATGCACCATAACTATAACATAATTTTTCCTTTAAATTTATACAATTCACAGTACAGGGACTGTCCAATTTTATTTACAATATCATTTGTGTGGTTGAAGGGTCATCTATACATTCTATTAACAATAAGGATAGAATATATGCATATCCAGAGGCTGGAATCCAAATATTTTCAAATAGACTACCCCGGGTATCTACCCAATATCGCTAGAACCAAGATCTGAATCTTTCAAACCTAAACATAAAATCAGAACTTGAATAGCTTTCTTTTTGAGTAAGGCGTCATCTTGATCCATTGATCGTGATTGTACAAGTCTTGCAGTGAAATAGGGATGAATGATTAGAGTCACACAGAACATGAAGTGAACCTAAATAATAAAGATAAATTTATTAACACAATGAAGGTTTCGATACATGACTGATACTTAGCTTGAATATCGGCGCAGGTGCATTGTCAGTGGGTGACGTTGAAGCGATCTGTCCACAAATACGAAGGGGGAGAAGTGGATTTTTAAAGGTCTGATGGGTACCCTTGAAATGCAAACAGGGTTCCCATCATTAGACTAGTAACCGAGGGTAACAACAACACTTAAATTTTGGAATATAAATAAGCAATAAAACCTATGCGAACATTTTGTGTTCTCAAGAAATCTGATTTAAGTTTCAGAGCCATACAGGTGTTTACAGAGGTGTCTAGCACCTTTGAAATTTCCTATAACATTTTATTTTATATCGAGGGAAAACGTGACATTCCAAAGCTCCAAATCACAGAATGAAGAAATAGGTAAATTATAAGTACAAAACCACATACTTAGGTTAAGGGAAATAAAACTAAGAAGCGAGTTTAAGTAACTTAGAATTTTCCTTCCTTACACTAATAAAGTGTAATTTTAACTAGGCAATCAAGATTCCAGAATGGAAAGGTATTGCACATAGAAGAGCACATCCAAAGAGGTATTATCCTTTTCGGTTCATTACAAACAGAGTTACGAGAAATCAAATTCATATTCCTTAAACTTACGATTCATTGTTTAAAGACAAGTGGCATACAGTCACAAGCATACAGACCTCAAGAGTAATGGTACATATAAATTTACCAGTGAAAAGGGTATACATAACTTATTGCATCTGTGAAGTATTATCTCACATCTCTTAATATTTTCACAGTATAAATGTGCAGATCACAATAAGAAAGTTTCAGGCCGGATAATTAACAATACTTATTCTAGAAGGAGAAGAAAATGCCCTATATTCCTGGTGGACAATGGTACAATACCTATCGTTCCCTCTTTGAAATGATTTTGAATATGGAAAGACTGAGTTGCATACTCTCGGATTGGTTTAAAGAGATTGAAAGGTCATTAAAATTGCATTAGAGATATAGGACTAGAAGTATATCTTTGTAGTTATCATCTTTAAAACTCAAGGAACATAATCGTAAAGCTTATAATGCATAGGGAAACACTTGTTCACACAAGGGATACCTAGTTCCTAGTTAGAAGAGGGAGCCCAATAAAATCCACGAAATACACCATCAACCATAAAATCCAGACAAGGAGTTATGCCAAGTAGAAAGATCTCTGAGATTTCAAATAAATAATGACAGATGTATCTGGTGCGTAAATACTAAGGACACAAAATGAGAAACAAGATTATCATAGAGTATAATGGTTTTATTTTTTTAATAAAGGACTGGTACAAAGGTAAAGGTGGACATGCGATGAAACCCTAAGCAATGTTGGGTATAACACCAAATTTTACAATGCTATATTAGACCACGAAAAACAAGCCAGTGAATCTAATAGGAAATTTGTCGAGGGGACTGGTGTAGATAGTAACCATTTTAATAACACAAATAACTCAGATAAAAAAAACCGAAGAACTTCTTACCTTGCATAAGGTGGCGTCCGATCGAAAGTTCCTCCTAATGTTCATCACAACCAGAATGAACCCAAGTTCACGAGTTCCTCGCCATGCCACCGATATGAACAACAACAGGGATGGTTCTGTAACATTTTTCGCAAATACACAGAGCCAAGGAGTGGAATGAAATGATAACATTAGAAACCCCCCACCGAATAGAGTAATGGTGATGGACTGCAAACCGTACCTAGGCCATGTGAATAATGCAAGTTGTCAAAGATACAGTGGGAAAATAAGATGAGCATTGTACCAAAAGAACATTCCACGGGATATCATAAATTTCATAGCTAGGTCATTTAAGTCAAGACAGTGTCACCTCTGGAGTTTCCTCAACGTTATTTATGGTGAAGTATGTTGGCACTTCCAATTAGGGTTACAACCTCACCTCTTTGTTGTTCTCATTACAAGTTGAATCTTACCCATCATTGCGATAACACTTATGCCAAATATAGTTAGCATGGAGTCGTTAAACGACAAGAAAATGTTTAGTTGTGCCAACCGTTATTCTTAACCACTCTGAGTTTTTGTGCCTATGTGCACTGGTGTCATATTAAATTTAACTATGTAAAATAGAGACCTGGTTATCTACGACCCATGACTTGGACGATACCTTGCTCTAAGGGTCATTTACTTTATATCTAACAATTTCCTATTAAGTCCTATGGTTTGTGCGAATTCGATGGAAGTCCTAAGGCATATATGTATATAACTATTTATACAAATAGGGTGGAAGTTCTAAGTATTTATATCATTATTTCGCACAAGTAGGATGTAAGTCCCAAAACAAATATGATAGTTAGTTTTAAGTTGCTCTTCCACCCATTGATGAGGATAGGATAGATTTAGTTATGTACATGTATTTATATATAACATACCCCTATGACGAGAAAAGGAAAGTGTAACTTATGAAAGACAAAAAAAAAAAAGGGAAAGAAGGGGAAATAGGACTATTCTGTAGTATAGTTAATGAATGCCTGAAAGGTTTTGAAGACAAATGATCAACTCAAAGTATCCTAATTAGTTTTTTTTATTTAGTAAATTTGGGGTACATTACAATTAATGCTATTAAATTTCTTATGTAATGAACGTTATCCCTAGTCATGTACGCGCGACGTGAATAGAACGTTAATGGTGTCATGAAGGGAAAGGGTGAATCATTGTTAGATAGCATTAAAATCGAAAATGAGACAATAGCATTAAAACAAAATTTAAACTATGAAAATAATTTTGTGATGAGGCTGACTAAGGGATATGCTGTCAAAATTAAAACATTCACTGCCAGGAAAATGTAAAAATGTAGCCAATACTACAATATGCCATCTCTCAATAAAATAAATGTTGTTGATTGCATAAAATTGTCAACTACCCAGCACATAAGGGTGAAAGCCAAAGGGGCTGGGATACATAAGAAGGAATGTAGATAATAAAAGGTAAAACACAAGCATAACCCTTCCAATACATTAACGCATTCCTTCCATTCACATAAGGCAGTCAAATAGTATACGCTGGAGAGTCAGGCCCCAAAAATGAAAACACATCCATGCAAATAAAATCGTAATAATGCACGCACAAGCAGTAAAAAAAATGCCTCAACGTGTCACTCAATAAAAATCATGCAAAGTAAAGAGATAGATTTGTTTCACAAGAGAATCAATTCGCAATCCAATAATAAACCTCCACCATTACACAGGAGAGAAAAACTCTACCATTATGTGAAACACCTAGTAAAGTTGTAGGGTAAATCTATCGTTGAGAGTTGAGAAAAATGCAAAGAAAAATCACTAGGGAGTGCATTAAACACATAGCTAAACTATCCATGATTATATTAAAATGCAGAGTCAAAATTTAGGGGATAGGAATGATAACAAAGGCATAATTACTCAATGCAAGAACGCGCAAGGACCATCAATCAGCCAATAAAAATCAACAGGGGTAGATGGTTGGGCAACACATCCTTCACTCATCATCCACACATAGAAAAGAATGGCATTAGAATCTATAGGTCGATATTCACCAAAGTGACGACCGTCGATTCGGTTGTTGGTCGACTGCTGAGGCATGGACTGATGAACTAAGGATGAGGACGAAGAGCATGCATAAACTCTTAAAAATCAATTAAAACCAAGAGGAAATTCACAAAATTCAGGGATTGAATGCCAAGGGAATCAAGTTAAGCAACAAACTTAATGTTATGGGAATTTAAGTTCTCAAATAAAATTCTACGTCAACACCTTCTTTAAAGAGTTAAAAGTACAGAAATAGAAGCGTAAGGTATAATAATAATCTACCATGCAGAATAAAAGTAAGCGTATTGTATCCCAAGTCATCCGCTTTGAGTCGTTTTCCCATGCTCTCCATGCACCTCCCTCTTGTCGACCGATGAGACTTGACCGATACCTCCCAGCCAACGCTAGGGGTACTCTTTTTCCCCCTTAGCCCCCTGAGCTGCAAAGGGGCCACGTAGACTAAACCAGAGAACAACTAGCTCCCATCTCACCTTGCAAGGATGAGCTACCACTCCTCACCGAGCTGGGTATCCCAACTCCCACAAGCTAATTCAGTCAAGTCTAAAATTTTCCAGTGTAATGTTACGCATAACAGAAGAGATCCATCATCCTCATTCTCCCTTCTTTATATAGAGTTTCTAAGTGATTTTCTTTCCCAAAATCCCATTTAATTTAATTGTCAATATTTGATTAAAAAAAATCCTCCGTGTACATGTGTCACTCATTCCCTTCATTGCACCAGAAATTAATTTAATTAATTAATTAATTACTCATATTTCCCTCACCGACCTAAAAACATTCCTAGAATCGTTCATACATGTCCTCATATTCCCTTACACATTTTAATGACTTACCCCCTTACTAATTTACTAGTTGAGTTTAATTTAGAAAGCTCTTAAATGCTAAATACCTTACTAAGTTAGTCATTCTGGTTTTTTTTTTTCTTATGTTTCCCTTTCTCTTTATGTTTCCCCTTTTTCCTTAGTTTCCTAATTCTTTTAAATTTCTCTCTTTCCCTTTTTATTTAAAACTCAAATTGGCAAGTTTAGAAAATTACCTTTTTCCTCTTTTTCTTTTAATTAATAAATTTTTAATTATCATATGTAACAAAACAATTATTTCCCCTTTTTCCCCCTTTTTTTGATTTTATCCCCCAAAATAATTTTATAAATTAATTGAATTGATTACCCCCTTCTCACCACATGATTAATGGTGATGATGATGATGATTTATTTATTTTTATTCTTATTTTTATATAAATATAAATATATATATATTTTTATCACAAGTATCACTTAGACCTAGATTTTATTTTCCTACGCTCGACGCATTTTATTAGGGAGTTTGTTTTAAATCTTCCTCATCACATTATTCATTCTAAGGCCATCTAGGTTAATTCATTTATCATTTAACAACACGACGTGCCCTTCAGGATGCACTAGGTGCTTCAAGGGTGCCACTCGTCTCATTATGTTTCCCTTGCGTGACGTGCCTTTCAGGATGCACTACGTGCTCCAAAGGTGTTACTCGCCTCTTTCTATTTTTCTTGTGCGATGTGCCATTCAGGATGTGCTACGTGCTCCAAGGGTTCCACTCGCCTCTTGACTGACTTGGTAGAAATAAAAAATCCCTGGAGTCAATTCTCCGTCATGTGATCTTGTGGGAGACTAAGGGCCTCTAAGGAATAAGGTGCATGCCTTATTGCGCGCCTCTTAGAATCATCATGAGTGACTATTGTAGTCTTCCCTCACAACATCATGGGTCTTCTTGAACTAGGTAATCGTTAACCTACAATTCGAGCCATGACGTGAGTGCTAGTAGGGCGGTGCAGGGCTGTTGTCCACACCTCTCCCTCAACGTCTCTGGTAGTTGTGCGTGACCCCTCTAATCCACATGTGATTCTGGTCAACAAGTTATCGTCAGCCTGCATCATCAGTGAATCATGTAAAAAATACAATCAATCATCATAACATCTAATCAGATGTGCATATGTCATATCAACAATAATAAAAACCCAATAGTCTACTCCCTAGCTCAATTAAGAGTCCAAGGGGTTTCATTGATGCCTCTGCATCCTCGAGGTCTAAAATCATGCACACCGAGGAAAACTGAGTCAATAGCACATGTCTATGTCAATACAACAACATAACATGTCATCAATCCATAACACCTCATAATCATAATCAACGGCCAATAGTATAACAATCTGGATCACTTACAAGCAAGTGTCCTCAAAGAATAAGTTCATTCAATGCGCGGAAGAGTGGGATGTTACATTGTATTCTTATAGAGATGGTACATTTGTCTAGATATTGAAAAATTGATATTACATCTAGGGAAGACAATTTGTTACTTGTGAATATTAATTATATGATGGTATTCATAAAGAGAAGGAAAATTATGTAGATGATGAGTAATCATTGTTGTTTCTAATCTTTAAAGGAAGGAAACTTTTGTCTAGTATAATGAGTATTTGAATGTTTTAATTTACATTATGATCAAGTATATTACTGTTACTTTAGTTCTGAATATAGAATCGATTTGTTATGGGAGTAGATACTTCCTTTTTATTCAGAACAGTCGCGACTCCTAAGACCTTAAATAGTCAAAATCAATCGAATGATCCTAACCTTCGAGGGTAGGTTGGGAGGATAGACATCTTGTTATCCTATGTGAGATGTTGATCTATTAGGAACTTGATGTTGTATTTGACTCTTTCTGTGTAGTGATGTATATGAAAAATGGGTAATATTGATGTACGTTATTTTTTCATGTCTTTGTTCTAACTGATGTTTCAAAACAAATATTTCACCACTGTATGTACTTACATACTTGTATGTTGTAACGGACGGGTTGTTACATATATATTTCCAGATCTACAATTACCCGAGAAAATTGAGGGCTAGATTAGTTTTGTATCAACTTAATGAAAAATATGTCATTTTGTGGCAGGAAACAAAATTAGGATAAGTGAGGTGAACTGGAAAATATTCAAAAAATATTTTAAACAAAATAATTTAACAAAAATATATTATGATGAAAAGGCCAAAGAATTCTATGATATTAATATGGGATAGATGTCTATGGAATATTTTGTGACTAAATTTGTAAATCTTATGAGATATGTACCTTACCTTAGAGAGGATAAGGAAAACTTTCATAGATTCATGAGTTTTTTGTCTCAAGCATATAAAGAAAAAAATGAATTTATTAATCCAAAAACCATGGATGAGGTGATAAGACATTCCAAACTATGCTTTACTCAATTTAAACAGAGATCTAAAAATTCAAAAAACATGGTAACATAAACATAAGAACAAGTTTGATCATAAGAAAACAAAATTTAAATATCCTCGACAACCATCACACAGTGCACCAGTTAGGAGAAATGAGTTTTCAAACAACAAAGTGTATCGGTTCACAAGAACAATAATCCTACATATTTTGTGAATAAGATAGTTAGTGAGACAGTTAATGTTTGTATTAGAATGGGAAAAGTAGCTGCAGAATTTAGTTAGAAATTTTGGAAGCCATATTTGCTATGTTCATGACCAAATAAATGATAGATTCGATACTTAGAGTATTCGTTCTATCGTTGTATATTTTATTGCAATTACGAATTTGAAATTCGAATGGTATTGTAAATTATATGGTGAATTCGAAACCATAATTCATATGGCCTTTTAAAACATTTAATTTAAATGCCAATCAGAAATTTAGAAGTTCTTGATTGCCATATCTTGTTGAATTTCCGGAAATTAGAATATTGTATTGTTCACTGTCAATATTAAATGCATTTTGAAAAGTTAAAATCGTTGGATCGATGAAATTCTAAAACAAATTTCAGAGTTTGAAATTGCTTGGAATTCAGAGTTTTGTTTGTTTGCATCACAGTAGATTGTAATTACAATTTCTTCCAAATTTGACATTTCCAAAATGGCTGCAATTTTATTGCAATTCAGGAATCCAAATCTTCTATGGCCACTCTATATTTTTCTTAGGAGTGCAAAATTAAAAAAAAAAAAAAATTGTTGGGTCTCTGTATAAATTAACCGAAGTTTCCGGTTTTAGTATCTCGTTGGATTTATTATGAAGGTCATTGCACCTCCTGAATTTAAAGTTTTCATTGGTCACTGTAAGAGGGAATTACAATTCGGATTTTGAGCTTGTATGGTCGTTGTAATTTTTGAATCTGAATAGGGATTCGTTATTCGCTGCTTATTTAATTGAGGATTCGATGTTCCTTAATATCGTTGCTTCATTAGTGGCTTCTGGAAACAAATAATTTTGCATCCGCCGTCAATTTTATTACATTTCTATTGTTAAAGTATTTGTCATTTGAAAAATCTACTTTCAGTTTCGAATTAAAAGAAATGGGGTCACTCCAAAACTAAATTTCAATTCGAAATATAGAAGCACACTTTTCGTTGTATATTTATGTCGAATCCTAGGTGTGATTTCGTTATGATCGTCTATTATAAATTGCTAGTCTGGGAATTAAAAATTTTAATGACCCTGTTGTATAATTCCTGTAATCAAAATTGAATATTATCGTTCTCTCCCTTACACCTTTGGGTAATTATAGAGAAGTAATAAAATTTGTGTGTTATCTAAATCCTAGTTCTGATTCATATCTTAGCTAGCCTCTTGATATAATTATTTTTCAGTTGACCTCATTATGGTTTTGTAGCAAACCCAAAACTCCATCTGATATTTCTGGCATTGTAGCGATATCGTTGGATATCGTTTACCTGAGTTCTTTGCACGTTGATTTTGTTTTATTAATCATTATTTGTATTTCACAAGATCATTGATAGACCCTTTCCAGATCTGAGTTGGTTCTTCCAAGTGTATGACTTGGGATGGTTGTCTTATTTACCCTTTCGCCAAGCTCGCCCTACCTACAAATTTCTCGATTTATCTCATCCCCAACCTTGATAATCAGAGTCTCCTTCCAACAAAGGAATCGTTATTTAGAACGTGAGTTCTTAGACCAAAGTTGTGTCTCTAATTCGAAAACCTATGTTGTCATATCTTTGTTAGATATAGATATCTTACCCACCAAAGGTAAACAACATCTTGTAGCTATAATTAGCTTGATACTAGATAATTTTTGTTAAATTTGTACTACTAACTCCATTGTGAGGATATACTGAAATTGCGTTTATTTATTATTAAATATTTGCACTATAGTTGGTAAAATCCTTACTTAGATTCAAAAGACTCCTTACAATATAATTATTTTATGAATGAAGTTTGAGCCAATGATTAAGTTAACTGGTATAATTCACTTTTCAAATTGATTGCATGATATGATTGATTATTGTAGTTATTATGGGTTATCCATGTAACTCTTGTGGTACTCTAATTTATATAATGAATACTTATTTGTTTACTCATATTCTTAAGGGAAGAAAATTGTTAAATATTGGATATAAATTTTATGTGATATTCTTAGGGAGTAGGTAATTTTGTCTAGATAGTGAACACCAATTTATTTGTATTCTTATAGAGATGGTACATTTGTCTAGATATTGAAAAATTAATATTACATCTCGCAAAGACAATTTGTTAATGGTGAATATTAATTATATGATGGTATTCATAAAGATAAGGCAAATTATCTGGATAACGAGTAATCATTGTTGTTTCTAATCTTTAAAGGAAGGAAACTTTTGTCTATTATAATGAGTATTTGAATGCTTTAATTTGCCTTATGATCAAGTATATTACTATTACTTTAGTTCTGAATATACCTCCTTTTTATTCAGCTCCTGAGACCTTAAATGGTCAAAATCAATTGGGTCAAAATCAATTGGATGAATTATGGACTTGAGCGTTGATTATGTGTCTTTGAGATCCTAACCTTGCAGGGTAGGTTGGGAGGATAGACATCTTGTTATCCTTATGTGAGATGTTGATCTATTAGTAACTTGATGTTGTATTTAGCTTTTTCTGTGTAGTGATGTATATGAAAAATGGGTAATATTGATGTATATTATTTTTGCATGACTTTGTTCTAATTGATGTTTCAAAAAAGAAAAAATCACCACTATATTTACTTACATACTTGTATGTCATAACGGAGGGGTCGTTACATAAATACTTTCAGATCTACAATTACCCCATAAACTTGAGGGATAGATTAGTTTTGTATCTACTCAATAGAAAATATGTCATTTGTCACAGGAAACAAAAACAATTAATAAATTAGGAGCACTAAGCTAAACTGGAAAATATTCAAGAAATATTTTAAACAAAATAATTTAACAAAAATATATTATGATGAAAAGGCCAAATAATTCCATGATATTAAGATGGGATAGATGTCTATGGAATATTTTGTGACTAAATTTGTAAACCTTATGAGATATGTACCTCACCTTAGGGACGAGAAGGAAAACGTTCATAGATTCATGAGCTTCTTGCCTCAAGCATATAAAGAAAAAATGAATTTATTTATCCAAAGACCATGGATGATGTGATAAGACATGTCAAACTATGCTTTAATCAATTTAAATAGATATCTAAAAATTCAAAACACATGGTAGCATAAACATAAGAACAAGTTTGATCGTAAAAAAATAAATTTAAACATCCTTGACAACCATCGCATAGTGCATGAGTTAGGAGAAATGAGTTTTCAAAAAAGAAAGTGTATCAGTTAAGAAAAACAACAATCCTACATATTTTGTGAATAATATAGTTAGTGAGACAGTGAGGGAACCTATTCAATGTTGGGGCTGCAAAGAATCTCACCTGTACTAAAATTTCCCTTTAAATAAAAACCTAAATAAGGAAGTACAAAACATTTAGGAAGCAACAACAGTAAATGATGTTTCTCGAAGTATTCACAAAATCAATGTTGCCCTAGAAAATCAATATGTTGACCATTAATATTTCATGGTGGAGACAAAAGGTATGCTAAATCAGAAACTTGTATCTATATTAATAGACCCCGGTGCAAGTCTAAGTTATATTTCACCTTTGGTGGTAGAAAATCGTAAATTGGAAAAAGTTAAACATAAGAAATCTTGACTAGTTCAGTTAGCTCACGAACAAAAAGAAAATTTGTCGAAATAGTAAAAGACTATACAATAAATATGTATGGAATGGAGACTAATGTAGATCTAAATATTTGATCATTAAGATCTTATTATTCTATCTTAGGTATGGATTGGTTGAAAAAATAATTATCTATTGTAAATTGTTGTGACAAGACTTTTAGCTATTCACATGATTTTGGAAAAAACATAATAGTAACAGGAATACCGTGAGGTGTGTCACTAAGACATATCTCCTCTTTACAGTTAAAGAGAAATGTAAGGAAAGGATGTGAGATTTATGATGTGAACATATCTGAAAGTAATGAATAAATAACTTAACTTTTTTTAACTAAGGATCCAATATAGAAATAGTTTCAAGATGCGTTTTCGGAAGAAACTCCACGATAACCTCCTAGACGAGACATAGCCTTCACTATAGACTTAGTAACTCGGTGTCTAAGGCCCCTTAACAAAAGAGTACTCCAGAATAGACACAACTTAAGAGGCAACTTCAAGAACTATTGGATAAATAACATTTTAGACCTAGTGTGTCTCTCTGGGGAGCACCAATTTTGTTTGTCAAAATGAAAGATTGAACTTTCTGATTACGTATTGATGACATGAAACTTAACAAGATAACTATTAAAAACGAGTATCATTTTCCTCTCATTGATGACGTGTTTGATCAAGTCTAAGGAGATAATGTTTTCTCTAAGATAGATTTGCTGTTAGGATATCACCAGATTAAAAGTGAAGAGGAAGACATTCATAAAACTACATTGTGAACTAGATATGGACACTATGAATTCATAGTGGTACCTTTTGGTTTAACAAATGCACCTGCTACATTAATGTGTTAGACAAACAAGGTATTGAGAAAATATCTAGACAAGTTTGTAATTATGTTCATAGGTGATATACTGATCTATTAAAAAATGAATGAGGAACATGAAGAACACTTGAGAATGGTCGTGCAGACACTTAGGGGACATCAAATGTATGAAAAGTTTAGTAAGTGTGAATTTTATCAAGATAAAGTACAGTATTTGTGACATGTAATTTCGAGTGAAGAGATCTTAGTTGACCCATAAAGGGTCAAGGCTATCCTAGATTGGTCGGTTCCAAAGGATGTGTCAGATGTCCTATCTTTTATGGGAATCACATGTTAATTTTTTTGTTATATAAATATCCTTATCTTGCGATATTGGACTATGGCTTAGATTCCATGACCCAGGGGCATCTTAGCCATCAAAATCACTTGGGAATCACACCCATCCTAGACTGCCCCAACCCTTAACGTGGATGCATTTGAGGTGTCCCCGGGGTTTTTAACCAGTGAATTTCACTTACAAAGTGCCTTAACAATGCACTACCTCATCGACTGATACATCACATGTTATTACTGTAGGTTCATAGAAGTATTTTATAAACTTGTTTATCCAATAAATTATTTACCAAATAAAGGAATCATATTTAAATGGACGGAAAAATGTCAAGAGAGATTTAAAAATTTAGAGAAATTATTAACAACAACACCTATCTTGAAGATAGAAACCCACACAAATATTTCATGGTATGTACTAATGCCTCAAAAGAAGGGATAGGAGAATTATTTTTACAGGATGATCACATGATTTCTTATGAATCATAGAAAATGAAACGTCATGAAAATAATTGTGTAATGCTTAACCTAGAATTAACCACTATTGTGCATGATTTATAGATGTGGCAACATTACTTGTTGGGTAGGATATTTTTGTTGAAAATAGATAATATCATTATTAAGTATTTTTCGATCAACAAAACTTGAATGCAAGACATGAAACATGTTTATCTTTCCTAAGTGAGTATGATTTCAAGATAAAACACATAAAAGGAAAAGAAACTAAAATAGCACATGAACTCAACAGAAAACTAAATCCAATTTACAATAGTAACACGCAAATTAATTTAAAACAAAGAATAAAATAAACAAGAGAGAATGATGAAAATTATAAGAAGTTATAGGAAAAAGTACTAGTTAATGATTAAGTTGAGGATGAATTGAAATTCATATGTAATGAGGATGTTTTATTGAAATATAAATATATAATTTACATTTATTTTAATATTGACTAAGGTACACCAGAATCCTTACTCAGGTCATCGAGGTACAACTTTGAAAAAATATTTTTCTGGCTCGGAATGAAAAATGAAGTAGATGAATATATTTATAGATTCCTTGAGTGCTCAAAATTCAAAGCTGACCACAATCATCCAACTAGATTATTGGAGTCAATACCCATTCTACAGCATGAATAGATAAAAATAGGAAACAAAATGATTCTATTATGGTAGTAATAGACAAACATAAAAAATCTTCACACTTTATTCGAGTAAAATCAACTCACAAGGCGATAAACATTCCATAATTTTTCATGAAAGAAATCTTTAGGATGCATGGTATACCAAAGTCTATAATTTGAGATAGGGACACAAAATTCACTTCGAATTTTTGGAAGGCCTTGTTCAATGGTTTGGATACTCAATTCAACTTTAGTACCTCTTGCCATCCTCAAACTAATGGTCAGAATGAAATAGTAACCAAATTTTAGAGGATATGTTGCGGATGTATGTGATGCAATGTCCCACAAAGTGGGAAGAGTACCTTCACTTGGTTGAGTTTGCATACAATAATGGTTATCATATCTACTTAAATATGAGTCCCTTTTAGGTGATGTGCAACATAAATTCATGAACACCTATTAGTTAGGACAAGCCATTTTACATGATTATTTTGGGTCCATATATGTTAAAGGAAATGAAAACAATTGTACAAAAAGAAAAAAGAAAAATAGATAGAAAAGTTTTACATATTTGAAAATAACACATTCATAATTTAACATTGGAGATGATGTTTATCTTAAACTCAGACCCAAGAATAGTGAAATAAAATTGGGAAAAAATACAAAATTGGAACCGAGATATTGCGGGCCATTTCAAGTGCTCCCCAGAGTGGGGCCAGTGGGCTATCAACTTTCACTTCCATCCAATTTAAAAATGGGTCATTGGGCTATCAACTTGCACTTCCATCAAATTTAAAAGTTCACAATGTATTTCATGTTTCATTATTAAATAAGTATGTATATGATGTAAATCATGTTGTAAATTGGAATGTGATTCATGTGGAACCCGAAGGTGAGTTTCAGGTAGAGTCGATACATATTCTCAACAGGAAGGAAATTACATAATTATGTTGTGGAACCGATTTTTTGCTGAGGCTAAAGTGAAGTGGAGTTACTTTAGTCTTAAGGAGGCTACTTGGGAAATATAGGGAGACATGAGAAATGAATATGCGTTCTTGTTACATAGATTATATGCTCAGATAGGAACACCTAAGACAATTTTCAATTCTAGAAGAAGAAGATGTAATGTCATTTAGTTACAAACATTTAAACATTTAATGTCCTGCTAGCTTATGTTGTGAAAGTTTTGGAAAAGAATTATGTGGAATTATATCATCATAGATATTAATGATGAATATTTTTGTAATCTTCATTTATTTTATTTTATTTTAATTAAAAAGAAACCAACTTATTAGAGAATCTAGTTACAAAGAATAAATCATTATTTCATGGGTGAATGAAAAGGGAAAAACCCACTAGAGTAAATTATTGTCCATGGTACAAGTGGAGCCCTACTCCCAAAGGTGTGGAATGTGAGGGAATAATCTAGCACAAAGCTAGGAGGAGAGTATTTCCTAGGGTTAGCGATGAGGCTAACTGAAAAGAACTAGGTAAGTTATTCTATATAAGTATAATCTAAAAAATATGGAAGAGGTTATTCAATTTCAGTTCCTATGGAATAATGATTTAGGCTAGACTCTCACAAGAACACGTAACAATGGATATTCATGTACTAGATCTCTACTCAATTAGTTTCTAGATATTCAAAGAGGAACATATATTCTTTACTTATTTTAATTATTTTATTAATGAATGACCATTGCTACAATAGAAAATAGATGAAATAGTTACACTTCTTATTATTTTTATTTAAACTTTTGATAGAGATAAATATTAGAATGCCAAAATTATGTTGAGAAAGAACAAGAAAAATATATAAGAGATTGTAGATTATTATCTGTGTGAAATTTTATTACTGATTATAATAGTTAGATAAAATAGGTAAAAGTCTCTCCTATATGAATCTCAAGAAAAAATATTAGTTTAGTAAAATAAAAAAAAATTGAACTATCTATCTTTTATTTTCAAAAATATCGTTTGTCCTATAAAAGAAAAAATTTTCTGGGACAAGAACAAAAAGATAGGTAATGTAAACTACTGTTTGAAAAAGAATAAAATCTTTAACTTAGAAACTAGAACAGTATTATAATAATTCATACAAAACTGGTATAAAAAAATGATAGAAGAACAAAATATGGTGCATATAAACTAGAGTACACTACTCAAGAAATGACCCATGGCTTCAAATTATATAAATAAAGTAATATTAACTTGAACGTCATTTCAAGAAATGATATGGTGAATAACACAGTAACATTTAGGTGGAGTCATATATAGACATTAAGCATGAAAACAATATATTATAAACCCTTATAAAAAAAAATGTATATTACACAGAAAAAAAACAAAATCCCAGAAAGAACTCATGGATTAAAATAGCTTGTTGAATAATAAATCTTATGTGTTATATCATAGAATTACTATGGCCATCATTTAAAAGAGTGTTAGTGTTGTCATCATCTATGTGGATTGGACTCAAGGAGAAACCATGGAATAAAAATACACCATTATATCAACCAAATCGATTACCCGTCAACAAAAAAAAATAAAAATGAAAAGGTATATATATATATCTATATATATATATACCTTAGAAACAAGTTTAAAAATAATAGTGTTCATACATATATCAAAATGATAACAAAATCGAATCTTGAAAAAAAGATGAATTCTGAACTTATGTACAACTCTGGCCATGAGATAATGAGTGCCATATAAAGTCTGTACTACGAGATCCAAAATCATTGTCAGCATTACGATTTATGTTGGAGCCCTCAACACAATATAACTTTAACCTCCTAGGGTAAAAACCAGAGTTACAATACCTAGTAATGTTGGCCATGGAATATAAATGTGCCAAGGGATTCAAAAAAAACCCGCATAGGAAATGTAGCCGAAATTGTTAAGGAAGTATAATTATCAGATAAAAACAAAAGAACTCAAATGTTCATAATGCAGTGGAATTGTTCCTTACCTGAGAAATTAGAATGACCAAGACCTATGTCGAAGGTAAATTGTTTTGTTCCCTATACAGAGCAACTAGTGTGCAAACCATAGAGACAAAAATTAGTTGTGAATCCATATAAGAAAAAAAAGAAAAAGAAAAATATAACCCTAAGTTATTCGATGGTTAAAATTACTAGTGTTTCACCAGAGTTACCCCAACAATGCTAGCATTCTGGTTTGCAAGGTCTCTGTAATAAAAATCCAAAAGAAAACATATTGATAAATGAACCTTACAGTGAGAAAGAACTAGAAAAATACAGAAGAGACTATAGGTTATTATCTCCGTGAAAGTTTATTATTGATTATAATAGTTAGTGAAAACAGGTAAAAGTTTGTTCATATATTATTCTAAAGCAAAAATATTAGTTTAGTAAAAGAAAATTTCCATGAACTATCTATCTTTTATTTTCAAAAATATTATCTGTTCTGAAAAGAAAAATGTTCTTCAAAAATATTATCTGTTCTTAAAAGAAAAATGTTCTTGGACAAGAAAAAAAAGAAACCTATTGCAAAATAGATAATTTAAACTATTTCTTGTACAAAGAATAAAATCTTTAACTTAGGAACTAGATCAATATTATAATAATTCATCAAAAATGGTATACAAAAATTGCCATCTAAAGTCTGTAGCACGGTATCCAAAATCGTCGTCACCACTTAACGTAATGATGGAGCCCTCAGCACAGCATAATTTTAACTTACTAGGATAAAAACTAGAGTTACAATACCTAGTAACGTTGGCCATGGAATCCGAATGTGCCAAGAGATTCAACAAACAGTGCACATGAAATGTAATCAAAATTGTTAAGGAACTATAATTATTAGATAAAAAGAAAAGAAATCATATGTTCATAATGTGATGGAATCGTTGGCCATAGAATCAAAATGTGCCAAAGTTAAAATTGGAAGAATTAATTCACACAACACAAAATGTTTTTCATTACTTAACAAACAAATGGAGGTTACATATATAGCATGCAGATCACTGACTTAAGTGGATCTGATTAGCTAAAAATAGTAAACCTAGAAACTCAGAGTTACAATAGTCATGGTTGAAACTCACAGTTACAACACTCATAGTTATCTCTTACTAAAGTAAGCTTTATTCTAACACCCTCCCTTAATGCTTACTTTACAAATTACAATACAACACAAAAGATTACAACACTAGAACTTTCATCTGTCTTGGTCTTCCTCAACACTGAAACTCACTCTGCAATCACCTGGTTTCCGCTCTTTCTTCTCCACACATTCGAGCTACCCAATGACACACTTAAAGTCAAAACGCCTCTAACCATCATTGTAGCACTTGTATACTGGAGAATTTGACAACTCGGCTCATCGGGGCTTCCGTGATAAAAGTTGACAATTATTGATGCATTCTATGAACTTGCCTTCATCTGTAGGATTTTTGCTTTCGGCTATCCTTCGTGTCTATAAGAAAAGTTTGGATATTGAATGTCTTCAACATTCTTTTACACAAGGTGACTTCCAATAAAAACAGTGTACTTGAAACTGGGGCTACCAGCTTGCATCAAGATACAAGTTCTTATTTTTACATAAACACTTATATAAAAACTTTAAACTCACCACACATACACAAAACATAACCTGTCACTGTTGATCTTGGAGCACCGAAGGACAACAAAATCCACTAGTGTATAACAGACTTGTACACATACTCAAACCAGTGATGTGTTCTCTTGGCACCGAAGAACGTTGAGAACCACTAGCTTTAACATATGCTACTCTGTTCAATGATTGGTTCTTCATCATTTGATTACAAATAAAATCACACTCTCTCACACACATATAATTTATCTAACATACATAAACAAAATTTAAACACACCACACATACATATATAAGTAGAAAAGTAGGGCAGTGATTCTTTATGGTGGTTCTTCCTTCATATCTATCCACACTCAGATACCAAACACTGAAATATTTTTGATGGCCATTTGCTCTGAATGCGGAAGCTCCTTAGTGAGATAATCGTACTTCATGGAGAGATCTATTGCACGCTTGATACATTGTCCTTTGGAGTATAGTGTAACTTCATAATGTGAACTAACTTCCACTTCACCTTTCTTCATCCTTAAATCTTTTACCCACTTTAATAAAAAGATTTATAACTTCACTTTATACCTCAAGCTTATTTAAATGCTCCTTTACCACATGGAATAAGCCACGGCCCAATAAAAAATATATATAAACAATATATATATTTTACCACACTTTACCACTTAAACTCATTACCTCATTTATGCAATTCGGATTTGCCTTCACTCCACCCATGTGAATTTTACTCACACTTCAAAACTCCACTCATGCATGCATGCAAATCGTGAGTAACTCCAAAAAAAAAACTCACGCTGTAGCAACCTCACTGCACCAACAACCTCACGATTAGCGCATTCGCTCCAACCTCATGCTCCAGACTCCATGCAGTAAATCGGTGCAATCACATCAACATGCAATAGTCAGCAAACTCCAACCCTCGTTCCTCATGCCAGAAAGCACGCGTATATCTGTGGCTCCACTTGAAAATACACAGGTGTGAACAACGTACACAGTTTGAACAATAGCGACGGCTCCTTCCATTCGACAGTTCCTGATGGCAGCAGCGACTATACCCTTTACGCGGGCCCGATCAGAACAAATGATAGCAACTGCTCTCTCTGCAAATAATTAACTCTCCACGCATAGCTCCACTAACAGATCCACGCTTAGACTGTTCACGCACTCTTGCACACAGCGTTCAACATTACTCCCGCTCTGATACCAAAATAAAGATTGGAAGAATTAATTCTCACAACACAAAACATTTTTCATTGCTTAACAAACAAATGGAGGTTACATATATAGCATGTAGATCACTGACTTAAGTGGATCTGATTAGTTAAAAATAGTAAACCTAGAAACTCACAGTTACAACAGTAATAGTTATCTCTTACTCAAGTAAGCTTTATTCTAACAGCCAAGAGATTCAACAAACAGTGCACATGAAATGTAATCAAAATTGTTAAGGAACTATAATTATTGGATAAAAAGAAAAGAAATCATATGTTCATAATGTGATGGAATCGTTCCTTACCTGAGAACTCATAATGACCAAGACCTATGTCGAGGGAAAATTGTTTGCTTCCCTAGATAGAGCAACCTGCATGCAAACCATAGAGACAAAAACTAGTTTTCAATACATAGAAGAAAAAAATATATATATTATATAACCCTAAAATATTTGGTGGTTAAAATTAATAGCGTTTCACCAGCGTTACCTCAACAATGCTAACATTCTGGTTTGCAAGGTCTTTGTAGTAATAATCCGAAAGAAAACATATTGAAACTCAATGGATGGTAGAGAAAAGTTTTAGCTCTACACCTCACTGCTCGAAAGTAATGAACAATGGGTTAGCAATGAACTCGTAAACCAAAAATGAAGTTAAGAGTAGGGTACTGTGTAGGTGAATTACTACCAGAAATCATAATGGTGCCAACGACGTGGCATATGGCTACGGTTTTGTCCAAAACTACACCGAGTTGGACATTAAATAAGAGTCCTTGATATGAGTTGATGGGATACATTCCTGGTATATTATAGTATCGTGGTATGGAAAATAAAGAAGATCCTCAGCCTGAGAGATAGGATATCATGTTGTTAGTGACACTAAGGATGAAGGCTAGGATAAGTAAATGTTATTAAAATTAGTATCGTGGAGTTGTTCCATAAACTTTATCATTTTAATAAAACAATAGTTCATAACTCTTTCATATGATTTGAAATAAAAAAAGATCCATAGTCTCTATAAACATAACGTTGTTTTCTTAGAATATTAAGAAGGGTAGTTGCAAAGCAACAAGTCCCTGCCTACCAAAAGATAAAGATTTCCCGTCCGAGGTTCTGAGAATAATCGAACCATAGAAGCTGCACGGGAAGCTTCTGTCTGTGGCCAGAGACGAATATTTGGATGTGAGGGGGTTGTGGCTAGCTCTGCGGAAAAGAAGCGGAGATGAGCTTCAGATCTCCTTCCTGTTATGATTAGGAAATATGAGTTATGGATAAGAACATAGCTCAGAATGGATGTCAAAAGAAACGTAGATCGCTTGGGGGAAAATGATGGCGAATTTCAAGTCTCGCCTTTGCCAGAAGTAGGATGTCTGACTAGTGTGGAACTCACATTCAAGCACTGTGAGCTATCTGTATGGTAACAAACAAAAAATCTTGTTCAAAATCGGGTTGTGATGAACATATCATGGATAACAAGGGTTTTCATGGTTTTCCTAAAGGCTCATATTTGCTGACTTATCTCTACAATCAACTTCGGGTAAGTCATATATAGTAGTCGTATATATCTCTTCTCTAGACTCTATACTATGAGATACCAATAATAGATGGAAATCTCTTCTCTATAGTGAAGTGATGTAGTTATATTATATGGGATAACAGTAATAGATATAGTATCAGTCCGTTTACTAGATATAGCAGAGAAAGCAGCGATTTCACCGGGATCCAGTGCCATGCTATACTCTGAGATCTCACAACCGTATCTAGTAAATAGCAGAGAGACTATTCTCTATAGGCCCTATAGTCTTTGTTCTAGTCTTGTTACCCTGCCCTTGCGTAGGTCGCAATGAAGTCCCACTTGATAGTTGGGAATGTCGCAAGCAAATGCGCCTGGCTGGGAGCAGATCTCATCTGCTCTGCATGCATGTAAGGGATACTACCTTGGTAAGACAGGTAACCTATATCAGGGCAATAAGTCACAATGAACCAGGCAGGTAAGGCAGATTCACATAAAGAAGACAGGTAACTGTCATCCAGATCACAGGCACACATGGGAAGGGTAGTGGCGTTAGCCACCTAGTGCCTTCGGTGTGGGTTCAAATAAGGATACAATGATGGAGGATGATATTAAATATAGTGAGGCATGCTTCCACATGCCACAACCTAGGAAGCCACATGCCACTCAAAATTATGGTTGATAGTTGTTCAAATATCTACTTGACAGACGAAGCATGCCATGCTAAAGGATGATGAGATATGGAAAGAAGGATGCTGACAATAAATGTTAACAAAGTAATGCTACCTCTCAAGTTAGCATTAGTTCACTTCAAAGGATCTAAACCGCAATACATCTTAATGCACTCATTCTTTCCTAAGCTTCAAACTCATAATTTTACATTGCCTCGAAATGAGGCCAAATAAGACCTCAAATGAAAATGTTACCATTAAAAAAAGAAATGTAAGATGAAAAATTGTATAAATCCTTAAAACTTTGGTTAAAAGTATTGTGTCTTAATGCACTCATTCTTTCCTAAGTTTCAAACTCATAATTTTACATTGCCTCGAAATAGGCCAAATAAGACCTCAAATGAAAACGTTACGATAAGAAAAGAAATGTACGATGAAAAATTGCATAAATCCTTAAAATTTTGGTATTGTGTTTGCATTGGTTTTGGTTCAACGATTAATATAATTAATATAAAAATGGGAATCGATTACTAATAGTCCTGAGCCCGAAGGTCAGGGACTAATAACCAGTATATGGTTATAAGGTACAAGATTTATAATATCTATGAATTATGAATCATGGTTATAATAAAGATGAACAGTAAATTTACCTAGAACAAACATAATTCCTCTCAAAACTTTGGAATTGTATCTTGTCTCCGCGAAGAATGGAAATTAGTATAAGAGTATGGATAAGTAATATAATGTTACTATATGGATGGATGAATAGCTAAAATTATAGTAAGGTAAGTTGAACTACATATGAAGACGATAGGATTCATGCTAAGCTAATGATCAGTATGATAGAAGTACTGATGTATAATATTGAGTTCAATTGATTCTTTATCCTATCAATGGTGACACCATGAAAATTATAAATCAGTGGAAAACAATATTGCGATAGACATTTAATCAAACATATTCACGAAAAATTCCAAGTAGAATAATACAAGTACATGATTATAAATGGAATTATTAAAAATAAATAAAAAAAATATGGTAATAATGTTGGAAACGTAATTCATTAGGGTTACGAAATTTATGGAAAATGAACAGTCAAGTTCATGTAACGATCATAGGGAGTCCAAGAGACCTTGGAAGTTGAATCCAAAGGTCACATCAATGTATATATCAATGTATCATATCATTTAATAAATGCAATCCACGCTTATCTTTATATGCTTGTCTATCATGGTATCAGAGCCAAGTTAATGAGAACCACTGAGAAATTGTGAGAGGCGGATCGTTCTTGTTGACGGGATCGCTTCTCTCCATGGGAAATTGATGTTGGTGTGCCGAAAAGGAGAAAGGGAGATCGCTCGTGGCCTTTGCGTGGAGGAGAGAAGGAATGCTACTCGTGAATTTGTTGGTTTCTCCGAGGAGAAGCTTGAATTGCTGGAAGGATTGGAACAGAAGGCGGATCTTTCGTTGAGCATGTCATGGAGCACCCACGTGAGAAGAGGGCGTGGAGCGATGATCTGAAGCACATAAGTGATCTTTGTTTTATTTAATGGCAAGAAGAATCTAGTTCATCTTTGTTTTATTTAATGGCACAAAACTTCGCTGGAAAATGTGACCGATCTGTTTTATTGAGAAGCTTCAAGGTGTTAATCCTACGCATACCCTTATGCCCTGCAATCTCCGTTTGAGAAAGAAACATCTGCATAAAAGAAGGAACGTTGGCAAAAAGAGAAACTTCAACTTGGACGGATCTTGGAAATTAATGAGGTGATCTTCATTTTTATGATTTTATAAACTTCCCTTTAAAACTCCTCTCAAAATTATAAAAGGTTATATGACGTCATTTCCAAAGCATCATATGGAGAAATAGTTGAGAGGCATATAAATTTATGGTTCCACTAATTTAGCCATCTTTGGTTATATGAATGTTTGCAAATAAAAAATTGTTTGTAATTGGAGTTATAAGGGTTTGTTATTTATTTGAAGACTTGTTGTAAAGGTGTTATAAGGAGTCCTCTTTGACCCAGCCGAAATTGAATAAGGGGGTCTATCTTAGGATCTTTGTGTGAGTCATTGATTATCCTGTAGTTTTGGGCACATTTATGCATCGAACGATCACTCTTGGCATGCACAGCAGGATAC
>JZKD02S1674078.1:433612-446941 GCA_000966675.3 Picea glauca | reverse complement strand
TCAAGTTCATGTAACGATCATAGGGAGTCCAAGAGACCTTGGAAGTTGAATCCAAAGGTCACATCAATGTATATATCAATGTATCATATCATTTAATAAATGCAATCCACACTTATCTTTATATGCTTGTCTAACAAATAAGAGTCATTAAAAAAAACATTTTTTTGGACCAATACTGCTTCTTGGAAACTGATAACAACTTGTCAGAATCTTGATACCATGCTTGGCTTCATAACTGCGTTCAACTTTCTAACTAATTTTTATTTTATTTCATTGGGTAAAATAAACTTTTACCCCCAAAGTTGATGTGTGGTTGTTGGGTGAGGTGTGTTCTCCTCGTCCGATTGAGCCTCGATTTAGATTTTCTTAAATGACACAATTGGATCCCTTCTTGCAATGATGCACCCATCCAACCATGGAATTATTTGTGTTTCTGACTGGTTGTAAAAAAATTCAGCATCTTCTTCTGAACCCCCACCATTAATTAATGCAGAGTATCAATGACCAACACCTTAAATCTCCTACCTCGAGCTGCTGCTCCAGGATGGACAATTAATATAACTGTATGTTAGGGTAAATTATTGAATGCCCCTATTCTCTTAATATTGAACTAGTGGTACCTGAGTGGGACATTCCTTCCTTCGTGCATTAGTGAAGACACTCTCTCGATGTCTGCATCCATGATGATTCATAACCCACTCGTGAGAGGATGGATTGTGCAGGAAGGTCATCATTTGAAACACTTGATATCTGAGTAGCTCAACTTTAGAAATAAGATTACTCACAGATTGGTTGCTCATGATTCCTTATATTTTGCCTTATAAGATCTTGACACGTGGCTACATAGAAAACTGATGAGAGGTAACGCTTTTCCATACTTGGTATGATCTATTGAAATCATGGGCTTAAGTGAGTGGACATGTCGAGGCCATGATTATTGTCCTTTTTCAACTACAAGTAGTGGTATGATGACGACCGAAAGAATGTGAACATGATTCTATATGTATTGTTACACGTCACATCTTTCCCAACTTATTTGACAGACTCTCAGTGAATCCTCCACTAGCCTAAGATATTCTCCCTCATGCTCCTGTTCAAAACACGCATCCTTTTCTCGATGGTTCAAATCCTTTTGAAATTTGGGGAAAACACACTAAATTTGGATGACATCATCCTAACGTCACCATGGACCCGTGGGCACCTAGAAAGTTCATATTGGTTCATGTAAGAACTGAATTGTATTCTTGGGGCTCAACCTACGCATGGTTAGTCTTGATAGGATGATCAAAATCCAAGTGGATCTTCTCTATACAGGTGGTAATATTTGACGGATTATGAATATTCATCATTGATAATTCAGGCCCTCATTGACTTCCTTAGTGTCCAAGTGCACTATTATGCTGGCTCCAGGTGGCGTTGATTGGACAAATAATTATGTGTTTAGTGACGAACAAGTGACTTGGAAGAATTATAATACCACTATCATGACCCTATGGGAGTAGTTTTAGTTTCGATATCCTACCATGTGACACCATCCATCCTTCAACATGTGGCTCTTCAAAACCATCGTTGCACCTTAATAACTTGCTAACTTTCGTGCTTCGTTTTTATGTGACATGCATCCTCGACCGTAGATCAGGATCAATTGTAGTTGTTAGATGATTGGGTCTCACATCTTCACCAATTCTCGATATTTAAGACTTGGTCTCATGATAAACTTCTTTTAAGAGGGCTTAGGCCTGCTTCATTAACTCTCTTTGTGCTTTCGACCATGCACTTAGAACTTAGCCTTGGAACCTTAGGGATTGATTTTCGTTGTTAATTCATTATGGATATCAATCATATTGTATCCATTTTTGGTCTATAGGATTCATAAGCTCATCATTAGCCTATTTCTTGCAAGTTTCTGCTTCGTGATCTCATTCATTATGCACACTAATGACTGGACCAAATCCAATACTAACAAGTTCGATGGTTAATGTGGAGTACTTGAATATGTTTGAACCTTCCATGCTATATGAAGAGGAGGACCATCAGGTTCTCCCTACTGTTGAATACTTTGGACCACACACTTTGGAATAATTGAAGGAAGACAGAATTATTTAGTGTAAGGAAATCGTACAACTTGCAAAGGATGGAAAGAGATGTGGTAGATTTCTCTCAAAGGATAGAATCCAAGTAAGGCTAAGTGGTATGTGAGGAACATAATAACAAGAAAGTTACCTCACCTATCCTTGGTAGAGTTTGGGGATCAAAATCCTCCCAATGGGGAGGGTTGATCTGCATTGTATCCACACAAGAACAATTGACCACCATGATAGGTTATGCATAAGCTCTACAATGATCAACATCATCAAATTTTGAGGAAACAAACGATGAAGGAGACAATGTTGTTGGAATGAAGGGCCCCATTCCATGATGATTGGTGTCCACCCTTTTTTTCAATTAAATCATACAGAAATAACATGAGAGGTGAAGTCGAGGAGGAATATTATTGTAAAAAAATACATGTATTGAAAAATAAAAATTTCATGAGACCTCTTCCTCAATGTAAATAAAACGAAAAAAATAAAGAGAAGGAGGAGAAATGAGCTTGAGGAAACATAAAGTACTGGGGATGACTAACCTTTCATCTATCCCTCTAGTTGAGTTAGGCTCCTATATACTATTTCTTCAAAAGGGAAGAGGTGTTATTTCTCTAATAATGAAGAGGAATGCTACCTAAAATTCAATGAGGAGCATAAGGATGAACCAAAGAGACTATAACTTTCGCATTGTTGCACAATAAAGAGCTTTGTCGAAGCCAATTGAATGTTGGTTTTCTGATTTCGGTTTCCATGGTAAATTTTGAATTTTTATATAAGATTTTAATTGTTTTTATGTGGCTATCTTGGTATATGAGTTGAAATGAAGTTTCTTTGAAGTTTAATTGTTTTCTCTATGTTGTTTAGAATAGAGGACCCTTTACTAGCTATTTTTTGAGGTGTTTTTTCATAGATACAATCTCCATAAACCAACCCAACATCTATTTAATTCCTTACATTCATCCATTTCAAAGATGGGAGATCGATGGATGGCATTCCAGAGATATTTCAAATGTATAGGAAGTTGCTAATTTGGTATTTTCATGGTTATTGGAGTATTTTTCTATCCTGCAAGTCACCACTTTACTCTCCCAGATAATTTTGTTTTAACTCCCCCATAGGTTGCTCACTCCCTTTGGGTTTCCATTTATTTTTCGGCTATAATTTAATCCATCTCCACAAGTCGTATTCCCCTTATATGATAAAAATTCACTATTGGTTGAGTGTCTTGCATTCCCATTGGTCGTACTCCCCCTCTGGACGACAATTTTATTTTTGGATAATGTTTTCTATCTTCCCATTCATCGTATGCTATGTGCTAAGCATTGGATAGAGTGTACATTGAATTTCCACTTATTGTTGGGAAACTACCCTCATCTATGGTTCATACACCTTCTCACACATTCTCTCTCTCTTCTATAAGCTTCCATTCATCCCTCATTGGGCCACTCATTCCCTTCACTAAGTAGTGTGATTGGGCATTGGCTGATATTTTTTAATTGTTGTGAGTTTTTTTCTTTTGGTGGTTTGGTGTGGTTACAAAGCTAATGGTTTTTTCTTCACAATGAACTTGTAACGTCCCACCTGGTACCACACCGAATAGTGTTGTACAAAGGTAATATATATATAATTTTTTTTCACTTTAGGAATATAAAATCGTCACAACATAAATTAATAGCATCACAAGTGACACATCATCATAATCAATAACGACACAAACCAATGCATTGACATAAATAATAGCGACGCAATTAAACACATCACAATCAACTGAAGCAAAATATTAATAAATGATCAACCATGTCACTGAATATTAAGAAAAAATACCCACCCAACCTATCGTGCATGGTTAGGACCTCCAAGACACATAATCAACACTCAAGTCTAGGATTCATCCGATTGATTTTAACCATTTAAGGTCTCAGGACTGGCGACTATTCTGAGGAACAAGGAAGTGTCTAATTCGCACTAATCCAATCATGTCGAAATTCAATTAGATCAATTAATCAATTTTAATAATCAATTATTCATATGCGACAAAAAATTACTACAACATACATCATTTTAATTGACGCAATTACCACCATGGAACATTCCAACATAAACCACAATTAAGTAGATCATCATTCTCACCTAAACATGAATTATTCAAGATGCCACATGATATTCTATCACACTTAGAAATATTCAAGCGATAATGGATGTGAATGAGTGAGAGGATATTACCTAAAGAGTAATGAGAACCATAAGAGAAAATATATTCTCAGTGTCGGAAGAGATCTAATTCTAATCATCAATAATACCTGGTTAGTTCAAGTTCATTCAAGTGAATTTGCAAGTATCCATAACTTCGAGCTCCCTAATAAAGTAAAATCTTCATGCAGCTCGGCTATGCATTTTTATGTTATAAAATGGCTTTTAATCAATAGATAGGGGTAACCAAATTTCATTACATGTCCACAAGTAAGAACCTATAAGAAGATCAAAAGTATCTTTAAGAAAATAACAAGAATTCAATATAATTTTCATATCTAATTGTAAAAGCCCATAATCGGTCACAACTTCTTGAACAACACTTAAGGGACTTAATACAATTTGTGAATATTTTTAAAAGGCTAAGAGAAACAACATAATAAGAAATTAATAACTTTGAGGCTGCCCCGTATATTCCTTTTTAAAAGAACCCAAGATCAACATATAAAGCACCAAATAAGACTTCACTTACCATTCTACATATCTATTTATAAGAATTTAAGAATTTAAGGAAGGCCAACCATGTTTAGCAAAATATGGATTCCATATACTAATTTACATATTCCTTTATAAAAACATAAGAAGATCAAATCTTCTTAAACCAACCATAAGGGTTCGATGCTACCATGATATATCCATTTAAGAATGGTAGGAAGATAAGGTAATCGTTCTACGTTATTTTATTAAGTTAGGATAATGAAAAAGGGGTACTGAATGTCATAGACGAGAAGCTACCATTAAAATTAAAATAATAAATAAAGCAATAAAACAAGTGCTAGTTAAATCTCAGAAAGTTGGCGTATAGGTATCTCGATAAAAATTCTTCAATATACCAATTCTAGAATCAAATATTAGACTTGCATTACTTCACTTTAACTAATTAGATGCATTTAAAGAGGAAAAATCCAATTGATTTCCTAATTTACCACCCTTACCAGATATATCCATTTAACCCATGAAAGATTTGTTTGATTAATTGATTTTGTTGTGATTATTACCATTTCCCAAACGAGTCAATCAACACAGGAATCCACCAAAAATGTAAAGAGAAACCTCGGGCTCCCAAGTGCACCATTCATCCAATGCCTCGGGGTTTTATTTTAAATTTCCAGAATGAAATTGTAAGGTGCAACGATGAACCCGAATCCAATTATTAAAATCCAAGGGCGCAAGGGAAAAGGGAGATCAATATATAGCTTTCCGGATGGCCGCCAGCCACTCGAACTCAATATCTCCATAGGAGAATCCAATTGTAGGGTGCAACGATGAACCCGAATCCAATTATTAAAATCCAAGGGCGCAAGGGAAAAGGGAGATCAATATATAGCCTTCCGGATGGCCGCCAGCCACTCGAAGTCAATATCTCCACAGGAGAATCCAATGCCTAGACGCTCCCCTTAACATAGATGAATTATTAAAGGGGTTGGAAGTAGGTCGAGAGCGTTCAAGGAACTCTAGGATGTGAAGGGATGATACGTCAGCCTCCAAATTAAATAAATTCAGAAAGTTCGCTAAGGAGGGGAGCAGCAATCAGAGTCCTAGAGCAGTGTTTAGGTGAACCACAACAATTAATCTTGCCATGGTTTGGTAATTTAAGAAGTCGCTCCGCAGGAAACCATCTTCCTCAATCTTGAAATGATATCGCAGGTTTAGAGTCTCTTGAGTTTGAAGGAAGTAGGAGTTACACGTTTGTTAATTTCTGGATTGAATCACTATAAATATAAACAGTTTTAAATCCAGTACATCAACGTATATACCACCAGCTAACATTTGGCTTATGCTCAGAAAATGGCATTCCATCCATTCTAGAAAATATGATTTTCAAGATTTACTTTCACATAAATTACCAGGATTCAAGGTCTAATTAATTAAAATCTAGATTCAATTATCAATGAATTAATTGTACTACAAGAGAGTAACCCATGATTTCATTTTGGATCACACAGGATCCAACAAGAACTTGTCAACCTATTCAATTTCAGCACAACTATGGTAGATTCCAACTCATTTTTCAAATAAGCATTGCTAAGATAAGAACAAATTCTCACTAGCTCAATAGTGAAAGTGGGCGTTGGTCAATTCCTAAAACTCCATGGGATGAAAGAGTGTGTCACCTTTGTGACACTAAGAAGGTTGAATATGAAAAACACTTTCTCTTAGATTATCCAACCTATACCCATATTAGATCTCATTTTCAAAATATTTATCACACTACCAACCTTCCTAATCTCTTAACTCAACAAAAGTATGGTGATCTTGGAAAGCTTTTCTTAATGTTTTTCGAGCACATAAACAAAATTCTAAAGAATCACAAGTAATCACTTACCCTCTTAAGGTTCGATAGACCAATTAGGTCTTAGTGAACATTAGTCATCATCATCTTCATTATCATCAATGAAATCCAGCACTTGGTTTGAGAATTTAAGTGCTAGATAATTAGAATTTCATTTTCTGAATTACACAAAAACCATCAAGTAACATGACAATTCGATATCATATTTAAAACCATAGTTCATGGAGAATTCACAAGAACTCTATATTACAAATAAAATATTAATATAATTAGAATTACAACTCAAATAAAAATATCGTAGTTGAAGCGTCGAAGTCAAAGACGATATTCATAAAATGGTGTTCCCTTCTTCCTTCCACTCACTAATCGTTGAGACTTCACGAGTACCTCCCAACCAATGCTAGGGGAAATCCTCTTCCCCCTTAGCCCCTCGATCCGCAAAGGGGCCACAAATACACAACCATAAATCCTCTAGCTCCAAGTTTTCGTCGCAAGGTAGAGCCACCAATCTCTCTCAAGCTAGGTATCTCAACTCTCACAAGTAAAACCAGTCAAAAATAATTCAACAACATAACCTTACCAATAACTAGTCTCTCCCTCTTTTCCCATATTGACCATTTGTTTTATAAGAATCCTCTCACTGTCACATCCCCACTTGCACAATAAATTTTCTTTTTACTTAAATGAATTATAATTATTTCCCTCTTAAGCTTGTCACCCTCTCCCCAAGTTGCACAAGTAATTCCACATTTTATTTTAATTAAAGTCAATTCTCTCACCTTTCCTAAATGCACTCCTCAAATTACTCATAGTTGTCTCTTTCTTCTTCTAGTTAGACTAGTGTAAACCAGACTCTAGATACCTTTCTATGCATACACATTTTTTCATGTTTATTTATTTCTTATTTAAAAAACCCCCTTTTTATATTTTCTTGCACACATGTTCCTTATATCAAATCTTTAAATATAATTCACCTTTTCTTAATTCTTAACTTTATTTACTTCATTCCCTTTTTATTTAATTTATAATTTGGTTTTAGTCTTCTTACCAACTTAGACTTAGGATTAATTTTTGAATAGTCTTAGACTTTCATTTGAGATTTGTAACTAGTAAATTGCTCATTAATTATTCATATTTGGCAATCTCTAAAGATTTTCAAGGATTACAATTATTCTTTCAAGGTTTTTTAGGCCACTTAGATTCATTGACTCAAGTTTTATTTACATGATCTTCCATTCAAGACGCACTCTGTGCTCCAAGGGTGCCACTCATATTTGACTGGTTTTGGTGGTTGTTCAACGCTTGGAGACAACACTCCATTCAGGCATCCTTGTGAGAGACTAAGGGATTTTAAGGAATAAGGACTATGCCTTATTGCATGCCCCTTAGAATCTTTGTGTGCGACTGTCTCAGTTTGTCCTCCTCACATCATGAACCTCTCAAACTAGGTAATCATTAACCTACAATTCGATCCATGACGGGAGTGCTAGTAGGATGTGATAGGGACACTTCCACACCTCTCCCTCAATATCTGATTTTTGTGCATGCCCCCCTTACTCCTTATGTGAGTCAAATTAGAAAACAATTGTCAGCATGCACCCACCAACAAAACACTACCAATGATCCATATACAAAATCATACTATAATCGATCATATGTCACATATGCATAAATGAAATATTCAAACCAATACAATCCACTACCTGACTATATCCAGAGTCCAAGGAGGTCCATTGATACCATAGGCATCCAAAATCTATCAAGTGTCATGTACACTCAGGAAAAACTCGTCAATAGCATATGTCAATACATATATATCAAATAACATTAAATCACAACCATCAATAAAATCATAAAAATCCATAAGAGAAACAAATAACCATTTACTATAACCAGATCACTTGCACTCAAGTGTCCTCAAAGAATAAGTCAAAAAAATGTGCTCGAAAGAACATGATGTTACATACACCCCCTCTTGTTTTAAACTTCGTCCTGAAGTTGTACAGTATATAAAACGCAATAATAAAATTATCTCACAAGATATATATGTTTAATCTATCAAAAAAGTAAGGAAATTGCTCATGCATATCATATGCATCCTCCAGGGTAGCCAAGTTTGGACTATAATTGTCCCCCTGGACCTTGACCTGATCGACTGTTCAACGACGTAGCTTTCAAATGTGATGGTCTAGAATGTGGATTGGCTCCACCGTGAATGCACCCTCATCCAACACCTGCAAATAACTCGTGTCAATCACATGTGTAGGATCACTAACATAATGTCTCAAAAAGTATTCACGAAAAACATCATGCATATGCCTCAAAGAATTAGGAAAGTCTAATTCATAGGTCACAGGTCCTTTATTTTCCACAACTTCAAAAGGTCCTGCAAACCTAGGAAAGAGTTTAGAACCCTTTCCAAACTTGATTGAACTTTTGTACGATTTCACCCGCAAGAAAACGCAGTCGCCAACTTCATAATTGCGATCAACGCGATGTGCATCAACATAACTCTTGTGTCGATCTTGCACTTATTTAATCCTTTGTATTATTGTTTGCATTTGTTCTTCCATTTCTTGGATCACTTCTGGTCCTACTAGGACCCTATCCTCAAGTCAGTCCCAGCTCAATGGTGTCCAAAACAGTCGCCCGTAAAGAAATGAAAACTCTACGAGTGACAAGAACTCCTTCCAATGTTTTTGTTGGTCCATTACATACATACGTAACATATATTCCAAAACATGGTTCTCTCTTTCTGTTTTCCCATTTGTTTCAGGGTGATACATTGTACTAAAGTTCAGTTTTGTTCCCAAAGCCTATTAGAAACTCACCCAAAATCGTCTCGTAAACACCGATCCTCTGTCGGATATGATCATTTTTGGTACGCCATGTAATCTCACAATCTCGCTAACAAAAAATCTAGCAATATCTAGCGCCTGATACGTCGTACGTAAAGGAATAAAATGTGCACTCTTCATCAACATGCCAACTACCATAAAAATTGAGTCATGTCTCCTTGTCGTCAATGAAAATCCAACAATAAAGTCTATCGAAATGACCTCCCATTTCGATTTTGGAATAGCATGTGCCTGTAGTAATCACGTCGGATGTTTATTTTCATATTTCACTTGTTGACATTCCAGAGATCTCACCACGCATATAACTATGCCTTCTTTCATTCCTTTCCAGAAGAATAAAGGCTTAAGGTCTGCCCTCATCTTCGTGACTCTCGGATGAGACATGTACACTGCTCGGTGTGCTTCACTCAAGATCAAAATTCTTAATTCGTCATTAGGTGGTATGTAAATTCTGTTCTTATACCTCAAAAATACGTCATTGTCCAATGTATAACCTTCAAACTTTGGTACCATCATGGTGTCTTGTCCAATATTTTCCTTAACCTCTTTATACCAGTCATCATCGATATGTATAGTTAGAATCTTTTCTCGAAGATTTGTCTAAAAAGGTATCACCGAGAATATGTGTGGTCTCCAACTCAATGCATTTTCCACTCTATTCACCATTCATTTAATGTAAGTAATATCAAAATCATATTTTCTAAGTAATTTTGACCAACGCCTTTGTTGCGCATTCAAGTCACTTTGCGTAAATATGTGTTGCAATCCACAATGATCTGTATTTAGTTCAAATTTTCATTTGATCATATAGTGTCTCCAAACTCTCAAGGCATATACAATTTCCAATAACTCCAAGTCCTGTGTTGTGTATTTCTCCTCATGCTTTCTTAATTTCCTTGAAATGTAAGCGATGACTTGACCGTCTTGCATCAAGTCTTCTCCTAATCCTTCCTTAGATGCATCTCTGTATACCAACAATTAATTTTACATGTCGAATATCTTTAGTATCGCCATTGTCATGAAAAACAACTTGACCCTTTGAAATGATTCCGCACACTTCTTGGTCCATGAAAACTTCTTATTTTTCTTCTGCAATTCCATGATCAGATTCGCTATCTTCGAAAAGCCTTCAACGAATCGTCGATAATATCCTGCTAAATCCATAAAGTTGCGTACTTCTTGTACATTTTTCAATGCATGACATTCAATAACAACATCTAGTTTCCCTATATCCACAGATATACCTTCACTGGATATAACGTGCCCCAAGTGATGAATCTTTGTTTGGTAGAAAAAAAAAATTGACAGTTTCCTGTATAATGTGTTTTCTCATAAACACTGTAGTACTAAGCTTAAATGTTTGTCATGTTCTTTTGTTGTCCAAGAATATATTATTATGTCATCAATGAATACTTGAAGAAACTTGTCCAATTATTTACAGAACACCCCATTCATCAAACTCATGAATACCCCCGGGGCGTTTGTTATTCCAAATGGTAAAACGATAAACTCATAGTTTTTGAGCCTCGTCTTGAATTCAATATTAGGAATATCCTCCTCTTTAATTCATAGCTGGTGATATCCTGATCTGAAGTCGATCTTTGAAAACATCGTCGCACCCTTCATTTGATCAAACAAATCGTCTATTCTTGGCAATGTATATTGTTTCTTGATTGTCGCCTTGTTCAATTGACGGTAGTCAATAAAAAGTCTCCATGACCCATCCTCCTTTATTATGAAAATAACAGGCACACCCCAAGGTGACACACTTGGATGTATAAGTACCAAGTCCAACAACTCCTTCAATTTCATTTTCAGCTCCTATAATTCAGGATTTGACATCTGATAAGAAATTCTTGCTATTCGTTCAGTTCTAGGTTTCAAGTCGATTGTAAATTCCAACTCTCTTTTAGGCGAAAAACCCAGTAACTCTTCTGCAAATACATCTGCAAAGTCTTATACTACTAGAAGGTTATCTAATCCATTGGCCTCACCCTTTTCATTTAGTGCTAATATTTCATATAACTTACATACCTTTCACATGCTCTTCTGAAGCTGTAGGGAAGAAATAAACCTCAACGACACTCCTTGGTTCCTTCCTACGATCACTCTTTTTTGTCCCACATCATCGGTCAAAATTAATTGTTTCGTATTACAATTGAGTATCACATCATTTGATTCCAACTAGTCCAGACTCCATACCAATCACTATGTCATAAGATCCTAATATTGTGACATATAGGTTGGCCATTGTTACAAAATATCCCAATTTAATGCTACATTTCGTAACCTTTCCCCCAACCTTATGTTTGGCACACTAAGCCATTACTTCGTATCTAGAATCATCTTTCTCGACTACCTTTACCTTAATTCTCTTTAGCTATGCACTATAAATAAATCTCTCTGTAGCACCGGGATCTATCAAAATACTAAAATTTTGATCGTCGATCATACCTGACATCTTGAGCATAGTGGATTGGTGCTCGGCCTAGCGATTATTCACCGCTGCATGAATCTTGTGGGCCTTTCCCAAATATCCCACTGTAGTGGGTCTTATTGACCTGACTTCTCTATCCATATCAAGAAGATATTCTCTCTGGTAGTGTGGATCTTCACACGTCCAACATCCGGTCTTTGGTCCAGTACTCTTGGTCCCCGAAGTAGAAGTTGTTGGCCTACTAGCCTAAGTTCCTAGTCTGTTCTGCTGAACATGCCTAAACTATTTTTGTTGTGGGTGACGTTGTTGCTAGTGCGATGGTCCTCTATAAGGAGTCCTCTGTTGAGGAGTCGATGATCGTGGTGTCATGAATGTGGATCCTATAGAAGTATCTCGATACCCTGATGTCTGTCTGGCTGGCATCTGATGCTGTTACACTCTGAATGTTGTCTGTCGAGTCGGTCCTGCAGGAGTCCTTCCTAACCCTCATTGGTCATCTCTTCCTCATCTATGAGGGCCTTCTGTACTGCATCGTGCAACATCTCGGGCATTAGGATCCTCACCTTCACACGAATGTTAAATTTAAATAGGTCGAACACAAACTTGTTGACCTTTAGCTTCTCCATATTCAGGTGTCAACCATACCTAAGTAGCTCCATGAATCGGGCCTCATACTCGGGCACCATATGACCACCCTTTCATAAGGCGTTGAACTCATTGAGTTGGTGCTCAATGAGTCCCTCTGACGAATACCTCTCTTGGAACCGTTCCTTGAACAATTCCCATGACACTTCTTCGACGACCATTTTTAGCTGAGGTAGGATCATATTCCACTATAGAAGAGCACTCTACTTCAGCTGAAAGACCGCCATGTGGACCTTCACATTGGTGGTGTAGCCATGAAGTGCAAATCACATCTCCATGTTCTCCAACCATGCTTCAGTAGCTGAGCCATCCGTGGAACCCATGAACTTGGGAAACTTCACCTTATCGAGTTCTCTGTGAATGCTACCAATGCCATATAGAGTGTGTTGTGAACTTTCATTGGGTACAGATGCTCTGGCCTCATATCAATCTAGTCAGTTCATCAAGGCCTCAGACGTCCTCTGAAAGGAACTCATCAAACCAACCACATCCCCCACAACAACCTTCTCATGTCCAATGACTTTCTCTTCTCCTTGGGGGTTAGACCCCTATGGCATGGATTCTACTGGAGGAATCACAGCTCCTTCCCTAAAACCATGTAATTTGCCTCCACAATGTCCTCTAACCATGATTACCTGCATGGAAAAATTTCAATTTTAATTAGTGACAAGTTATTAATCAAGTGTTTTAATACAATGGAAGGCACAATGATCCCAAGTTGCAGGGTTGAACTCGCTATGATACCATATCTAACATCCC
>JZKD02S1674078.1:399338-412306 GCA_000966675.3 Picea glauca | reverse complement strand
ATTGTACATACATCTTGTGTTCTTTGTGTTCATTGTGGTGATGACTTGTTGATGATATATTGCTGATATATGTTGCTGATATGTGCTCACATATAACTGGTTATAAATGACAACCATGGGTAATGAATAAATGTTGAATGTTAATTGATGAGTTGTTGTGCAAGAGGGAAGTTTTGGGAAAAAGATCCCCACACTCATTCACCCCCCCTCTAAGTGTGGTAGGTGTGTCCAAAAATCCGTAACCAATAAGTATATATATTAATATTCTATTGATAGGCATGATAATAAAATACATAACCTGGTGTCTATAGAAATAAATACGTACATGTAATTATATGTACATAAGAATGTGCTCCTAACAATTCTTACTATACTCTCTAAGCATGACAAAACTTCAACAGACAAGTAATCACCTCCAAAAATCAAATGCAGAGTTAAAATATTCCAGTCAAAAGAAATAACCAATGCATTGTTTTTATATGTGAATCGAATACAATAGAACAAATGGCACCAGTAACAACATTATTTAATTCTGAGATTTTTTCTTCCTTTCCGTAACGAAATAGGAATTTATCACAAGACAAAGAGTCTAATTATATAGACTTCCTTAGTTCTCTTCTAATTAAAAATTCCAGTACTCAAAATCGAACAATAGGCTCACTCTGTTGCAAATCGTCATGTCAGATAACATCGGTCAGGTATGCCTTTTATTAAATAAATAGGAAAAAATGTTACTTAGTTGGCCAAGTCTTCCGATTTAATATTTGTACAAAGATGGGCATTATGCCATAAATGGAAATGACCCCAGTAATCCCATCGACAAACCCTTTCTTTTTCCAGAATTAAAAAAAAAACTAATTATAAAAGAACCAGTAGAAGTGCACGATTTCCCCTAGGTGATTCTAGAACCTGGAGCTAGCGGGAGCGATGAAGGGTTTAGAACCCGAATACATTTTGTGTCGAAGACATGGGTGGGGATCCAAGGCTTGTGTAGGTGGAAAGAATACCTATAGAGGAAAGACAAAACCCTAAAACTTTAGTCCTTACTCGAGTAATAAGTAGCAGAAGGAAAAAAATTTAAAGAGTAGGGTAAACGTTAAACAATGAAATACTTATCTTTGATGAGTGAGCTCGAAGTCTTGAACACTGATTTCCTTTCGAATGAGTGTTCAATTCGAGGGGGAAGATGCAATAAGTCTCTGATGGGTCCTTGCATCAACAAGGCCCATCATTACTGACAGTAACAATCTCATAAGTCTTTCTCTTACCAGTAAATAATCGTTATGGAAACCCCTAACTTGTACAAGTACACCGTAAGTAGAAACTGAGATAATAATACAAATACTTCACAAAGATTTTATTAAAGGGATTAACTGAAAATTTCTTGGACCAAAAACTGTAGAGAATATTTATTTTCAACTTTAAAATAGAGTCTTCATGCTACGATGAGGAGAATTACTCACCTCCCATCTGGGAGACAAAATTTTATTTTAAATTCAAAGGGTCATATGCCATAGGACTCCCAACAAATTGATCGAAGGCATCACAGAAAACAGAAGAAATTAAATCAAATAATAAGGGTAAGGACCAACATGGGTTTGATAAATATCAGAAAGGATGAGTCCATCCAGCATAGGGGATTTAGTTAAAATGGTAAAGTATTACACTATCAAACAAAAGAATTCTTTCTTCAGCGAATTACCCACGAGACCGACACCCTTCTTCATGACTCTCTAAAGGAGAATAAAATAGGAAGGTAAATTCAAGACCTAAGAAGTATACATACTTTTACTATACAAAGAGGTTACCTAAACAAATGACACAACAAGACTGAAAGAACACGATGGTGATTAACAGAGTAACAACCTTGCTTAATGTTGTTAAAATAAAATTCAACCACCTTACTTAACCTATCGAGATTTTTTATTAAGAAATTACTTACGAATGTTTTGGGCTGTGCCACCGGTTACGTACATGGAAAAATCACCCTTTACTCTTAAGACTTCACTCTTGAGAAGAAGGCGTGATATACAGAACCTCCATGGGGCATTACACCGTTACTTACAGACTTAGCCTCAAAGAGAAAATATGATACACAAAACCCTTCGTAGAAGAACAAAAACTCAGAAATTACAAACAATGGATTTGCCCAAAACCCTAAACGGTGCCTTTCCACCTCAGAATAGATGTGGGGAGTATAGAGGATGGGTAACCATGTGATGATGATAGGGTCGGCATGGTACTTTGGGTGTGGAACTAGACGAATTCAATGAGATTAACATGGCTGTCATTAATGAAGTTGAAGAGATGTAGCTACTACGACTATGGACCATGTCTCGCACTTAAGGAGTGTCACAATTTGATACCTTCATAACTTGACATAAGTTAAAATTTTCCATACCCCCCTATGTTAGTTGAGTCAGAAGTTTGATCCTAGTTGTCACCCCTCCACCAGTTTTTGGGATAATTACTTCACCACGACCAACCACCAGTGCTAAGAAACATTAAATGACAGTGACTTGGCAGTTATATTAGCCGACTAGTGAGAAAACATGTCCCATGACTTTATGGACAGAAAGCTAGTTCAAACTTCCTAGCGTTAACAAAAGAAACAACCTTTTGACTTTTGCGCGAAGAAAAAACCTTATGATAAAGATGAGTTTCAACATGAGTTACAAGACCCCACTTATATACGAAGACCATATGCATAAGGATAAAGAATAAACGATGGAAGGGATTTGTTATTGCCTTAAGATCCCTCTTATAATATTTTTGCTCGTGATCAAGTAAGATGAGCTAGGTAAGATATCTTGTGGTAAGTTTAGAACTTGGAGTGGTAGTAAGATTTTTATAATAGAATCTTATAACACGTTTTTTTTTTATCGTTATAGCATATTTCTTGGTAACCAAGTTGACACCAGAGCTGTATGACTAGTATCCTTTCTTTCACTAGGAAATTTTATAGAAAGAAGACAAACAATTTTTTTATTTTATTTTGGGTAAATATAAGGTACATTACATATTGTATTAGAGAAAATGGTATAGTACTTGGACCTTGAATAAGGCCATCTGATTTACTTACGCATATAATCTTGTTTATGTAAAATAATAAACCTTTATTTTTACAAACAAAAAACCTTTTGTTTTGTGTTAAACATGGTAGCACAGGAAGACGGGGAAATCAGAATCAATGGGAATACCAAACAAAGACTTCCTGAAAATCATTGACATAATAGCGACGAAATCTCACCTACTGAATTTTTGGAGACAGTGAGGAATCTCATCGTCGAACTACAGGTTTTTAAAGACGACAATGAGAAACTGAAGAAAGCTCGGCAGGAACAACAGGAGATAAATGAAGTCTTGTTGCGTAGTATAGTGACAAAGAAAATCCCAAAAGATGATAATAACGATGAAGAGGTTAGCAAGAGGGCTTCCAGGAACACTAGACTTGAAACAGAAAAAGGAGACAGTTTGTTTGAAGGTACACCTGTTAGAATATAGAAGATGGTGTGCTTGTTTTACCATTGACAATACCTTCATCACCCAACCATAGGCTGAATCCTCCCTCCGACCACCTTAACCTTGACTGAGAATTCCTCTGGAAGCAAACCCTAGGCTAGATAGCGAAACAAAGAGTAGTGCACCTTTCCCCAAGGATAGCGCATCACAAAAAGTTGATCAGATAGTCCAAACCCTAGCCAAGAGATATTCAAGCCAAAACTGAAAACTTGTTATTGTTGCAACTGCACCTGCAACTCTCCTCCAAACCTGTGCACAAGACTACAACTGCAGTGCGCACCAACTGGGAAAACTGCAATTCTAAGATGCTGCAAATGAGAACTGGTGCCTTGTATTTATAGTAGTTCTGCCAATTTTGTTGGGGCCAACTTCTCCTTCTAGATAAGTGTTTGTTCAGTATATTATTATTATTTATGGATGACTTATTCTCTTGGAGGCTAATAGCTTAATATAAGTTATCTTCTTGAGCCGACAAGGCTTCTAGGGTTATTAGCCAACTCATTAGGGTTTCTCTTGCTTCCCGCAGTCTTCTATTCTTTTCAGGTTCACACATGCAGGTAAATACCTCCCATAGCTACCATAATATTAACACTCCCTCCTAGCTAGAGAGGTATTTACAGGTAATGGACTTGATCACAAAAACATACCATTTACCCGGTAGCATCAATATAGTCATCTAGACTATTTCATGACTAGATCATGAGCATCACCATCACCATCAGCTACATCATCTCTCGAAACCATGCTTCATATGAGTAATTGGATATGATGTTGGATAAGTCACTCTCACCATAGAGTGATACAAGAGGAGTAAAATCTCTGAACTATTTTCCGTCTGGAAAATCTTTGTTCATCATTCATCTTAATGATCATTATCTCTAATAAACTGATGATAGTCTTCAAGGCAATTAGAACAAGGATAGAGCACAATTGTGTCTATTCATAGAAGTACATAACTACAATAGAGTGGTTCACTACCACATCAAGTAACACACAAGTACTTGATCAACAACGTATGGTTGCGAACAGTGAAACATATTCACCGCAGTAGTCCTCGTCTACTGTCTTCATAACACACATCTGATAGAAACCTGCATGGAAACAATGTTATGATAAAAACTAAATCATCTGGGCCAATATTTCACTCATGTCTGTGATATATGAAAGAATATATACCTCATGAACAGTAGAACATATCCACCACAGTAGTATATCTCTACTGTCTAGAGATAGGTAGTCTCCATAACAATCATCTGATGCCATCTTGCATAGAAAATATTGTTAAAGATAAATTGAATCCTCTGGGCAGATATTTCACTCATGTTTGTGATATCTGAAAGAATATCTGCCCTCATCAGTAATGGGCTATCTTCCCTATTCCTCACAAACAAGGAAGAAAATATTATTTCTGATTTCTGAGCCTCGACCATTTTTCACCATGGGCCATTCTTCCTACACTAATTAAAGTGCACCCTGGACAGAATGTATAAACCCTAAGAAATGGTTGGACCATTCCTTACCCTAGGCCATTCCTCCGACACTAAACAAAGTGTAACCTAGAGAGAATGAGTCTTCCCTAAGGAATGATTGTCCCTCATTGATGAGCCTGGACTATTCCCCACCCTGGGCCATTCCTCCAACACTAAACAAAGTGTAACTTGGAGAGAATGAGTCTGCCCTCAAGGAATAACTGTCTGGACCATTCCCCACCCTGGGCCATTTCTCTGACACTAAAAAAAGTGTAACCTGGAGAGAATGTATAACCCTCAAGGAATGTATGTCCTGCATCAACCTCCAAAATGGACCATTCTTCAAGACTGCTCACAACTGTGAACTTCGAAAGAATGACTGCCCGACGAGGCAGACCATTCTACTTGACCACTACTCAGAGTGACTGCCAGGAAGAATGACTATCCTAGACCACTCCCCATGTTAACCACAATGGGAAGTCGTTGTCTATGATACATCAGAAATCAGTCTTCCTCCCATGTTAACTACAATGGGAAGCCACTGTCCGTCAGAAATATCAATCCACTTTTCAAACAGGAAAGCATCTTTCCAATCTGGACTATTTTTAAATTACAAAGATAAATAATATTTTCAGTGCTCCCTCCTAACTGGAGAGTTATTTCAATCACAAAAATAAATTTTTTTTGTACCTTCTTTGTAGAATCTTCCCTTTTTACTAAGATATTTATTTCCATGAGATCTAGCTTGAGTGCGCAAACTCTTTCATCTTGGATAGAAGTTTTACCAAGATGTCTTCTTATCTACTCATCTGCAGAGATATGTATTGGAGAATCACTTTCTCATTTCTGGACTTCATCATGGATAGTGTAATGCTTGTACTTCAGTCTAGAACAGTGTGAAGGTTTCATGTAGATATGAACAATAGAGTATAGTTGGAGAACTGGATCATATCCATGTGGCACTTCTTTTGTCATCATGAGATCTGATCTTCTAAGTAGTCATCTTGATGTTATAGGAAATATTCACCATGCTTCTGTTGTGCACTGGAGGTTCTCCACCAAGTTTTCTTCTTCTTGTCTTCATACAGGAGTCTCTTTCTGGTATGTCTCAAAGTCTTTAGATTACTCTTCATACGATTTGTATTCAATTTCTCTAGAGAACATTCTTTGTATTTATCTGATGTAGAATTCCAACTCATGGATGTTGCGGATGATAAAATGACTCATGTAGTTATATGTCTAGTGTACTGGAACAAGTAATCATCATAGTCTTCTCCCTCCATCTGAGAGAACCTCTGGTTCTGGATCTCGCAATGCTTTCATTCATAAGTCTTACATACACTGTTCTTCATCACGTCTTTTAGTTCTTCTACTTGATTGCTTTCATATCAGGCTTGGTAATCTTGTGATTATTGATGTAATGACTGGTTGTTCTAGCCTTTCTTTCTTTCTTGGAATCTTCGTGTTCTTCTTCATGTTTTTCATTATCTCTTGGGTTCATGGATATTCCATGTTCTAGAGATTCCACTTCTTCCTTTCATCATAGGTTCACGGATCTGGATGGACAACCAGGAATACTATAAGGATTTTCTTCGAAGAGGTCTTCTTCTGCAGTTGAGATGAACACATACTATCTTTCATGGATGCTACCATGGATATATACATTTCATCATCTTCAATGGATCATAGGATTATCTCCCTCCCAATCTTTGCTTCATGTAAGAGTGCATATAATCGGCTCCCTCCGTCTGATAGAGTCCATACTTCCATCTGTATTCTTATTTTCTTCTGCAATATATAATTGGCTCTCTCTGTCTAACAGAGTCCATGCTTTTGTCTTAGTTGTCGTCATAAGTCTTTCTCCAATTTCTCTTGATGTCTGACTTCTAAGTCTCTTCATGATTGATTCGACTTATCTTGCAGTAGCTTCCACATGATTTGTATTTCATCCCTTCATGTGTATTATCTAATGATATTGATTTTTATCTTGTTGTTCTTCCATAGGTATAGTTCTTCTTGGAACACATTATTTTCCAAGAGATAGATATGAAAGATATGTACATAGACGATGCAATCAAGATATGTACAAGAAATAAGAAGAGTGTTGTTACCTCTTAGTAGAAGAAGTCTCTTCCATCCTTCTTAGTCTTCTTTGTCGGTTCCTTTTCTTTGGAAAATGATGTTTTTTGTTTCTCCTTCCTTTTATTTAGCTCAGGACACTGATCCCTGTAGTGACCATACTTTTGATAGTTGAAGCACTATATTTCTGAAATGTCTTTTCTTTATTTTGGCTTCCTTCTTGAATCAGACTTTCTTTTGTCCCTGAAGTTCTTGAATCTTACTCTGAAGGCTTGATTATCGTACTTCTTTTGGGGTTTCTCTTTTGCATTTATCCTTGATTCTTCTTGAGCGCAAGAAGTCCAAATTTCTTCAAATGTCGGGTACTCCTTCCTTGTGTTCATGCTTGCGGAAAATGCATCCCATGTCTTGGGAAGATCATTGAGTACTATGTTCACTAATTTCTTTTCTGAAGTAATCTCTTCAATAGCTTGTAGTTGATCTCTTAACTGGGATATCCTTACAATGTATGATGTTATGATGTATTCATCATTCATCTTAATGTCACATAGCTCATTCTTCACACTCATAACTTGTCCAATGTTTCTGACTGAGAAGAGATTTGTCAGGGCGTCATACATCTTCTTTGATCAGTCAATATGGGAGATGTAGGGTATCAATTGGTCTTTTATGGAATCCACTATGATACTCATGGAATTGATGTCAACATCTTTCAACTTCTCCATAGCTGCAACATTTTGTGGTTCCTTCTCTTCTCCTTCTTTAAACTTTGGCTTCACGATCTTTCCTTTCACAATATCCAACACTTTATTCTTTGCAAGGATGAAGTAAATCCTTGTCTTCCATGCTTTGAAGATAGAGGCTCCATCTAGCTTGTTCTCAGACTTCATAGAGTTCATCATGGATTGCTTGACTTGGTCAAACCCTAGATTTGACCAGAAATCCAAACTTCACGTCTTGGCCTTCTGAGACTACCAGGAGATGCGATAGGCTAGGGAACACTGATATATCTGGAGATTAAGTCAATATTGTCACTTAAGGTGCTTCAACAAAATATTTAGGGTTTCTGCAATTGCTTATGCTAGTAACCCTAGCGGCAGTTCCTCAACGATCTCAGTGTCTAGTGGCTATGTTTCCTTCCAGCATTTTAGGTTGACTGAAGGGGTGTGGGCCCATAACCTGTTAGAATATAGAAGATGGTGTGCTCATTTTACCATTGATAATACCTTCGTCACCCAACCATAGGCCGAAGCCTCCCTCCGACCACCTTAACCTTGACTGAGAATTCCTCTGGAAGCAAACGCTAGGCTAGATAGCCAAACAAAGAGTGGTGCACCTTTCCCCTAGGATATTGCATCACAAAAATATGATCAGATAGTCCAAACCCTAGCGAAGAGATATTCAAGCCAAAACTGAAAACTTGTTGTTGCTGCTACTGCAGCTGCAAATCTCCTCCAAACCTACACACAAGACTGCAACTGTAGTGCACACCAACTGGGAAAACTGCAATTCTGAGATGCTGCAAATGAGATTTGGTGCCCTGTATTTATAGTAGTTCTTCCAGTTTTGTTGGGGTCGACTTATCCTTCTGGATAAGTGTCTGTTCAGTATACTATTATTATTTCTAGCCGACTTCTTCTCTTGGAGGCTAATAGCGTAATATAAATTATCTTCTTGAGATGACAAGGCTTCTGGGGTTATTAGCCAACTCATTAGGGTTTCTCTTACTTCCCGGAGTCTTCTATTCTCGTCAGGTTCACATGTGGAGGTAAATACCTCCTGAAACTACCATAATATTAACAACACCTTCAACTGAAGACAAAACAAAAATAGACAGAAAGAGAAAACAAGTTGACCACCTTGAAGGAGAATTTAAGAAAATTAAGCCAACTACCTTTGATAGAGAATATAGAAAAGGAGAGGAAGCTGAGGCATTGTTATTAGACATAAAAAAATATTTCCATATATATAACTATTCAAGCAACATGAAGGTCATAATGGCCATTTACAACCTAAAAGGAAAAGCCAGCATTTGGTGGCAAGACCTGAAATTGGCCAAGGGCTTAAAAGAGAAACAAATGGAGTGGTATGACTTTAAGAAATACTTAAAGAAACAATACCTATCTAAGAGCTACTATGAAAGGAAAACCAAATAATTTTATGAGTTACGACTTGGTCAGATGACAAGGTAAAAATCAATTATGAGTTTGTACCTTATATCTTAGAGGACAAGGTAAAAATCCAGCAGTTCTTAAGCTATTTACCCCAGTCCTATAGGGACATAATTGAGTTTGACAATCCCAAGTCCTTGAGTGAAGTATTCAGGAAAGCCCGAATGTGTTACAACTAGTACAAGCAACGGGCAGAGTTTCCCAAATCTTGGAAGGATAAGAAACAAGATCGAATGAACCAACAGAAGAAGGGATACCATCTAACTCCTTATCAGAATGAAGAAAAAGGCTTTCCTAGAAAAGACTTTCACTCCAATTACCCAAGTATGCAAGGCAATGGTAAACTACCAGTAAATCTGGGAACAAAGAAATTTGGAGATGGTCCTTGTGAACCATTGAAGTGCTAGGAATGTGGAGAACCTCATCTAAAGAGTAACTGTCCATGTATAAATATAGCAAACAGAACTGATGTTCATAACTTACAGGAAGCCTCGACGGTGGGTTATGTGGGAAGAAGCCTGCATCGGATAAATTCAACCATTGATGGTTGGCAAGCTGGTCACCAGTCTTCTGTGGTGGAAATCGAAGGTAAAATCAATAACACCTGAATTTATGTTTTAATTGATCCCGGAGCTACGCTAAGTTATATCAATCCTAGTGTAGTAGAGTCAAATAAACTTAAGAGAATGAAACATGCAAAATCATGGCTGGTACAATTACCAAGAGGAACTAAAAGAAAAGTGGTTGACTTTCTTTCTGATTTGGAATCCAGTTTAGATGGCTAAAACATCAAAACAAATCTGAACATTCTGCCACTATGATCTTATGATGTGATTATCAGAATGGATTGGTTGGAAAAACACAAAGCAGTTCTAGATTGTTATACAAAGACACTTAATTATAAAGACGATTATAACACTACTAGAACAACCCAAGGTATACCAAAACCAATATCAGTTAGACAAGTCACAACAATGCAATTTAATAAATGCATGAGAAAGGGGTGTCAAGTTTACGCATCCAAATAACAAATATGTTAGAAAAAGAAGATAAGCCCAACTTAGAAGAATTTGTTGTCCTACATGAATTCAGAGACGTGTTTGTTGATGAGATATCAGAATTACCTCCTAGAAGAGAAATAGACTTCTCCATAGACCTACTACTCGGATCATCCCTATCTTGAAAGCACCTTACCGAATGCGTTTACCATAATTGACCGAATTAAAAATACAACCACGGGAATTATTGGACAAAGCGTATATCAAACTGAGTGTTTCACCATGCGGAGCATCGATCCTCTTTGTAAAAAGGAAAGATGTCACTCTAAGAGTATGTATTGATTATAAACAATTGAACAAAATGACCATTAAGAACAAGTACCCCTTACCTAGGATAAATGATTTGTTCGACCAAGTAGGTGGGGCCAATATCTTTTCAAAGATGGATTTATGATCCGATTATCATCAAGTTAGGATAAAATATGAGGACATAAACAAAACATCCTCTCGGACAAGATATGGACACTATGAATTTGTAGTCATACCTTCTGGATTCACTAACGCACCAACCACGTTTATGTGCCTCATGAATAGTATTTTTAGTCAGTATTTAGACAAGTTCATACTAGTATTTATAGACAATATTATGGTCTATTCAAAAACAAAGGAAGAACATGAAGAACACTTGATAATAGTTCTGCAAACTTTGAGGAAACACCAACTGTATGCGAAATTTGATAAGTGTGATTTTTATCAAAAGAAAATACAATACCTAGGACATGTAATTTCAGAAGAAGGCATTGCAGTCGACCCCGAGAAAATAAAATCCATCATGGAATGGTTGATACCTAAGGATGTAGTGGATATCTGATCATTTATGGGGATCACCGGATATTAGCGCAGATTTATAAAGGGGTTTTCCAGAATTTCTTACCCTATCATGTCATTACAAAAGAAAGGGAAAAAGTTTAACTAGTCACATAAATGTCAAGATAGTTTTAACAAGTTGAAGGAATTATTAACAACTGCAATCATCCTAAAGGTAGCAGACCCAGATAAAGACTTTATCATCTGTGTTGATGCAAGTAAAGAAGGATTAGGTGGTGTCCTAACTCAAGAAGGACACATCATTTGTTATGAGTCCTGGAAATTAAAGGGCCACGAGATAAACTACGTCATTCATGACTTGGAGTTAGCAGCGGTAATACACACCTTAAAAATGTGGTGACACTACATAATGGGCAACAAATTTCTTTTACTAACAGATAATAGTGAAGTGAAATATTTGTTTAGTTAGCCAGATCTCAATGCAAGACAGGTAATGTGGCTAGGCTTCTTGAGCGAAGTCAACTTTGAGGTAAGACATATCAAGGGTAAGGAAAATAAGGTAGCAAATGCCCTAAGCAGAAGAGCCCATGGGTTATTCGAAGTAAATTTTAGTAGAGAAGAAAGTGATCTGGAACAGAGAATAAGGACAACAGGTATTAATGATGAAAATTACACCAGGATAGTGGCAAAGCTACAAAATACTATAGAAAACTCAGACAAACCAGATTTGAGTATCGATAAAAATTGACTGTTACGATTTAAAAATAGACTTTACATACCATATTTGGCAGAGTTGAAGATAAAATTTTGGATGAAGTGCATAAGAAACTGTATTTTGGCCATCCAGGATACCAAAAAATGATAACAACACTTAGGAAATTATTTTATTGGCCTAATATGACGGGAGAAACAACAAAATACTTGGTTAGGTGTCAAGATTGTCAGCAGGTAAAGCCCGAGCACCAACATCCAACCGGTTTATTACAACCACTACCAGTACCAAAATGGAAATGGGAGACCATATTGTTGGATCATGTTGTCATTGATGCCAATGGTTTGATTGATTGATGTCAAGTGATTGATTGATTTCAAAGTATTGATTGATTGATGATTGATATAATATAATATGTATTTTCCTTGATGAGAATGCATAGATGGATATGGATCAATGAGTTGTCATAGATATGATGAAGATGGATCAATGAGTTGTCATTGATACATGATGAATATGGATCGATGTGGATTCATTGGTATATGATGCATTGTTGGAAAAATGTATAGATGACTCATTATTGTCTTATCATGATTGATAAGGTGCACAAATGGGTGAACTCCAAAGTGGTCCCCTTATGGTGAAAGCCCCCATGGGAAGATTCTTTGCAGATTGAGTTATCCTAGAAGAATGGTTGGAGGAACCATGCTCTCATTATTGTCTTATCATGATTGATAAGGTACATAAATGGATGAACTCCAAAGTGGTCCCCTTATGGTGAAATCCCTCACGGGAAGATGCTTTGTGGATTGAGTTATCCTAGAAGAATGGTTGGAGGACCCATGCTTGTATGTGGAATAATGAGATGAAGGACATTGAATTTGTTAGGGAAACTATCCTATATCTATACTTCTTGTCATTCCATTTCCAGTGGTATGTAGAACGTCACATAACTCCTCAAGGTTAGAGAGTTATGGCCATGAAAAGTCGGAGACCCCAGGTTTGGGTAATGGACCCAAGTTTGTTTGATGGTTAACTGTATGAGTTGTGATATATTTTTATACAATACTATTATATATGGATAGTACATGTCATTCCATTTCTGGTGGTATGTGGAACGTCACATAACTCCTCATGGTTTGAGAGTTATGGCCTTACGAAGTTGGAGGACCCTCACATGTCATCTAGA
>JZKD02S1674078.1:302184-349569 GCA_000966675.3 Picea glauca | reverse complement strand
ATGGAAGAAAAAATCCATGTACATATTGTGGTTTATATAACCATCATGTTTCAAAATGTTGGAAAAGATTGGCCACTTTCAGGAAACTTTACAAGCAAAGACAATGTGAAAAGAGATGCAAAAGATTTGCACTCATTGCCAGAAGCAGGGTCATCTCATTGACCAATGTTGGACATTGCATCCAACCACTCATCCACAGCACAAGAAGCATATGGATAAAGAGATTGGCAGGAATGAAAGAGGAGATTCCATCATCGATGTGAGTCAAGATGATTCACAAGAGGACGATTTTTAGCAGAAAAAGTCACCGTTGAGTTGGCTTGGTAAGAAATGGTTGGATTTCTTGAGCAAGTAATGCTTGCATTTTCTGTTGTAAATGCACTTTTCAGCCTTATGTGTGCATTTATGGAAAGCATCATAAGTTGAAACAGTTTATCACAACTTGTATGATGCAAGTTGCATGTGAATGCAATTCATTTGAAGGCATTCTTGTTGTTGCACAACTTTTTCAGGAGGATGTAAAAGTGGGGTATCATGTTCACTTGTTACAGCCATATATCTTTTTCATATTCATCTCTCATGTACCCACATGTTTCGGGTTTACATACTTATGTTTGTACTGGAAGGAGAGTTGAAGAGTCATGCACATGCATTTGTTTTTGTGCATGTGTAAGCAGTGAACCTGGTGATAGTTCATCATGAATGATTCATGATTGTAACATGATTGTGTATCATGTTTGTCGACTTGTCATTTTTGGAAGGTTGATATGTTTCAAATGAGTCTCGACTGGTGTCGAAGTTGTCTTGACGACTATGTTGTGTCGATCATGTTTTTCTACTTGTGTTTGGTCGATGGTGTTTGTTGGCTTGTAAGTTGATTTTGAGTACACCAAGATGTAGGAAAACACCATGTGATTTGATGAAGTACGAGATGCAACAATTTTCTTGAAGAGAAAAAATACTTTGTTAGCATCATTTTCAGTCTTGTATAAATTTGTTTTCAAGATTGATGGTTTTCTTGGCTTGTGACAAGATGTCGCAGGAAATTTTTTGCAGCCATTGGAGAGAGGATTGTGTTGATGCCAAAGAGTTTGCAAGAGGGAATTCATTCTCATTGGGAAGTTTGGAAGTATTCCAAGAACAAAGAGAACAGTGAGTCAACAACAACCAGAGAACAATGGTTGAGGGACATAGCCAGTTGCAGTGCAAGGCATGTCAAGGTATCCAGGTGATTGTTGAAAAGACTTTTCAAGTAGAATCAATTGACAGAACTTGAAAGAATAAGAGTATTGAATCTCAGATAGATAATCATAAGCTTTTGTGGGTCCAAAAGCCTTTCAGTGGGAAGGCATGATCAAAATCTGGATCAAGGTTCAAAATTTAGCTCAAAAATCAAAGTTCTCAGAATTGCCTCAAAACAAACGGGTGCGTAGCCCTCATTGTCACGAACCCAATGCAACTAGTTTGGGCTCAAATGGATGTTGGATGTGAGAGATATCGCTATCTGTTTGAATCACCAAACAGATAAAAAAAATGAGTGCTAGTTGTGCAGTCCGTACATATGTTGACGTGGCATAGGTCGTACGCTGATGTGGCATGTACATACACTAAGTTGGCATATGCTGACATGGCAGTTTCAGATTGGTAGATGTGGACGAGTGATGTTGTGACACATGGCATTTAATGGGCAAATGGTGTGGTGCCACGTGGCACAGTCATGGGCTGCCATGTGGCACCGTTGTAATTGGTTGTTTGGTTAAAATATTATGGAGTCCACCAGACTTGAACCCCAGACCTCCACACCATGCAACGCTTTGGCAATGGCCGCCCAACTGGTGCACCATCTTTGTTCCTTGTTATATATGTGGTTTATAATGTATTTAAATTTATGTTATTGTATGGTTGGCGTGGGGTTGGGCTGGGGCTTAGCCCCAACCCATGGTTGTAATATATAACATATGACCACCATGTAAAGTGCGTACGGGAATACGTATTTCAAATGGTTAAGCCCTCGGTCACACAACCCATTACATATGACCACAGTTAAACAAACGCGCGCAGGATTTGGTTTACACGGTTACAACGACCCGTCGCTTGTCATTTAGCCATTTTCTTTGTAAACGGAACCCTCTTTTGCGATAGTGCATGGTCACATGGTGACCTCATGACCACAGTCTTAGCGGTTAGGGGCTGGGCATGCCCCAACCCTCCTACAGTTTGATCAGTTTTGTGGTTACGCGTCGGTGCTAGATTTTAGCACGAGTTTTTGAGCATGTTCTTGGTTGAACGTACATAGGTGCGTTTTGGTGAACTAGAGACAACAAGCTTGAAGGAAGAAAATGGCAGGAGGCCTATCTTCTTCATTTTTTGGCCAAATGAGGTGCCGAAAAAGCCCAGCTACAGGTTTTTGGACGTTCTGAATCCATTGGCACTATTTTCAAAGCCATTTGAAGCTTCTTTTGCAGGTTTTTAACCATTGGAGTTTCAGGAAGCTCTAGGGAGCTTGAATCCCTCATTGTTTGAGGTCATGCTCAGATGAGCCCATGTTTGTTTTCTGTGATTGAATAATCATTTTTGGCTAATTATTATGCTCTGAACATTTTGGGATAGGTTTCAAATCCATTTGAGGACTTTTACAGGTCTTTTTGCCACAAACAAGCTTAGGGAAGCTTAAGGCCACATGTAGAAGAGGTCATGCCCGGATGAGCCATGATCCATTTTCAGAGTTTTATTAGTCATTTTTGGGGTTTTTATGTATTCTGAACCCAATGGTACAACCAAAATTTCCATTGGAGTTGAGAAACATCTTGTAAAATAATTTTTGATAAATTAATCCCAGAGAGCCAAGTCGATTGATGGAGGCTCAAGGAGATGTAGCCCAGAGAGGGGTGAACTCCTTTATCATGTTGTTCTTGTTGTGAGTGTTTTGCTAGTTATTATTTATTGCATGTTATTTTTTTTGTTGTATTTATGACAACAACATATTTAATCTTGCAAAGACCTCACACATAAACATTTAAAAGAAGAAGCATAAACTTGGCACATAATTCATCTTGCATATTTTAACACATGGAGCAAGGTCTTGTAAAGTTTATTTTAATGAAGTATATGGTTCTTGCATAGCATAACAAGTCATCCCCCTATTTTCAGATCATCCTCCTTTTCCTTTTTCCTTTAAGCAATTAGAATTAGTTTAAGTAGTTCAACTACTTGTTTATTTAAGTTAAGTAAGACTCAACCAATTTTTTGGTTAAGGGGGAAAAGTAATAAATCATAATAAGGGTTCTTAATAAATAATAACAAGTAGGTGGTACCCCTTGTGACTCCCTTTAGTTCTTTAACAAGCATAACACAACTAGTTAATCATTCAAATTCATCCCTCCTTGTGGATCCCATCATCACTCTCATAATTTGACAATTTATAGAAATGATAATTGAAATTATTTCCAAAAATATATTATCCATAAATCCAAAAAACAACGTGTTGTCCAAAATTTTAGAAGTCAACTATTCGCAACAATCAATAAATAAAAACACTTAAAACACATATTTTCCACTTTGGGAGGAAATATTTCCCTTGTTGTTTCTATCACCCTTTGATCTCTCTAAAATTGTCTTAGGATGTGTGGAGCCTTTAGGCGTAATCTCACTGATAACATGAGAGAAATCATATCTCAAATGCATGCGGGAGGAGATAGATTTGGCAGAGTCATTTGAGAGAGAGGAGGGGGCAGCAACGACTCTTTCTTTGTCAGGAGCATGGTGGGGATCACTTTTTAACCTCTTACTTGCATGGGAAGACGGTATTGGTGAGTGGATAGGGACATCTTGGAAAATTTGATTAACAGGTGGAGGAGTAGGTAGAGACAAGTTAGACCAACCACGATGTTGGGAGACTTTTGGGTGGACAATCTCTTTCCATCCGTCGTTTTTAGGGACTTTAGGTTGTAGTGAGACATGAGGGGAAAATGGGATACCAAGGACGTGTGGGGCTTGTAAGGGAGGCATTTTTGTCCTAGGTTGGACCACTCCTTTCCCAATACTGTTAAAAAATCCATCTTGAAATAGTTGGGTCAATTCTTGTGAGTCTGCATCAAAATGTATAGAAAACCTTGGCCTTATAGAGCCCTTGTTCCAATTTCCTCTTCCTTTGTTACCCCGACCATGGCTACCTCTGCTAAAAAATTTGATTCCTCTATGCATTATTGATTAGAAACTAGTTTCTTCAACAACCATACATGACATCTCTTAAAATATGAAACAAAGTTTGGCTTAGGAACACATCAGACTCATGCAATCCAATCCATACAAATTGTTTAACATTTGTGAATGAGAAGGGGGTGAATAAGGGTTCTGGGATATGTGAGGGATTGTATTGAGCAAAAAATGTTAAAATGAAGGGGGATAGATCATGATTACTGCTCAAGAAATAGTCAAACACTCAATTGCATTGTAAATCAAAAGAATAAATCAATGCAATTAATCCATGTGTCATCCCTTAATTTTCGTATTACATAATTTATCTTAACTATAATTTAGTTTTAAGAACAGGGAGTAGATAGTGAATATGGGAAGGCGAGGAGAGTTGTAATATGTGAAAAGTGAGAGAATGGTAGGGGAAAATAATGAATATTGTCCTTAGAATAAATTAAGTAATCCATAAAAACAACTATGTATTCAATACAAAGATACCAATACCAATTAACAATTACTGTGTGTCAAAATTGTACATTGTCCCACATTCAATTCCTTCAAAATTTCTCAATTAACACAGTCAATAATCATACTCAGAATCACTATGAATTTCAACAGTCCTATTAAGAGAATAGTTGGCTTCTTTCATTTCTTTTCCTTTCATTTAAACCAAATCAAAAGAAACACATAGTCACATTGCTCCATTTCTATCCATCATATATCACTATAAAATATCAACCATTGTCTATAATTCATAATTTTCCCAAATAAAACATATGCACAAGTCTTTTTTCGAGAATAGACTTTTTAAAACTTGCCCGATCCCATGCCTTTTCATTATACCAACCAATAAAACTTGCAATGCAACCATAATACAAAACCTTGAGATTCATCATTGGTGGTGCAATTAAATAAAACATGCATGATGCCTCCATAATACATACACAGTAAACAACGAAATCACAATCAACATTTTCCCTAACTTGCAACGATCCTGATAGAGGCTAATAAAACACACAATATCCACCAACTAACAATTGACACCATGCTGTAATAATACAACAATCAAAATCATAACGAGAAGAGACATTCGTTAACTGCATATCAGTTATCATCCTTGATCACAAATTTCCAACCAACTCAATCAAACAGGTTCAATCTAAGTACTCAAAGAAACTGTCGTAACCACTCAACCAATATATGACAGTCAACAAGATGCCCAACAAGAATGCGAACATTTGGGGTTTATAAAAATCGACTTTCTAACAATGAATACAATAAGTAATCAAGAGTTATCTCGGTGATCAAAGCACAAAGATACTAGAGGTCGAACATATCAACAATAGAATGAGACCCTTCAATACAAGCATAGTGGAACCACAAGGATTGTTATAACTGTTGGTCTATGTAATGGTGCAACAATTCAACGACGGGTAGGGTAGGAAAACAATGCATAGGAGCAATGAATTCCCATTGGACAGTAACAAGTACCCAGAGCACACATAGGAATCACCCTCGTGCAATTGAAGATCAAATCAATGGATAACAATGTATGTGGGAATGTTGGCCAAAGGCATAACATATATCACCAAACCACCATAAAGTATACATCTTGGCATAATGGCCACCCTATAACCAACTTATGAGATACGTTGATTCCAATACCAAAAAAATAAACCCATGACCAGGTGAATAACCCACGACCATGGCTCTAGAAAATACACAGTGACCAACAGGTAGTTCGAAAACATACACAACAACCCCATAGTAGTCTGAATACAACTAGACATGGTTACCCATAACTGTGAGGAAGCGGTGATCAAGGCTAAATAGAGTGAAACCGTCCAACAAAATACCCATAACCACTTAAAAAAACAAAGATCCATCACAATTTTCACCACACAAAACAACTAGCGAATGAATAATTCTCCCAACCAATCCTTTTAGTTTCAAAACCAATAACCACATAGTCATTACAGAGAGAATTTCCTTCGAGGCTTGGATCTCATATCTTAACCACCAGAAAAATCAAATGCAGAAATAACCATGCTAGGTTGACAACCCGATGAGAGACGTATGGAGTGATGTGAATTTACTGCACGTCGCTTCCATATTCCTCTCCATTCAATTTTGAAGTACACAGCAGCCAACAACCACCAATACATTAACCATGCCATTAATTCCAACCATTGAAACTTGCGACCATATGGCTTGCGAAATGCACCACCAAAAATTAATATTAACCATTGCCAAAACCATATCATACCATATATAAAATTCACCCAATATAAATCAAATGAAATAACATAGCCACTAACCATTTGTAGTTAGGATTAACAATAACTTGTTCTATTTAAATTGCACATAACTTCTAACATAGCATAGTATAAGACCTCTCTTTTGGTTTTTTTTATAAGTCTCTTTCCCATTTCTTTTGTTTTATGTTGTTACTAACATATGTCTTGTGTAGTGGTAGCGAGTTAATAATCATTGTGACATAATCAAATGTAAAAACTATAATATAGATCCCAATCAGAACATAAAATTAAGCTTTGAATAACAGAACATCCATAAAATGCATCATCCACATGTCATTATGCCAAAAAACGAAGCCAAGACTACATCATCAACCATATACGACCCTGTAAGCAGTATTGAAACAACAACATAAAAAGTGTGATATGACTATCTCCGAGCCTCTAGTCTACAAGGGGGTCCCACCTGCTAGTAATATATATTACTAGCATAGTTTAAATAGTAGGCCTTAGCAATACTTTGCAGGCAAAATTCCTCATTGCGATTTTTATCGTCAACACGATGCATGTAAAATAATTTAATAACAAATTTAATTATGAAAATGTAACAAATGGTTGGAAAGAGTGCATGCATAGGTGTATGTATGAGTCTCAATGTTCCAATGTACGAGTACGAAACATGTGCATTTTATTTACCAAGTGTTCACTATCTTGGAGATGTATAATTAACTTTTGTTATATTAATAATTAACTTTTATTAAATTAATAATTAGCTTTTATTAAATTAATAAATCATTATTGATCTTTTAATTATTTATATAGGACTATATTAATAAATTTAAAAATCATTTTTACACCAACTAACATGTTGTACTATGTTGTCATTGATGTCAAAGGGTTGATGTCAAGTATGGTCTTAGTAAAGTGTTTGTATCATTGAAGTATTGATTGTTGGATCATGTGGTCATGGATGTAATTGATGTCAGAGGGATGATTTCATGAGGTGACATAGTGATGTGTTGATAGTAAAAGGAGTTGTATCATTGATTTCATGTCGTGGTTGATAGGAAGAACGAAATGGATAAACTACAAAGTGTCCCCCTTATGGTGAAAGTCACGGGAATATGCTCTTGGATAAATTTCTCAAAGTGGTCCCCTTATGGTGAAATCCCTCACGATAATATGCTCTATGAAGTCCAAATGGTTGTGTGGTTGAGTATCCCAATAGTGTTGTTAGGGAACCCAAGTTGATTGAGGAATAATGTAATGAAGATTAGTGAATTTGTAGGAGAAATTATTCCATATGGATAGTATATATCATGTAATTTCTGGTGATATGTGGAACATCACATAATTCCTCATGGTTAGAGAGGCATGGCCATTTGAAGTTGGAGAACCCTCGTGAGTTATATAGAATCCCCTAGAAGGTCAAATAAGTCAAATTGTTCTAGAAGCTCCTAGAAGAATTTGACCAGCCAAAGTGGTTAGTCATCGGTTAAGTGGTTGCAGCAAGAAAACAAATAAAAATAAATTAGTTTCAACTAGAAGTGGAGAGTTTACTATTTGTGGATAAAGTGGTTGTAATTGCACAAAGTGGGTTAGCCCCAAAAGAACAAAGTTGGGTAAGTTGGTTAGAAGATAACCCCTTGAGGAAGCTACTTGGAGAAGTATAAATAAGAGAGAAAGGGTCTCTTATGTGTATGATATTTGAGCATATTGAATATCCCTTTGTGAAAGGTTATTTGGGAAGGTATTATTGATAGAGAAAATTTGCGGCAGAAAATGTGCGGTAGAAGAATTGCAACAGTAGAATCACGACAACAAAACCATGACAACAGATTTAACAGCTGTAGAAAGTTGGCAATTCGGTAATCACATCAGATTTGCATATTGGAATTGTTCCAATTTTTGCATGTTATGGTATAGGTCTTGATGATTGCTACAAGATTAAAGGTATGGTTTTGGCACATGGTCTTATGAAAGGGTTTATGATATTTGGTTTATGGAGATTATGGTGTATTGCAAGAGGTATCTTGTTGGTTAACTTGGTGATATTGTGCATATGGTTGAGAATTGACTTGATAATTGATCTTTGTGAGTAAATAAAATTTGGATGATGTGATTGATGAGACAAGTTGAGGTGATAGGTTGGTGTGACAAGTTTTGTTGTGCATAGTTGATGCACTTGTCTTGGTATAGACTATTGGTACAATTTGACAGATTTCTTTTTGTCTACAAGATGGGTATTGTACTTGAGGATCAGATTCCTCTCCTTAGTTGGTGATGGGATCTGCATGTTGTATATTTCATTGAGAGTTGGTTATCTCTTTGAGTTGGTGCTCATTTCAGTTGGTGTTGATAAACCCCAAGCATTGTACTTCGTAATAGAAAAGAAACTTATACATATATCTAGTGTTCTTTGTGTTCTTTATTGTGATGGTGCATAGTTTTCTATTGTTAATATATGTCCTTGAGATATGTTTACATGAAAGAAACTAAGTGTGAAACTAAGTAATGAGTAATGATGTTGTGAATGGTGATGGCTAACTAAAGTTTTGTAATAAGTTGTAAAACAACCTTAGATTGATTCACCCCCCCTCTCAGTTTGGTCAGTGTGTCAAACAATTGGTATCAGAGCAGGCCTTCACTATAAACCTTACAAGATTGAAGGAGAGCCATGGACACACAAATAGAATAAGTTTGTGTAGAATAAGCTAACAATTATCTTATATATGAATATGAAGATTTATTGAAGATCAAAAATAAAATTTTAGATTTATTTGAAGAAGAAGATGTTTTTTATTCTGATTTTGATCTTGGTGAATACATTAAGAAAGCACTAGAAAATCACCAAAGTAATAACAATGCACTAAAGAAAATAATCATGAAACAAGAAGAAGAGATCAAGAGACTAAAGATTCAAGTAAGTGAAAAAGAAGAATCATGCCATAAGTTGGAAGCATAAATTGGTTATCTCAGAAGGAAAGAAGAGAAGTAAAAAAAAGGTTCATAAACAACTCAACAATATTGGATGAAATACTGAATTGTTGAAGATCACCTAATGATAAATATGGTCTTGGATACAACAATGAAGAAATACAATATGAAGCTAGCACTTCTAAGAAGAATGATGTAGGACCTTCATTGTCAAAAGGTGAAATAAAAGATACAAGTTAAGCACGTACACAAGGCAGGGAAAATTTCAGAAGAACAGAGCAAGGAAGACACCAAGAAGCCACCTTTACACCTCAAAACAAGTTCAAAAAAGAGACACCTTCATGGTGGACACAAAATCAAAGGTGTTAAAATGTTTTTCATGGTCACTTCTTCTCATGTAATGAATATGGTCACAAAGATTTGGATTGCATATATTATGTAAGGAAAGATGTTGGAAGGTTCCATAAAACCCTAAGATGTTGGAGATGTAATTATGTGGGACACATTGATGCACATCATAACACCATGAGATGATACAACTACAATGGGTTTGGTCACAAAGCTTAGGATTGTTGCAATTCAAGAAGACAATCAATGAGGAGTGCTTCATATAGAATGGGAAGAAGAAAATATGTAACTTAGAAGGAAGACAATGTGGAAAGGATGGAAGCTCATAAAATCAGTCTTGATAAACTCAGATAGTTTTAGAAGTGGATGAAGAAGACTAAATAGCCAGAAATGAATGAAAGGACAAAGAATGAGGAAATCCTTACAATTTTCGAGGCATACGCAGGCTCCTGTGGGAGTAGTCGCGTACATATGTGAGGTGACCTATAGCAAGTTCACATACATACGTGAGATATCTGTGGAACACACCACATATCTGTGGTAAAAACCTCAATAAGAGGAGTTTACAAATGAGTTGCAACATGGTTTGATGGTATAACTTTATTTTGTAGGGTTTGGCATCGTTTGTTGCAAGTTTTCAAGATTATATGATTGCATGTGTGTTTGATGTATGTATTTTTGGGTATGTGTTATATTCTTTGCACTACTCACAACAATGGCTTCTACGTTGCGTCGGATGCGCAGGGGTTCAGGGGCAACGCCCCCGATAAATTTGTTTTCCTCGTTTCTCATGTTTCCTATATTTTCGTGTCCATTGTTGGGAGGATTTTTGGCACATGGTTTTTTGCCGATGATTTTCTATTTCTGGTTAAGGAATTAGGGTTGTTGACTGATCCAGGTCATCGGGTTAGGGTTTTGGATGTCGTTGGCTCCTATATGTATATTGTATTTTAAACAATGTATCACTATGAATTTCTATAGAATATGTTGGTTTTCCCAGTGTGGGTTTCCAGAGGAACATCTTTGTGTAATGTGTGTATTTTCCATCAATGTATCTTTTCTGTTCTTTTATTGAAAATTTGTTTGCAGTAAAATATTGTACAAGGTTAAAATATACATTTGGTATCAGAGCTTTGTTGGCTTCAGGGGGACACCTTTGTGGTCAAGGGTTTGGCTCAGGATTGTGATAAGCCTTGTTACAATGGGAGATTCATGGTATTTATTTTTCAGGTGAAAAGAAATGGCGAGCAGTTCAAAAATGGAGATAGAGAAGTTTAATGGGAATTTTTTTTATCTCTGGAAGATCAATATGGAAGATATGTTGGTGGGAAGAGATCAGTGGATTTCAGTGGATCTAGGTATTGTAGCTACAAGAACTTCAACATATGACTCGAAAAATTTGTATCGAAAGGTGAAGATCACAATCCGACTATTTCTCTCATATTTAGTATTACTGAATGTTTTAGAGGAAGCTACAACCAAAGATTTACAGGATAATTGCGGGAAGTTCTATTAGTCTAAGTCCCTAGTAAATAAATTTTTCTTGAGAAAGAAGTTGTATAACCTGAGGATGAGATATGGAGACTCGATGGTAGAGAATTTGAACACCTTCAATACTATGGTAAGTCAATTAGTATCTGTTGGGTTTAAAATTTCAATGAAGATAAGTCTATCAGTTTAATGTTCTCTTTACCAAACTCGTGGGATAGTCTGGTTGTGCCCATAGGTAGTAATACAACTTCCTTGAATTTTGATGAAGTTGTCACATCCTTGTTATCAGAAGAGATGAGACATAAGAACATGGATGTACATAGCATAGATGAATTATTTGCAAGAGGATTCTCCCAAGAAATAAATAGATCTAAGTCCTCAAGTGGGAGATCTAAGTCGAAGGGTAGATCTAAATATCCCATAAATTTTGTAATGGTATGCTGGAGATGTGGAAAAGAAGGTCACTACAAGGAGTGTAGATCCAAAATTGATAAAAATAAGGGATTTGAAGAAGCTTCTTATAAATAAGAAAAGACCTCCAAGGAAGAAGGATGGGATGTGTACTTGGATTATCCAAAAACACATGCATATCATGAGGCATGGTTCGTTGAATTAGGTGCATCCTTTCATATGACTCCCCACAAGGAGTGGTTCTGTAAATATGAAAGGTATGATGGAGGTAATTTTTTCCTAGATGATGACTCGATAACCAAAATCATAAAACAAGGAAATGTAAAGTTTAGGCTCATAGATGGAAGGATTAGAACACTACTTGTTGTTATGTACATCCAAGGTTTGGTGAGAAATTTGATTTTTATAAGAAAAATGGATGATGCAGGGGTAAAAGCAATATCTGAAAAGGAAACCTGCAGGATGGTTTGAGGAGCAATGGTGATGTTGAAGGGAGTTTGGTTTGGAACTTTGTATAAGCTCCAAGTAAGTACTATTAGTGATGTGTGTAATAGTTACATTGTTCTTGATATTGGATTTGAATAAGAAATAACTCCTACAGTCTCTGGAGAAAAGTTATGTTGTGGCATTAAATACTGGGGCATATGAGAGAGAAGGGTCTTTGACTACTACACGATAAAGGTATGTCTAACTTCTCTCTGTATTTTGATTTATGTGAACATTGTGTATATGAGAAGAAGAATTAGGTACGATTCCCCTCTGGGGAAACCAGGGAAGAAGGAATTTTACAGCTAGTTCATAGTGATGTGTTTGGACCTGTGTCAGTTCCATAATTGGGAAAATATGTGTACTATGTCTCATTTATAGATGAATTATTGAGGAATTATTGGATATATTTCCTTAGGAATAGATCTGAAGCCTTTGACAGGTTTAAAGAGTTTAAGGCTCTTTTTGAGAATCACATAGAGAATAGAATTAAGGTGTTGAGGACATATAATGATAGAGAGTTATGCGGGAATGAATTTGAATAATTATGTAAGAAGTGTGGTATATAAAGGTAGAAGACTACTCCATATACACCTCACCATAATGGAGTTGCATAAAGGATGAACATGACACTGATGGAAAAATGAAGGTGCATGCTCAGTGTTGTCGGGTCAGGGAAATAATTTTGGGAAGAGGCAGTGAGTATTGCATGTTACCTGGTTAAAAAATCACCCTCATCAACGTTGGATGATAAGACTCCATAAGAGGTATGGAATGGTAATAAACCTTCTCTCACACATCTCAAGGTATTTGACTGTGAGGCCTATGTTCATGTTCCAAAGGAAAACATGAGTAAGCTAGATAATAAGGTTGAAAAGTGTATCTTTATTGGGTATAAATATGGTCTCAAAGGTTATAATATTTGGAACTCAAAAACTAAGAAGGTTGTGTATAGCTGAGATGTGGTATTTAGAAAAATGAAGGATGTTGTTAAACAGGAAGTCCTACAAAGTAAGGAAGAACCAAAAAAAAGAGAGCTTGATTTGAAGGATGATGAATTAGACTCTGTTATCACTGAAATTTCGTCCACAAATGGTTACAGGAATCCAACATCTTCAAACAGTTATGAGTTCACCCATGGACAAAAATTACAAAAAAAACATTTCCAAAAGGTCCAAAACTATACAACCAGTTATAAAATTAATGTGCGCTATGACTAGACAGGGCACGCGCGCACATGCGCCATCCAAAAATGCAAGAAAAACACACATGAGCACAATGAGCGACTGTGGTCGCTAAAAACCACGCACACCTGATAAAGACACATTTATGAGATTGGTCGGCCTCCCACCCACTTTTGGTTCAACTTCCAAGTTGATTTGACATCCAAATCTCAGCTGGATCCGACTGGGTGGCTGGTCAGAGACTTAGAAATGCCCTAAACATCCCCTTTTCACACTAAAAGCTGGTTGCACAATACCTCAAAGTGATGCTATAAAACATGGCCATGCGTGCACTACATTTTCAAGGAATTCATTTGCAAGGTTATGCTGCTGCTATTCTCTTGGGGAATCCACTTTTCTCATCAAGAGTATACTAGAATCATTACATTTGGGCAATCCATCTAACCTTTTGAGTGGATTAGCTTGGGATTCTTTCACCATTTCTTTCAAGTTTTCAAAGTTGTAAGAAGAGCTCAAGTTGTGGGGACCCAAGAGCTAATACAATCCTTTCCATTGGTGACATGAGTCTTATTGGTTTCTTGTTCTTATGTCCTTATGCTCAATAGTTTAGTTGTTCTTTCATTTCTTAGTTTAATTCTTAGCTTATTATTTTATGTTTCTTTTTCTAACCCATTCCTTCATTGTTGTCTTGCTTAGCTAACCAAACTAAGCTTGTAAGAACCTTTGTTTTTCTCATTTAGGTGACAAAAGAGGCACAACATATTGGTGACTCCATTGGGGAAAGGTATCAATTTCCTACCCCATTTGGGTTTTTCTAGCTCTTATTTTTGTTTATTTAACCTACAGGTACCATAACCGGCCCAACCCAACCTGCAAAACACCCAATTCAAAGATTAATTGAGAGAATTCCATTCGAAATTTTCTTCATGACCGTGTGACAGGTGTGCACGGGTTTATAGGCCCACAATCGCTCATAATGCACATGTGCACGAAAATTACTATGTTGTTGAACGCCCTTTGCGCACTTGTGCCCAAAAGTCTCTTTCGATTTGCGCATAGACGCTCAGTGTGCCTCTGTCTACTCTGAGACCCGCACACTTGTGCAAAAAAATACACATTGTAAGCCTTTTTGTGATTTGGGGGAGGCCCCTAGCCTTCTTAAAAATGATTTCATGCATGTTGTAATCTGCACCACATTTAGTTCCCTCTCCATATAAAGGGATTAGTCAAAACACATAGTCACTTAGGGGGTTTAAAATCATTATTTCCTCTTCTGCTTTCATTTTTCCACATGGATGGCTTGCTTTGACTAAAAGTATAAGTTGGAATCATTTGTAATCACATAAAGCTTGCATTGGGACCAGAAGTTGGATAACAATCGTTTAGTATGCTCTTCTCTCGCGCTTCAAAGCGACCTTGAGAATCAGAAAAAGGTTGTAGGACAATTTCATCTCCCTTAAAAAGACTAAAACCTTTAGGAGAGGAGCATAGCCCCCTCGGGACTCCTCTTAGTTTATTTTTCAAATACATCTCAAGATTGTAACGGTCCCATACATCCCCACATGATACAAAGATATGATAGTGTTGAAATTTACTTTCTTAGATTAAATCACTAGGGAAGTTTAAAGGTTTTGTAACGGGCCCATACATGCCCACATGATCACAATCTAGGATAATTTCAAATATTTCTTAGATTAAATCACAATATTGAGTTTATATGAATAGTAAAGGACCCACATGTCCACATGCTATCTTCCTAGGGGCTTTTGAATTATGCAAGGTTGTACCAAAGACATTTAGTTAATTAGGTAATGAATACTTGTAAGGACCAAGCGAAGTCCACATGCAGCAAGGGGACACCTAATTCATTAAAACATTGGCACACTTTCACTCATTCACACACAAAAGCCACTTACCACTCACATAATTTTCATCTCAAAACGTGGAGGTCAAAGTAAGTTTCCTCCAAAGGGATTCTGAAACACCCCACCCTTTTCTTGACAAAACTATCCACTCCCATTTAAATTTAATGAGATTGGCTCAGACCCCCAATCTCTCAAACAACGACATCTAATTTTTTTATAAAAACTCACTAAGTTTTCCTCCACAGGAGGTGCCAAAAGAAATTTTTTAGTCTAGGTAGGATTTCAAGGATAGGCATCCAAATAACTCCCTGTTATCTGGTTCTCACATTGTCAAAACCATAGAAGTTGTCAAATAGGGAATTGTAAATCCTCTAAGTCAAGTATTCCTTAAACCATAAGGTAGGGAGATACCTATCAAGGGTTGAAGGCCAAGGTCCATTTGTTCTATGCATCCCCCCTTGACACACCCACCTCTTGGACAGGATCCATCCCGTGACCCATTTCTTAGGCTGAAAATCTAAATGTCGCACTTTGATCGAGGTACCTAGTGACCAAATTTTAGGACATCTACCCAGGTGGAAATTGTGGGTTGCAATTGCACCTTCATCGGATTTTGTGTGGCTATTGGGAAATATCACCAGTTATTTTCGGATATGCCCCCTCTACCCCTCATTATAATTGATCGCTTCATCCTTCACTAGTTTCTCTTTTGGTGGCTTCAGACCCCACTGTCGAGTGCTATTGGAAGGTCCAGTGCTATTTTGAGAGGAAGGACATTATGGATTTTTAGGACACGAGCGTTTGTTTTCTTTGTTTCCCCAGAAAAACAAAACCATTTATCCACATATATGATTGTTTATCAAAGCACTTTATGTATGATGCATTTCTGATTACATTTGATTTAGATATATATATTGTGTAAAGTTCAAAATTTACAAACAAAGACTCTTGTTTATTACTCTTACCACAATTCGCACACATCCACTCAGCTAGTCGGACATCATAGGGGACCCACAGAAACCCCATCGCTCCAGATGCTTGCTAAACCTCCCTCCTATTCTACGGGGAGTTACTAGTCTTTCCAACTCATCGACACCACCTTCACACACTCCAGTGAGTTCCATTGTCTTAGGGTCAACTTTGCTTGGTTCCACCTTACTTGGGTCCAATTCCCAAGGTCCACATTCCACTCACTCTCCTTTACATAGAAGCTGGGGACCAACTTCCTCTCAAGGGAGAAGTACACACCCACCTAGTCCCCCCAAAGGGTCAGGTTCACAACACACTCACACCATGGATAGAACTAATCCTTTGCCCCCCCTACAAATGTCATACTTGGCCTCTCTCAACATACCAGACCTAAGAAAACTCACAAATGATCCTATATTGCATGACCCCACATAGCCCGCAATGCCCACCAAACTACCTTTAGATATCCCCAAGTTTGAAGGAAAGTTAGGGGAGGACCCTGCCAACCATGTCATGAATTTCCACTTATGGTTCTCTTCCAACAACATTATGGATGATTCCATCCTACTACGATTATTTCAACACACACTCACTGGCCCATGAACCAAATGGTAGATGAAAATTTGGGTCCCATGCAACCTTCAAGTCCTTGGCTAAAGAATTTTTGACCTTCTTCTAATTACCAATCCTCCATGACAATGGTGTTGAACTACTATCTAATTTCAAACAAACCTCATCCACACATATCGCCGATCACATCCATGAGTGGTGTCGATGATGTAGTTTGTGCAAAGCAGAAACCACCAAACAATAATGTCTTGATTGGTTTCTCATATCACTTGTCTCTCTCTTCGGTAAAGATGTGGCTTCCACCTTCCCTCAATCGGAAGAAGAGGCCATCAGTAAGGCTCAACAATACAACTTCATCTATTCACAATCAGAGTACTTATACAAAGTACTTCCTGATCTCCCAAAACCCATGCCATTTGGCCAAGACAAACCTGGGATGTCTCACTCAACAGACAGATTGATTGGTAATACCACACACGACAGTCCACAACCCCAACAACCACCAATGTATGGCACACCTCAATATCCATTGGCATATGGAGGAACACCTTATTATTCCCCACCCCCTTATCAAGAACCATACCCTCTTTCCCTTCCTCCACCTATTAGTGGGCCACCACCGGCACCCACAATACACCCACCAATCCAAACAAGTTCTGGTACTCCCTCTACCTCATCTTATACTCTAAGTACTAGAGAAAGAGCCACACCTTCCTATTTACCTTACGGATCATAACCCCCACAAAATCCGTACTTTCCATTCCTTGGTCCTCCACAACCCATGGCTCCCCCACACACTCACGCTGGGGTGAATTTTGTTCAACCCTCTCCCCTTTAGCAATATCAAAATTTTGAACAGCTGAAGATGGAAAATCCGACCCATCAATCGAATAATGCCAAAACGAAAGGAAAAAACAGGAACAATAGCAACCCAGGTCAAGGCGGGAATCACCCCCAATAGAACCAACCTACTGGGGGAAACCAAAATCAAGTGAATTAGAACCCCTAGGGGGTAAATAACAATAGGCGTCAAGGGAAAAATAACAATAATCTTCGAACCAACTTCCCTTGTGCCTTTTACGGTGAGTTTGGTCATTATACACATCATTTCCCCCAAATTGTTTATTTTAAACGAATGAAAGACTCATGAAGTGTACAACATCCTCCAGCACCGCCTGCCCCTCAACAGGCCCCACAACAATACGTCCAACAACCTCCCCCAACCGTGCTATAGAATCCCATTCCGCACTAGGGTGTGATGAACACCCAACAGGACATGTAGCCTACCCCACCACAGTTGGGACAATATATCAACCCAAACAATCCCACAGATCACACTATCCTCCTCACTACTGAGGAAGAAGTCCTTCTACAAACATGTAGTCATCAATACCGTGCACCTGCTAAGTCTCGTCCCATTCCCCCAGAAATAATCCTAGCACCAATGGGACCCCCATTGGTGATTCCTTTCCCTAACACGAACACACCTCTTCGCATCCCTCGCATCCCATTGCGTAGGAATGTCCACAACCCACAGGCCAAGGCGGCTCATAATTACAGTTCGGTCGATGACTTAGCACAGTCCCTGGCTACCATATCAGTCTTAGAAGTACTTCAAACTTGTCCCACTCAGCAAAAATCATTACTTTTTTCCTTGGGGGTAGTATAACCCACAGATACCCAACTCATCACATTTGATCTTGACAGTGGAGAACCTCGCCTCCTCGCTCTCATCGCTTTTCAAATCCCAGTGAAAATTTGGAACATTACAGTTCATCGGTGCATCATCGATGAAGGCACATCCACATGCATCATGTTCAAGTCTGTATGGTAGAAAATTGGTTCCCCCAAATTCATACCATCTTCCATTACCTTAAGAGCTTATGATGGATGACCATCTTCTCCTAAAGGGCTCTTCCAGAATGTCCCTGTAGAACTCAGGGGCAAGACCATTCTTATTGACATTCATGTTATCGATGCCCCACTCGATTACAATATATTGTTCGGTCATAGCTAAATGTACGCTATGAAGCAATTGCCTCTTCCATCTTTTGAACCATAATGTTCCCCCATAATGGGAAGATCATTACCATTGACCAAGTTCCACATTATGATCCTAACCCTTCTGCCAACATCGATAACATTCTCCCTCTCATCCATACTAATCACGAAGCATACTCACTCATCGAAATGGGCCCTGAAATTTTCAAAGACCCATCATTGTTAGGAACTTACCATGGTGCACCACCGCTCCTTCATCCTTCCAATCAGGTATGTGTCGTATCGTCCAAAGGAACTGACATGGAGGATATCCTTCCTCTCAGGGAGGCTTTTATCATATCTGACGTCCCACTAGTCGCAGAGTTCCTCCCTCACGAGCCTCCTATGAACTCGTTGAATCCACCAGTTCACGATTTCACCTCTCCCCAAGGCCATATCCCAATTTGGGAAACAGTTCCCCAAGCCATTACTCAAATCCCCTTATTTTACCCTCCAATAGGTGTACAATATTTCCAAGTAGCCACAACATTTACTCTCCCTAATATGGTGTTGGCAATCCCAGTTTGGTATTTACATCCACCAAAGATGGTTTCTCAACCATTCCTTCCCCCCCAAACAGAAGGAATCCCAATGACCATTCCCATACTCACTCCCACCATACCCCCTATACCCCCACTCACTAACCTCCCTGCCACTATTAGGGGCAGGAAAAAGAAGAAGGAGCCCACCGCTCCACTTCCCCCATGCGTCCAACCTCCTTGAGCACTATGTGAGAAATATGGACACCCAACCAACAAATGCCCATCTCTACCCGAGTTACGTAACCTAATTCAACTCAATCAAACACCATCACCGTTCGTCACTGTAGAAATTACTATTGCTACCTCCCCTAATGCAAGTAGCAAAGGTCTACAAACCAAATTCGCTTGTGCCATATGTTCAGAATATGACCATTATACACACCATTTCCCAACACTACCTCAATTCCGGTAGGCATTAGTCACAATATGCCAAAGCTTACAGCATGAACCCATCCTACCTACATTATCCCCACAAAAGATCACTGACATCCACTATGTCACGACTTCAGTCAACGAATCCATGAGGTGCCCTTTCTCTCTATGTGAATCCTTAGATCATTTTGCATATCAATGTCCTATGATCATTGAATACAGGCAATGCCAAATGACCCCGATTCAAACCCCTGTACCCCCTACAGAATCAATGACTAACCTTACCTCATCACTAGAGACTTTTCATATCGTTTCTCCTAAACCAGAAGAACTCCCTATTCCTCTGTGGTTCTTGGATGACTTATACAAGGATTTACCTCCAAATCCCCCCAATTCTCCCATTCATTTCCCCATGGAAATTTTATGCCCAACCACCACTAGTACTCCTCAATACCTCGATATTTGGTTTATGTCAAGAGAACCCTCACAATCTCATTACATCATTCCCCCCACTTCTTCATCACCATAGGACAACCACATGGTAACAGTCACCAATATCACTCTTTACGATCCCTTGTATTCCCACCAATTCCACTATGACGAGGACATACTCGAAGAATTAAACACCCTTGACTACCCATGGGATGCACTACACCACTGAGCACTCTTCTTTCCACAGGAAGCCTTCACGCTTCCTAACCAACACCCCATATACGTAGTCGAAACCAAGGATTTTATCCCATCAGGGCATATCGACTAGTTCAACAACCCCATCTGTGCCCCTGATGCTTTTTAATAAGGAAATATGGCCAACATTTCCCCTACCATCAAAATCGATATTTCCATCCAAAATGGAGTCATCGAGGAAATCACCATTGGCACCACATGCACTCCTCAAGAAATCACCGCCTATAAAAACCTCTTCCAAGAGTACCGTGATATTTTTTCCTGGTCATACATAGAGATGCCTAGCCTTGATCCCTCTATTGTCGAACATTGCATCAACACCTGGCATGATATTACACCTATTCGTAGAAAACAATGACCTCTACACCCATCCAAAGTTGTAGCTATCAAAGACAAGATTGACAAATTATGTGTGGGTGGATTCATCTACCCCATAGCCTATACCTCATGGGTTTCCAACCTTGTACCCATTAATAAAAAATAGGGCACTATCTGTGTCTGCACAAACTTTTGCGATCTCAATCACGCATGTCCCAAAGCCAACTTTCCAACACCTTTCATCGATCAGATTATCGACGAATGCCCTAGCCATGAGTCTTTATCCTTCATGGATGGTTTCTCTGGCTATAACCAAATCCAAATCCACCTAGTTGATCAATACACAACTTCATTTACCACTCTCTGGGGTACTTTTTCATATCGTGTCATGCCTTTTGGCCTAGAAAATGCTGGCACAAATTTCTAACGGGCTATGACATACATTTTTCACGATCTAGCTCATATCATCCTCGCATACTTGGATGACCTCACAGCTCGATCCAAAAACGTACTTAGCATCTTGATGATTTATGGATCGTCTTCCAATGGTGTCATTAGTACAACATCCGCTTGAACCCCCTCAAGTGCGTATTCTACATCACCGTAGGGAGCCTCATCAGATTCATCGTTTCACAAAGCAGTATTATCATGGACCCCCTCAAAGTCCAGGCCATCATAGAAATTCCACCCCCCCGAAATTTATGCCAACTCCAGAGCCTACAAGGAAAAGATAACTTTTTACGGTGATTTTTCCCAGACTATGCCACTCAAGAACACGGTTTCCTTCGCTTACTATGCCATGACATCCCATTCCACTCGGATGAGCATGCCCAAAAGGAATTTGACGAACTTAAAATGGCACTCTCCAATGCCCCTTTAATTAGTTCACCTGACTATAATCGTGACTATATCCTCTACATCTCAGCATTAGCTGTCTCAGTAGCATGAGTTCTCGTTCAAGTCGACGATGACGATCGTGAGCATGTCATTTACTACATTAGTAAAAACCTCTCAGGGCCACCCCTGAAGTATAATCACGAAGAGAAACTATCCCTTGCAGTTGTCCTCGTAGTCCAGAAACTACGCCATTACATTCTTCTTCACACAACCAAGTCATAGCAGATTCCAACCCCATGCAATACTTGCTCAGTCATCGGCAAATTAACGACAAATTTTCCCGATCAATCGTTATCCTCCAGGAGTACGATCTCTAATTTTCAACACCCAAGAGAAAGAAAGCTCTCATCCTTGCCGAATTTGTCACAACCTTCCCTTCCAATACTACCAGTGCCCCCGTCAATACCGACTTCCTTGATGAACATCTCTTTTATATCACTTCGAATGATCCTTGGTACGACGACCTCCTCGTCTACCTCTAAACCCAAAATTTTGGTAACCACCTCTCAGGAGATGATCGTCGTCGTATCCACCACTAGCCCCCCCTCTATCTCCTCATAAGAGATATCTTATATCGGCAAGGGGTCGACACCATACTCCGTCGATGCTTAACTAACGACGAGGTCGATAGAGTCTTGAATGACTGTCATAGAGGCGCATGCAGGGGCCATCTCTCGGGGATGTCCACTACTCAGAAAATCATCCGAGTAGGTTATTTTTGGCCTACATTGTTTCACGATTTCATTCATACCATGAAGCGATGCGATAAATGTCATCTTTATTCCAAAAAATCATGAGCACCACCCACTCTTCTTCACCCAGTCATTACTGTTGGCCCCTTTTGTAAATGGGGCGTCAAGTCCATGACTTGTAATCCACCATCCAACAATGGAAACAAATACATCGTTGTCGCAGTCGATTACTTCAAAAAATGGGTTGAAGCCATGCCTACCTTCAACAACACCGCTGACACTGTAGCGCGCTTTTTCTTTAATCACGTCATATCCTTCTTTGGAGTACCACTCCAACTAGTCTCGAATCACGGGAAACATTTAAAGAATGAAATTTTCGTCGAACTCTCATCCCGGTTAGGATTCTCCCATGAGTTTGCCTCACCATATTACCCTCAGTCCAACGGACAGTTCGAAGTAGTTAAAAAGGTCCTCAAAACCATGTTACATCACATGGTTAACAAAAATAAGACCAATTGGCATCATATGTTATTTTTCATGCTATAGGCTTACCGTACGGCCATGAAAATGGCCACTGGTTTCACACCATTTCATCTAGTCAACGGGGTCGAGGCCACTCTTCCTATAGAGTGAGAAATTCCACCTTACACACCGCAATTGAGCTATTACCTGACACTACTCCAATGGAGTAGCGTTTTTTGAACTTAGAGTCCTTGGATGAAGATCGTCAATCTTCATTACATAACAATGAGGCAGCCAAAAAATAGTCAAAGGCCACCTTTGATTGCCATGTCAACCTTCGCTCATTTCATGAAGACGATTTCATCCTTGCTTACGATATCGCTCACGATACCCTCGGTCATGGAAAATTCGAGTCACTATGGCATGGCCCCTACATTATCCAACATTTCCTCACCAAAGGAACCTACATCCTAGCTTCTCCTGAGGGCCTCTCTCTCAAAGAACCCATCAACGGGTTATACTTAAAGCAATTTTATTCCTAAGAATATCCATTCTACATTAGGTTATTTCTTTTATAGTGTTTTTAATATTTTTCCCATACCTCACATCTAAACTACCATTTGTGTTATTGACAAATGCTTCCTCCACCGGCCTACCACATCGGTTACACCGACGACACCAACCATTGGACACAAAATCTCTCTTCAACAGCTTGGGCCCTCTATTCCCCCTCACATGAACTACTCCACTCTAGCGGCGTATGTTTGGGTTCAACAACCAACAACCAAGTGAAGTACACTACCATCATTGGCCTCCTCCTCGATGCCCATCATCATCATATTCGTCACCTTAGTGTCTTTCTTGACTCCCAACTAGTCGTCCTCCAATTCAACAATGTGTATCGTGTCTGCGATCCTTGCCTCTTTCGCAAATACCTACAAGTTAGACTTTTATGTCGACATTTTGAGTTCATTACATTTTCACATATTCCAAGACAATTGAATGAAATCGCAGATAACCTAGCTAACATTATACTCGATTGGCATATATCACATCACGATACCTTTACACCCACAAAACTCCCTGTACGACCCTCCGTACAGGCCCTGCCCACAAAAAGAAAACCTAACTCTATGTAGGACGATCATACCACTAACCTGAAGCTCGCTAGTCCTGAATTGGCTGCCTCGTTCTCTTGGAATCTCCAAATCTCCTCTGAATATCTCTTGTGCAATCACTCTGACAATAGTTACAAATGAGGTGGCAATGTGGGCCCTACATCTATATATAGTCCTTTTTACCAAACTTCCAGACCCCATTCCAGGAGCTCCTGGTGTCTGTTTTTCAATTCGTCTTCAGCCATAGGATCAGTACCCCGTCCTATACATCAAGACAGTCCCTGGGCAACTTTTCATCCTTATCCCCCAGGGATCCATTTTCTCCATACCCCATACAGGTATGCATGCTCATGTTAAAAATTATCAAATAAATTCTTGTATGTTCGATTCTCTTCAGAAATTGTTCACATTGGGTATTCAGTTTTCATGTGTGCAGGTACTTGGTTATCATACATCAGCGCAACCCCTTCAGGTATATAATCAACACTGGCATGTAATCATTCCCTCTGAATCTCAATTGCATCTCGAGTCACACCCTATGAAATTTTCCTTTAGGGTCCCCATATCCGGCTCTGCAGTACCACCACCTCCATTGCACTTTTGGTATTGTCACCTGGTAGAACTCTCCCCCACATGAGTTGTCCCATTCATAGTACCCCTTGGAACTTTGACACTCATGCCATTTTCATCCCTTTAGGAATGGGAGTCTCGATAGTCTTTCATCATGTCGTGAATCAGCCACATACTCCTTCTCCTCATTTTCCTAGCCTTCCCAACGAACTCCCAGGACACTTCCTCACAGATTATTTTGACTGCACTCCCGCAACATCATTTACCCATCATCAGTCTACCCATCCTTATATTTCCCTCATACATTTCCCTACTATAGAAACCTGCCTATGGGGACCCCACCCTCCACTTGTTTTTTCCACCAACTTGTGCCACCCATAGGCCAAGCCATCTTACACTGGGGCACCCATTTCTATATCTGCATTATTATCCCCACATATTTTTTCATTCTTTTTGTAATTAAGCCATTATTTCCATCATTTTACATAGCTTTTTGTCGTCACCTTTGGCGACCTTCCTGGAAAATGCAACCCATGTCGCCCTTGGTTGGGGAACTCCTTATCATCTACTCCTCTTGACATCATCCACGTACTTCGAGTATCCCACAAGACACCTACCTCTTCTCTCTAAGTTTGTTCACTTTGTCCCGCCTCTGGCACATCTTATCCCACATCTTGTTGTCCCTTTGACACTGGACCTAGTTGAATGGTTGCGACCGCTTATACTTCGCATATACCCCCAACCAAGGGCAGTATTGAGTCTTCATATATATTGACTTTGTCCATGTACCTCCTCAGTTCCTAACCTCACCTAGTAGATTTCATGAAGCCCTTTTCTTCCTAGAGTCGCATCCCCCTTTTGTCGACATCAACACAGTTTCCAGAAGGGCAACAGTATCTTGACTCTCATTTTCCCTTCCAGTGAGACATCTCAGAGGACACAGGGAGAACCATAATTGCTCCTTGTTGTCGTTGAACCCCATAACATTCGACTTCAATAATTTCTCATGTTACGGTGGGTCTTACTTTGTGACTATTGCAGCTATTTCTTATATATTTTCCGAAGACCTCTGAACTTGGTTGGGCTCTCAATGCCTACAGAATCCATGATACTTCTTACAGGTGTCATTGCCTACTATTCAGAGTATGTTCCTCCTTAGAATGGTCCTCTGCCTTTATCACAACCGCCCTCGAGGGTGCTGCAGTTGTCTACATCAACACACAGTTTTAGTTACTATGCAACACCCTTCCTTTTTGAGTTACATGACATGAGCATGGGGCATGCCCTCTTTGTTTGTACACAATTTATTTTTACACACCTTATGGAAGGTTGTGTCCTACAGGTTCCCTTCTCCCTCCAATGGGTCACTCTTGATACTCTCACTATCGCTCTCTCTTACAACGACACTCTCAGTAGAAGAAACATTGATGAATTTCAACTATACATATGCTCCTAACCTCATCCATCAGGGGGCATCTATTATCACTGAAATTTCATCCGCAAATGGTTACAAGAATCCAACATCTTCAAACAGTTATGAGTTTACCCATGGACCAAAATTACCAAAAAATAATTTCTAAAAGGTCCAAAACTATACAACCATTTATAAAATTAAGGTGTGCTATGACTACACAGGACACGTGCGCACATGCGCCATCCAGAAATGCAAGAAAAGTGCACATGTGCATGATGCGCGACTGTGGTCGCTAAAAGACATTCACACCGTAGAACGATGCATTTATAAGATTGGTTGGCCTCCCACCCACTTCTGGTTCATCTTCCAAGTTGATTTGACATCCAAATCTTGGTTGGATCTGACTGGGTGGCTGGTCAAAGACCTAAAAATTCCCTAAACAACCCCTTTTCACACTAGGATATGGTTGCACAATACCTCAAAGTGATCCTATAAAACAAGGCCATGGGTGCACTACATTTTCAAAGAATTCATTTGCAAGGTTATGCTGTTGCTATTCTCTTGGGGAATCCACTTTTCTCATCAAGAGTATACTAGCATCATTACATTTGGGCAATCCATCTCACCTTTTGATTGTATTATCTTGGGATTCTTTCACCATTTCTTTCAAGTTTTCAAAGTTTTAAGAAGAGCTCAAGTTGTGGGGGTCCAAGAGCCATCCCTTGGAGGAAGAAGGGACCCAAATTCCTCTTTCTTCTCATTGTTTTCTTTTCACTAATACAATCCTTTCCATTGGTGACATGAGTCTTATTGGTTTCTTGTTCTTATGTCCTTATGCTCAATAGTTTAGTTGTTCTTTCATTTCTTAGTTTAATTCTTAGATTAGTCTTTTATGTTTCTTTTTCTAACCCTTTCCTTCACTGTTGTATTGCTTAGCTAACCCAACTAAGCTTGTAAGCACCTCTTTTTTTCTCATTTAGGTGACAAAAGAGGTGCAAAAGACTCCACAAAAGAACTAGAATTAGAATAATAAGATCCTCATACTCAGGTATTGAGGAGATCGGTTCGAGAAAGAAGGCTACCATAAAGGTATACTCAATATGATTTCCATTCAAATTTTTCTTTGTCTATTACTGATGATGATTCTAGAAATGTCAGGGAGGAAGTGGATTTAGAGGATGGGAATCTCTGGAAAAAGGCCATGGATGAAGAAATGACAACCTTGGATAAGAATGAGGCTTGGCATCTAGTGGAGTTTCTGACTGGAATTGGTAGAAAATGGGTATTTAAAAATAAGTTGAATGCAGAAGGAAAAATGGAGAAATGCAAAGCTTGGTTTGTAGCAAAAGGTTGTTCCCAAGTTGAGAGAATTGATTTTGGTGATATTTTTTCTCTTGTTTCGAAGTTAAATTCTATAAGATTTATGTTATATGTTCTTGCTTCATTTGATTTTGAAGTAGAACAAATGGATGTGAAGACAACAATCCTACATGGGGATCTGTAAGAAGAAATCTATCTGAAGCACTTAGAAGGCTTTGTTGTGAAGGGAAAGGAGCTGGTATGCAAGATGAAATAAGTCCCTGTATGGTTTAAAACAATCACCAAGGATGTGGTACCAAAAATTTTATACTTATATGCTCGGACTTGGCTTCACAAGAAGAAAAGAGGACCACAATGTGTATTTTAAATTAATTGGTGATCATTTGATTTATTTGGTCTTGTATGTGGATGGCATGTTGCTGATAGGAAAGAACAAGGATATTATCTAGGATGTGAAAACTCAGTTATCCTCTATATTTGACATGAAGGATATCGGTGCTTCAAATTTCATTTTGGACATGGAAATTAAAAGAGATCGGAAAAATATGAAACTATAGTAAAATCAGAGAAAATATGTCAAGACAATATTGCAGAGGTTTAATAGGTGGGAATGTAAACTAGTCAAGGTCCCTATTCTTGTTGGTGTAAATTTATCTGGGGATTAGTGTCCCAATAAATATGAAGAGGAGGAGGGAATGTCTCATGTTACATATGAGAGTGTAGTTGTAATTTTGATGTATGAAATGGTTTGTACTAGACCGGGCATAGCACATGCAGTGGGAGTTTTGAGCAGGTATATGTCAAAACCAGGGAAGGAGAATTGGACAATAGTAAAAATGGCTTTCAAGTATTTGTGTGGCGCTGCTAACTATGGATTTTTCTACCAAGGAATACTAATATTGGATAGAGCGTTGGACATACATGGAATTTTGGATGCAGATTAAGATGGAGATCTGGATCGTAGGATATCTACAAGCGGGTATGTGTTTAACATGTTTGGAGGAAAAATTAGTTGGATGAGAAAAATAAGTAGTATGGTTGTAGCCATTCATGCAGGTAAGGAAGCAGTATGGTTACACAGATTTTGTCCAGGTATTGGGTTGGTACAACAAGTTGTAAGGATAGATTGTGACAATTAGAGTGCAATTTTTCTGGCAAAAAAACCGGCTTATCCTTCAAAGGCAAAGCATATTGATATTCAATATCACTTTGTGAGAGACATGGTTGAAGAAAAGAAAGTGTTTTTGATGAAGGTGGACACTTTGAAGAATGTTGTAGATTCATTAAAAAAATCTATGAGCACTAATAATTTCTCTTGGTGTAGAGGATCCATAGGCATTTCTTCCCTGGATTGTTGACTATGTAACCATGTAACACCCTTTATGCATAGAAAACAACAAGTGGGAGAATGTTGAGTATGTGCTATATTCTTTGCACGACTATAAATAATGTTTTCTATGTTGCATCAGGCATCCATTGGGGTTTGAGGGGGGCCGCTAGGCCCCCCTTTAGGGGTTGCAGGGGTTTAGGGGAAACACCCCCGAGAAATTTTTTTTCCATCGGAAGCATGTCACATGTTTTTCTTATTTTTCATGTCACCATGATTTTCATGTTCATTGTTGGGTGGTTTTTAGGCACATGGTTTTTTGCCAATGATTTTCTATTTCCATTTAAGGAATTAAGGTTTTTGACAAATCCAGGTCATTGGGTTAGGGTTTTGAATGTCGTTGGATCCTATATGTATATTGTATTGTAGACAATGTATCACTATGAATGAATATAGAATATGTTGGTTTTTCGAGTTTGGGTTTCCAGGGGAAAAATCTCTATGTAATGTGTGTATTTTCCATTGTGTATTTTATGTTCTTTTATTGAAAATCTCTTTGCAGTAAAATATTGTACAAGGTTGAAATCTACATGTATGGTTATGACATATTGTTGAGTGTTGAAGATTATCTATCTTGGATGCATGGTACAAACTTTACTGCGTGGAGTGATGCATTCCTGATAAGATATATTGTTGGTTATGTTCTTAGTGATATTATGCCACCTTGTCTATGAGATATATCATGATGATGTGATGCTAGCTACAGATATATCATTGATCTATTGAGGGACACTCTAAGTACATGTTTATAGGTACTATTTGTTTCTTAGTACTTGTTGTAGTGAATGATTTTTTAGGTAAATCTATCATGGTACATGGATGGTACATATGTGAGCTCCCTTGATATATCTTATGATGTATTGTTAGCGACACATTTTTTGGATGTATTGGTGCATGCATTTGGCATGTGGTTGAGCTACATATTGGGACATATATTTGATGAGTTGATGAGGTGGTTATGTTGTACATCATTGATGAGTCATATATTGATTTACAGTTGATGCATGATTGGTACATACTTAGTACATTGTTTGAGGCAGTTGATAGAAGTATGATTGGAACATGGTTTATGGTTGATATGGCATACATATATGGAGACACATCTTGATTGTTCTTCATATTGTTGAGGTTTGGTGCATGGTTGATGCACTTGCTTTGGTACATGATGTATGGGATGATATAGTTGAGATGCTTGGTTGATATATTGATGGTTGAGATACATGATTGTGGAAATTGGCTCATGGTATAGACATATCATGAGTGATATGAAACTTGTTTGAGGCACATGGTTGGCATGTTGGTAGAGGCATATGGTTGATACGTAGTTGGCACATGTTCTTGGCATATGGTTTATACACTCCATTGATGATATCTTATGGTATATTGTATGATATTGATGTACATGGTTGATGTACATGGGTGTTGTGCATGGTTCGCACACAGTATGGCACATGATGTACATGGTTGATATTATGTTCATGATTCTCTATTCATTGCTGACATTTTTTTTTCTTCATGATGTATGGTATGGCATGACTTTGATGCATGGACAGGTTTAAGGATCGTCATAGGAAGAGAAGATCATTCTTGAGAAGATGATCTATGTTTTGGTTGAGCGATAACATTTGCAGCAAAAGAATATTTCAATGGTATGATATTATTCATCTTACAGAGAAGATAGGGGGAGACATACCCACAGGGGGAGTTATTCTTCTTCCCATTATGGGTTGCAACAACATGATTCCAGGAGGAGAGATGATTGGCAGCCATGGCATCAACATTGCATGAGAGTGATATCCCTTGTTGAAGAAAAGAGAGATTATTCGGAGGAATATCAAAGGAATCCAGACACGGGGAGCAACCCCAAGGAGAGTTTAGGCAGGGGGAGCAACCACAAAGAGAGAATTACCCTTTTCCATTGATGTCAAATGGGAAGATATAGTCACATTGATGTGGCTGGATGAACATTGATGAAGAGATATGATCACAGAGGGAGCATGAGCATTGCCATGTCCAAGTGTTGCCATCAATTATTGGTGTTTACATCAATGTTGGTGTTTCCATCAATGTTGGTTTTTCCATCAATGCCAAAGGGGGATATTGTTGTACTATGTTATCATTGATGCCAAAGGGTTGATGTCAAGTATTATCTTAGTAATGTGTTTGTATCATTGTTTTATTGATTGTTGGATCATGTGGTCATGGATGTAATTGGTGTGAGAGGGATGGTGTCATGAGGTTTCATAGTGATGTGTTGATAGTAAAAGGATTTGTATCATTGATGGCATGTCATGGTTGATAGGAATAACCAAATGGATAAAATCTAAAGTGGTCCCCTTATGGTGAAATCCCTCACATGAAGACACTCGTGGATTAATTTCTCAAAGTGCTCCCCTTAGGGTGAAATCCCTCATGGGAAGATGCTTTGTGAAGTCCAAACAGTTAGGTGGTTGAGTAGATTAGTAGTGTGGTTAGGGAACCCAATTGTTATTGAGGAATAATGTAATGAAGATCAATAAATTTTCAGAAGAAACTATTCCATATGGATAGTATATGTCATGTCATTTCTAGTGATATGTGGAACATAACATAATTCCCCATGGTTAGAGAGTTATAGCCATGTTAAGTTGGAGAACTCTCATGAGTTAACTAGAAGCCCCTAGAAGGTCAAAGAAGTCAAATTATTCTAGAAGCTCCTAGAAGAAGTTGATCAGTCAAAGTGGTTGGTCACGAGGTAAGTGGTTTCAACAAGAAAACAATTAAAAATAAATTAGTTGCAACTAGAAGGGAAGAGTTTAATATTTGTTGATAAAATGGTTGTAAGTGGACAAAGTGGTTAGAAGCGGGTTAGCCCCAAAAGAAGGAAGTTGGGTAAGTTGGTTAGAAGATAACCTCTAAAGGAAACTACTTAGAGAAGCATAAATAAGAGAGAAGGGTCTCTTATGTGGATGATATTTGAGCATATTGAATATCCATTTGTGAAAGGTTATTTGGGAAGGTATTATTGATAGCGCAAATTTGCGGCAGAAAAAGTGCGATAGAAAAACTGTGACAACATATTTGACAGTTGGAGAAAGTCGACAACTCGGTAACCAAATCAGATTTGCATATTGAAATTGTTAAAATTGTTGCATGGTATGGTATAGGTATTGATGATTGCTACATGACTAAAGGTATGGTTTTGGCACATGGTTTTTTGTAAGGGTTTATGGTATTTGGTTTATGGAGAGTATGGTGTATTGCAAGAGATATATTGTTGGTTAACTTGGTGATATTGTACATATGGTTGAGATTTGACTTAATGATTGATATTTGTGAGTAGATCAGATCTGGATGATGAGATTGATGAGACATGTTGAGGGACAGGTTGTGTTGTGCATAGTTGATGAACTTGTCTTGGTATAGACTATTGGTACAGTTTGATAGATGGTTTTCTATCTACAAGTTGGGTCTTGTACTTGAGGATTAGATTCCTCTACTCAGTTGGTGCTGAGATCTGCAGGCTGGGTCTTGCATTTAGAGTTGGTGCTCATTTCAAATGAAGTTGATAAACCCAAAGGATTGTAGTCCGTAATACAAAATCAACTTATACATATATCTGGTGTTCTTTGTTTTTTTTATTGTGATGGTACATAGTTTTTTATTGTTAATATATGTCATCGAGATATGTTTACATACAAAAAACTAAGTGTGAATAAAATTAATGAGTAAAGATGTTGTGAACGGTGATGGCTAACTAAAGTTTTGTAAGAATTTGAAAAAAAAACCTCACACTGATTCATCCCCCCTCTCTTAGTTTGGTTGATGTGTCCAACATAGAATACATCATTATCAAATACTATGTTATAAAATTTAGCCTATGCAGAGATATACCCATGCAGAGGTGTGAAAGCTATATTTATGTGGACTATATGTTTGTGTTGAAGATGTATTTTATTTGCCAAGTGTTCATTGTGTAGTAATATACATGTGCAGAGGTGCAAAACCTATATGTGTGAGGACTATATATTTGTGTTGAAGATGTATAATTAACTTTTATTAAATTAATAATTAAATTTTATTTTTAATATATGTAAAAATCATTTTGTAAAGCATATGCCTATGCATAACAATATTCTATTATTGATAACAATGATAACTATTAGACTATGCTTGTGTCGAAAATGCATTTTATTTACTAAGTGTTCATTGTGCAGGGATATACATGTGCGAAGGTGCGGAAGCTATACCTGTGTTGAATATCTATAATCAAGTTTTATTAAATTAATAATTAACTTGTATATATATGTAAAAAACATTGTGTTAAGCATATGCATATGCATAAGAATATGCTATTATTGATAATTTTGATAACTATTACACTAAGTATTCAGTAGGGATATACCTAAGGGGAGGTGTAGAATGTATATGTGTGAGGACTATATGTCTGTGTTGAAGATGTATAGGTAAATTTTATTAAATTAATAATTAACTTTCATTAAATTAATAACTAATTATTAATATTTTAATTATTTCTATAGGCCTATATTAAAAAGTTTCAAAAATTGTTTTTGCACCAACTAATAGACATCATACTATGTTATAAAGTTTAACCATAATATCTATCATTTACATCTATTTCAATCACTCACAAAAATAACTACATTGTTTTCTATGTATTTTATTTACTAAGTATTCATTGTGTGGGGATACACCTGTGGAGATCTGAGATGTGTGGAAAGATGTGTGATAACTATATGTGTGTTGATTATATGTCTATGCAGAAAATGTATAATTAATTATTAGAATAAACTATTTATGTGTGCACTATGAGTGTGTTGAATATGTATAATTAAATTTTATTACATTAATAATTAAATTTTAATAAATTAATAAATTAATGAATAATTATTAATCTTTTAATTGTTTGTATAGAACTATATTAAAAATAAATAAAAAACTGTTTTTAATCCAACACACATCATTATCAAATACTATGTTATAAAATTTAACCATAATTTCTATCATTTACACCCATTTCAATTAGTTACAAAAATAACTACATCTTTTATTTATTTATTTTATTTACTTAGTGTTTGTTGGGTGGCGATATACTGTTGAGAACCAAAGACTGAATACAAAAGCACCACAACATATATACAAGAACAATCTGCAAAAATCTCATTTATTACTATCAAACCCTTGAGGTAGGGAAACACTGTAGAATGGATCTTATTATGGAAGAGATCCTCTCTTGTTCACTTTCCTTTTCGAGGGGACATTCTCCTATTGAGTTACTACTCCAAATAAAATAATTCTCTTCATGTCCCATTACATTGTTTGAAACCCTTTATATAGTGCTACCATCACCTAAGAACATTCTAGACGAGGAATCTTCTAGAAGTAGAACCTTCTAAGAAGTCATCTTACATTTATTATATCTAACTACCCATTTATTATATCTAACTACAATAGTGGGCCTTATTTAATAATATAGTGGACCTAGTCCACCTTACATTTAGTGACCTCCACTATTATCACTATGGCCCTTCTGCCCCCTCTCTCCCACTACATCTCTATCTACCTTACATTCCATCCCCCTTATGAAAGTGTTTTCCTCAACGCTTGATGTACAACCATATACCAGGGTCCCATGGATAAGTGTGGACCATAGTGATGAAGTAGACTAGAGAACTAGGGTCTCATTGAGAAATGGTAGCCACCATGCTAAAGTAGTCCAACCTCCATTGTAAGCTAGGGTCCCATGTCCAATTTCTCATGTGAACCCCACATGGAAGATATCGACACCCAATAACTAACTAAAAATGATGCTCCCAATACTGACACCTATCATGTGGATCTAAATAAGAATATCCATCAACACAGTGGGAGATGATCAAATATGAATCTAGAAGGAACAATACCATTGTAGAATATGCAAGTTGGACGCTGGTAACTAGCTTCTGATGTGGGACATTGATGTTCTCTACAAAAGGTGGAGTAGAGTCATCAAATAAAATAGGAAAGTGGTTGTCATCCCAAAAATGACAACTATCCATATACCAATCATCACAATCGGCCTCAAAATCATACCAAGCATATATTTCTTGATTATTTTCATCCCTGATGTCCACCATAAGAAATCTCTCCTACTTGTTATCCAATGAATCTTGAATACTACGAAAAATATCATGGAAGCCATCTACATGTTCATGCAATCTAGCATCCAATGTGTCATAGAATTGAGATTTGAATGCTTCAATAATTTGTAGAATTTATTTGAGGGTTTGAGAGGCAATAGCCATATAAGCACCCTATGAACTCTTCGGTCCCACAACCATCATGAAAAAACCCAAAAAATAGAACAATAAGTTACGACAGAAAATCGCGGTGTTTTTCGAAAAAACCCTTAAAAGCTGTTAAATTTAAAATGCTCATAACTTCACTTCCCGGACTTTGTTTCAACAGATTTATTTTTTGAAATTGGGTGAAATTGTGAGAGGAACTCAAATTTGTAATTTGTTTGGAAATATTCGGCCTCTAGTTGCTACATAAATAAAATAAAAAAATCGTGCCACCGTCCACGAAAAAAACCTTGGAAAATTGTAGATTTTAAAACTTCAATATCTTGACTTCCCGGAATCCATTTTGGATGATTTTGTTTTTCAAATTGGGTGTTTTTCTGAGAGAAAATCAGATCTACAACTTGTTTCTGCAAATTTTGCACAAAAATATACCTAAAATTTCTGGAATGTCGCGACCCCCTTTTTTTTCTCCGAAAAACAATCTGCAAAAATAAAAAAGATTTTCCCACAATATCTGCCAAGGAAAGTGATCTGATGCCAATTGTTAAGAACCAAAGAATGAATAAAAAATCACCACAACAAATATACAAGAACAATATTAAAAAATATCCTTTATTATTATGAAACCCTTAAGGTAGGGGAACACCGTACAATGGATCTTATTATGGAAGGGATCCTCTCTTGTTCACTTGCCTCTTCGAGGGGGCATCCTCCTATTGAACTAACACTCTAAATAAAATAATTTTTTTCATGTCTCATTACATTGCTTGAACCCCTTTATATAGTGCTACCATCACCTAAGAACATTCTAGAGGAGGAATCTTCTATAAGTAGAGCCTTCTAAGAAGCCCTCTTACATTTATTATATCTAACTACCCATTTTGTATATCTAACTACCATAGTGGGTCTTATTTAATAATATAGTGGACCTAGTCCACCTTACATTGAATGAACTCCATTATTATCACTATGGTCCCTCTGCACCCGCCTCCGCCCCCCCTCCACTACCTCTCTAGCTACCTTACATTCCATCCCCTTTATGAAAGCGTTGTCCTCAACGCTTGATGTACAACTATATACCAAGGTCCCATGGATAAGTGTGGAACATAGTGATGAAGTAGACTAGAGAACGAGGGTCCCACTGAGAAATGGTAGCCACTATGCTAAAGTAGTCCAAACGCCACTGTAAACCAGGGTCTCATGTCCAATTGCTCATGTGAACCCCACATGGAAGATATCGACACCCAATAACCAACTGAAAATGATGTTCCCAATACTGACACCTATCATGTGGATCCAAATAAGAATATCCATCCACATAGTGAGAGATAATCAAATATGAATATAGAAGGAACAATATCATTGTACAATATGCAGGTTGGATGCTAGTAACTAGCTCCTGATGTGGGACATTGATGTTCTCTATAGAAGGTGGAGTAGAGTCATCAAATAAAATATGAAAGTGGTTGTCATCCCATAAATGACAACTATCCATATACCAATCATCACAATCGGCATCAAAATCATACCAAGCATATATTTCTTGATTATATTCATCCCTGATGTTCACCATAAGAAATATCCCTTGCATCCTATCCAATGAATCTTGAATACTATGAAAACTATCATTGAGGCCATCTACAAGGTCATGCAATCTAGCATCCAATGTGTCATAGAATTGAGATTTGAATGCTTTAGTAATTTGTAGAATTTCTTTTAGGGTTTTAGAGGAAATATCCATATGAGCACCCTATGAACTCTTTGGTCCCACAACCTTCATGAAAAAACACAAAAAATAGAACAACAAGTTATGACAGAAAATCGTGGTTTTTTCCGGAAAAAACCCTGAACAACTGTTGAATTTAAAATGTTCATAACTTCACTTCTCGGACTTCGTTTCGGGTGATTTATTTTTTGAAATTGGGTGACATTGTGAGAATAAATCAAAATTGTAATTTGTTTGGTAAGATTTGGCCTCAAATTGCTATATAAATAAAATAAAAAAATCGCGCCGCTATCCGCGGAAAAAACCTTGGAAAATTGTAGATTTTAAAACTTCAATATCTTGACTTCCCGAACTCCGTTTCGTACTATTTTTTTTTTCAAAGTGGATGTTTTTCTAAGAGGAACTCATATATACAACTTTTTTATACAAATTTTGCACAAAAATATACCTAAAATTTCTGGAATGTCGCGGCCCTTTTTTTTTTCTCCGAAAAAAGAATATGCAAAACTAAAAAAAGATTTTCCCACAATATCTCACAAGTAAAGTTCTATGATACCAATTGTTAAGAACCAAAGACTGAATACAAAAGCACCACAATAGATATATAATAACAATATGCACAAATCTTCTTTATTACTATCAAACCCTTGAGGTAGGGCAACACCATACAATGGATCTTATTATGGAAGGGATCCTTTCCTATTCACTTGCCTCTTTGAGGGGGAATCCTCCTATTGAGCTACCACTCTAAATACAATAATTCTCTTCATGTCCCATTACATTGTTTGAACCCCTTTATGTAGTGCTACTATCACCTAAGAACATTCTAGAAGAAGAATCTTCTAGAAGTAGAACATTCTAAGAAGTCCTCTTACATTTATTATATCTAACTACTATAGTGGGATTTATTTAATAATATAGTGGGCGTAGTCCACCTTACATTGAATGACCTCCACTATTATCACTATGGGCCCTCTGGCCCTTCCTCACTACCTCTCTAGCTACCTTACACACATCATTATCAAATACTATGTTATAAAATTTAACCATAATTTCTATCATTTACACCCATTTCAATTAGTTACAAAAATAACTACATCTTTTATTTATTTATTTTATTTACTTAGTGTTTTTTGGGTGACGATATACCCTCATGAAGATGCGTAAGTTATATGTGTGCATACTATATGTCTATGGTGAAGATGCATTTGAAAATACTCGTTTGGAGGTTTGGACACTATATATATGTGGACTGTGAAGATGTATAATTAACTTTTATTAAATTAATAATTAACTTTTATTTTCAATATATGTATATACATAAAAGCAATGTTAAACATATATGTATATGCATAACAATATTCTATTATTGACAACATTGATAACTATTGCATTGCCTAGAACATATACTAATGTCCCCATTGAACATTTTACTTATTAACTAAGTTTTACTTCATATTTAACAAAAAAAAATTAGTTTATTTTTACAAAGTTTTATGCTAAGTGTTTTTACTTTATTCTCATCATTGTCTTTACATAAAAATATTTTTTTATATAAAAACTATTCACTCTACATCTAGTTATGTTAAATCTCATTATTTAGCATAAAATATTATTTATATCTCATTATTTAGCACAAGAAATTATTTATATAAAGTAAAGTATCCATTTACAATTTATATTAATAAATATAAGTTACAATTAAATAATTATTTATGATATTAAATAGTCTCTTTAACTTAGTGTAAAGTTATTAATTCATTTATCTCAAGATTTTTCTAATTAAAACTTATTAGGTGGTTTCATTTATCTCAATATTTTTATATAAAAGTAGGTGAGACACTAACTATAAAATTATATAATATTATGGTGATCTTGGAAAGCTTCTCTTAATGTTTTTCGAGCACAAAAACAAAATTCTAAAGAATCAAAAGTAATCACTTACCCTCTTAAGGTCCGATATAACAATTAAGTATTAGTAGATGTTAATCGTCATCATAATAATAACTATTTATTTATTAAATATTTTAAAAATAAATATATTATATAAAATTATTTGACAAATATAAAACATACTATTATAAACATCATAATATTGCAAACATTTGTTAGAAAAATCTCATTAGATCGAAACAAATTTGTGATACAAATAGGAATTTACTTTATCATTAAAAAAATTAAATTTAACTTACAAGTTACACCATATTCATAATTTATACAAATTCCTAAAAGCTTATATATATTGATCGGTAGTCATTATTGTACTGTCGAAGGTAGTAATAATAATAATAATCTATTTTAGGAATTTACTTTATCATTAAAAAAATTAAATTTAACTTACAAGTTACACCATATGCATAATTTATACAAATTCCTAAAAGCTTATATATATTGATAAGTAGTCATTATTGTACTGTCGAAGGTAGTAATAATAATAATAATAATCTATTTTTAAGGTCATGGCTAAGCCACGCCAAATTGATGTATGAGACCCCTTTGTTTGTGGGACAAGGGACCACCTCTGCCCAATGATTTGAGTGGTAAAGTCTACGGAGGTATACATACCCCTTTGGATTTGACCTTGTGGCCTCTTAGGAGGAAACACATGTTCTTAACCATTAGGCCCACTCAGGCTGTTAGAAATGAGTTAGCATTGAGTTAGCATTGACCTCCATATTAGTTTTGTGTTGACTTGAAAATTTTATCTCAGTTTTAATGTTCAACATAACAAGTAAAAAAAAAAAAAATTAATATAACAAAAATAGTATTTTTTTAACTCCTCATTGGTCAAAAAATTGATAATGTTATTGGAGCCTTCACATATTTCCAGACCTTCAATTAATGAAGAAAGAATTTTTTTTAACTAAAGCTAGGCAAGTGTCTCGATCCTTCCACTCTTTTCATTCACTTTACTCACCCGTTAGGTGTACGCAACTTTAACTTACTCCAGCGGAAATGCATTCATTAATCTTGGACATGGCTGATAGAAAATTGGACAGCCGCAGGGAATTTTAATCCGCAATGAATTTATAGTTTGATGGAAAAATGTGATTTCATCTTTGCAAACTGTGTGATTTTGGATTAATTTATGAGGCATTACATCGCAACATGCTGACCTTGTTTTTACATGGGAAGAGTGTGGACATCGTAAGCAATTACAGATAAAATATGCCAAACAAACATACAGTGAGACTACGCTCACTTCTCTATTATTCAATGAAGACGGATTACATCTTTATATGGGAAAAGACTCTACTGAGTCGGTTACATGCAAACCAAAGAAAACTAGACTTTTAACTAAGAACTGACTCTTAACACGCCTATAACTGACTCTCACAACTGAAGCTTATAACTGGTGCTTACAACTGGTGCTTACAACTAGTGCTTACAACTGGTGCTTTCTCCATTATTTCCAAGTCTCCCCCTTAATGGAGAATGGATTGACTTCTACACCTAACATCTCCCTAAACAGTTCAAACATAATCTTTCCAAGAGACTTAGTGAAAATATCAGCAACATTTTCACTAATATTACAATACACAAGAGTTATTTCATTTGACTGCAACTTTTCTCGAACAAAATGATACTGAGCTTCAACATGCTTTGTCCTTGCATGAAAAATTGAATTCTTTGCAATATTGATTGAACCTTGATTATCACATCTGATCATCGTAGGTTCCTTTCGTTCTTCTCCAACATCTTGAAGAAGTCTTCTTAACCAAACAACTTGACAAGTTGTTGCACATAAGGCTTTATATTCTGCTTCAGTGGAAGAAAAAGATATAGTAGGCTGCTTTTTACTGCTCCATGAAATAACCCCGGATCCAATGTTGAACACATATCTAGTGGTTGATCTTTGATCATCCAGATTTCCAGTGCAATCAAAATCTGAATAACTTGTCAACTCAACATCAGATGCATCAGTATATTTAATACCATAATCAAGTGTACCTTTTAGATACTTGAGTACTGTCGTTGCTGCATTCCAATGGCTTTCATGAGGTTTCACCATAAACTGACTTAACACACTCACAAAATATGAAATATCAGGTCTGGCTGTGGTGAGATAATTTAGACTACCCACCATCTGTCTATACACAGTGCCATTCACCTCCTTCGAACCATCATCACAAGAAAGTTTCACATTCTGTTGCATGGGAACAATAGAAGACTTACATTGATCCATTTTAAATCTCTTAAGTATTTCTCTCCTATACTTACTCTGACAAACAAAAGTTTGGCCTGCATTTTTCCAAACATCAAGACCTAGGCAGTAATGTAACTCAACAAGATCTTTCATTTCAAATACCTTTCATAACTACTCCTTGATTTTATCAATTAACTTCTCTGCATTTCCTGTAATTATTAAATCATCAACATATAATGAAATCAATACTATATACCCTTGTTCATCAAATTTGGTATACAGATTCAATTCACTTTTGCTCCTCATAAAACCCTGCTGAAGAAAGAAAGAGTCTATCTTCTCATACCATGACCCAGGTGCATGTTTTAGTCCATACAATGCTTTCTTTAACTTACACACTAAGTGTTCTTGCTCCTTTTCAAAAAACCCTTCAGGTTGAGTAAGGTAAACCTCTTCCTTTAACTCACCATTCAAAAATGCAGATTTAACATCTAACTGATGCAACTTCCAATGGTACTTTGTAGCTAAAGCAATTAACATTCTGATAGTATTCAATTTAGCTATTGGTGCAAATGTTTCAGCAGATAAAGAAGTGTTAGACACAAACAACCTAAGATCCCGTGAGTCAAAATTCGGGGGTTCATTAATATCATCACTGACAATAAATAATCTGTGATCTTGATTTGAAGATTTTTCTGCATTATGACCTGAATGTGTTCTAGGTTTATTCCTAGCCTCATCACTTTTCTTCTTATGACAGTGTTTAACCATATGTCCAGGTCGACCACAATAAAAACAACTCTTAGACTCATTCTCGTCATATTTCATGCCTTGATTTGGAGATTGTATTCTCTTCGATGAACTGCCTCTTTGCCATGAACCACTTCTCTGCCATGAACTGCCTCCTCTGCCTCTTACTCCTGATCTCCCTCTTGCAGATCTATTATTTGATCACAGTGCCAAATCTTTACTCTAAGGCATCATATTCCCGCGCCTCTCTTCCTCTTGCAACAAAATACCTTTCAGTTCTTCAAACGTAGGAGGTTTCTCCCTTGCTGCAAGACCTGTTATAAACATATAATAATCTTCTAGCATACCATTTAAGGTAATAGTGACTAGATCAGTGTTGGAAACAATTTCCCCTATATTTACTAACTTGTCTTTCACCTCTTTAATACGACCCAAAAATGAACTAACAGATTCATTTCCATCCATCTTAATGCCTAGAAATTTAGTTTTTAGAAACAAAATGTGATTTGTGTTGCTAGTTTCATACAATGCTTTAAGAGTTGTCCATGTTGCAGTAGAAGTTGTAGCTTGTCTAATATGTGGAATTATGTTATCTTTAACTGACATGTGCAACAATACCTTTGCCTTGTTTTCACGCTTCTCCCAATCTTGGATCTGTGCTGCCGTCACACCTGTAGTCGCATCAGGTTTCAGTTTAGATCCCTTCGCAATATTCGAGACACCATAGCCCTCCATGAGCGTATGCATATTGAATTTCCAGTTAATGAAGTTCGATCCATCTAACTTGCTGGCTTCATTGAGGTAGGACTATGTTAGTGGATTCTCCATCTCTGCAAGTTAGTCTCTGCAAGTGAATCACCAAAGATATGCAACTTTTTGTCGAATGCTGAGCAATCTGTCGCTCTGCCTTCGGATCCATTGGTCCAAATCTATCTCTGTTCTCAGCTTAAATCATACATGCATGCACCTTAATATCCAAAATATCCTCCATTTTTTAAACTTCAATATCCCACATTAAGTTTAAACTTCACACATGCATCCACTTTTAATACACATGCATAAACTTATAACTCCCTCTTCACCTTTTTATCTAAAAGACATCCACTTTAAATAATAAAAACTCCACCTTTATGAAAGTATCATAAAGTTCCTTTAATAAACTTTATAAATCCACCTCACTAAAAAAAAATGATTAAATAATAACACCAATTTTAAGTGCTCCACATGCAAATCTTCACTATTTAATAACTCCACTTGAAAATGCAAATCGTATGCAAATTAAACCTTCACTATTTAATAAATAAACTCATGCATTAACTCTTTATGCAAATACTCACGCACATGCTTTCAACGCTTTATTCAAACTCCACGCATGCATTCAAAATCCACTTTTTCAAACTCACGATCTGTTTATATGCAAAAAGAAAAACTCACGAATTTGCTCACTCTTCTTCACGATTTCAACCTCCACGAGATCACGCGGCACAGCAGTCTTCACGCAACCCACGCAACTTAAACCCACGAGGTTCTTCTTATCTAGCTTGCGAACCAACAAAATATTTCTGCACCTCACTCTCGTGGTTCTGATACCAAGATAAAATATGCCAAACCAACAAATATTTTTGCACCTCACTCTCGTGGCTCTGACACCAAGATAAAATATGCCAAATAAACGGAGACTACACTTACTTCTCTATTATTAAATGAAGACTACATTTTTATATAGGAAAAGACTCTACTGAGTCGGTTACATGCAAACCAAAGACAACTAGACTCTTAATTAAGAATGACTCTTAACATGCCTACAACTCACTCTCACAAGTGAAGCTTACAACTGGCGCTTTCTCTATTATTTCCAAGTATTACAAGGGAAAGTTTTAGCTGGACTCTTAAGATGGAACCATTACTACTTTATTTAAACATTTGGACATCTAAATTGTCTAAAATTAGGACATCTAAATTGTCTAAATGAAGACCATGAACACAATCCTTATTCCAACTAACAGCTAAAGTTTTTTAGCTGGACTCTTAAGATGGAACCATTACTACTTTATTTAAACATTTGGACATCTAAATTGTCTAAAATTAGGACATCTAAATTGTCTAAATGAAGACCATGAACACAATCCTTATTCCAACTAACAGCTAAAGTTTTATGTGGACTGTGAAGACTGAGACTGTTCTTCTGGACCAATAATGGACTCGATAATTTGTTGATAGTATGAAGAATCTGTATTGGCAATGGAGCAGTTGGTGCTGATCTCTCCCTCGCTTCCCGTTAGAACGTCTAGCTGCCCCATTTTAAGCATTCCAAGAATGAAGTTTTCGAAGAACACAGTCTGGTTGGATGCAAAGCTGTCCACAATGTCTTCAGTATCGGCGGAATTCAAGTACAGAGTTTGGTCGGAGGTGAAGAGCGTTTTGTTGTTCTGCAGGTCCAGGTAGTAATTGTTGTCAAAAACGTTTGGAGTGATGAGATCCAAGTTGGTTGAGTTGACGGTGTCATTAACCACGGGGCATATTGAATAAAGAGTGCTTGCAACACTCACGTTCAGAGTTGGATCCACAATTGTTTCTCCTGTGGTGTTGTTATATAATCGCTTATCAAAGGAGCTGCAGTGAGCAATACCGATTGTGTGCCCACCTGAAACATTTCATGACATTTTGTTAATCAATCATAATAAGTATTTCAACTTAATTTAGAAGATGTGAATACGAAAATTTATTAAAAAAATTCAAAAATTACATACTCTCAACCATTAAAATCACTACAAGAGTTATAAAACTTAATCAATGTTAGACTAACTCTTACTTTTATAAAATTGAAATTGTTGCACAGTCCTTCATGTTCGATGAAATAGCATATGCATTTTCATGATTTAGACGCTAAGATGTGTATTCTATTTTGTGGAAAGTACAGGCATCAGACCTGAAAGCGCTACCAAATCTGTCAAATTTAATCCCTTGGAATTAAAACTTATCGTCAGCACTGATAACTTTGAATCTCGTTTTGGTAAATCGTTAAGAACGATTGTTTCATTAGCATAGTCGAGGCTATCTCTGCGCCCAAGAGGTACTGGATATTTTGGGCCTCCAGCCTTCAAAATGACGATTTGTGTTAATCCAATTGCAATTTTCCATAGGAAACAACAGATCCATAAATTCTAATAGCACAAAAGTAGGGTACTACCAACCTTGGCGATGGAATCACGAGCAGCCAAAGTCAAAATGTCCGCACACGATACAATGCCGCTGAAGTTAGCTTCTACAGCTGCTTTGATTTCGTTGATAAGCTCGAAGATGCGATCTCTGAGTTTTAGGTTTGGAGGAGCATCCTGCTCACCGGGGTCGGTTGTCGTTCCTGTCAGCAGCAGCGACCCATCGCAACCCTTTTTCCGGATAGGAGGAAGAGTGTTAGATTCATGGAATTTGAAAACAGTCACACATATATGGGTGCAATATCCCATACTCTACCATTGTAATTCATAACTCCATTCCAATCCATATTAGATGTTTTAAAATTATTGGAAAGTGGAACTATATGTTATCATTTCTAGCATAGACTTCTAAGTCTAGGATAGACCTAGAGTGCAGCTAAACCTTCGAATTTTTTGGGTAAGCTATTAGAATAATATACCTTTTTAGGTAAGTTATCGTGTTAATATATTTATTAGCGATTAATGATTCAACAATTAATAATTTAACATGTAATTTGTGGGAATAGAATTTGGATAAGGAGGATAACAATTATTTCTCCCGAACAACCAACCTAAACTCAATAATTAATTTGAACATCTGGAATATATTGATGATGATGATTATTACTACTTCCATTCTTTTAAAATTGTATTTCTAGCATTAAATCTTTCAAGATTAGTTTGTTTTTATTTTAGTAATGTTGATTTTCTTCTTTGCACTTGTTAAAATTGAGAGGTACTTCACATATTCTCCTTAAATTCAAAAGTGATAATATTTGCAATGTTATATGTATTATGCATGATGGCTTCTTCTTGTATTCCCCAATGAAAGCCAAGATTTCTTTTTGTTGTATTCCCCAATGAGTGGTTTTGGCTAGAGTTTGAAATTTTTTTGAGGAGCCCTTTATGGAGAAAGAGTTGCTTCTATGAAGAGGATAAGATAGGATGTATTTCCCTTAATTTTGAGATTATAAGTTATAAAATATTCTTTTAGATCTGTTCTATCTTTTTGCAGAGATACTTTAACCCAAAACTTCACATCCATATAAGTATATTAATATTAGTTTGATAATGAATAATTTGTTAGTTTCTTTAACATTGATTTTAGCAATCAATATTTCTTCATAATATTTCTTCAATGTTATGGATAAGAAATTTTATTTTAAAAAGGATAAGAAAAACTGATGTAGAGTAATTAAAATTACTGGAAAATTTCTTTGATTTTCAAAATAAATAATAATCTATTTGTTATAGAATTTAATTTTTTTTATCATCTACATAATTTACTAAAAAAATAAATTTGAAATGGATATTGTAGCAAATTATATAAATTCTTATTAATCTAATAATATTTATATCTAATGATAATGGCCTTAATCTAATGAGATTTATATGTAATGAGAATGACCCTTGCTTAACTCAAATAAGGAAATAAATTTGAAATTCATGATGTAGCAAATTACATGAAGCTTTTTAATCTAATGATATCTACGTCTAATGGGAATGACCTTAATTTAATGATATTTATAGGTAATGAGAATGACCCTTAATTAACTCCAAATATTTCTAGCTTGCTTATTTACTTTAAGGCTTTTTCATGGAATAATCATGGCGTTCGCAATAGAATATTGCTGGTTTCAACATAAGCCCTAAAGCTGATTTCAGTAAAACAGAAAATCTTACCAGCGTCTTATCCGAGATGCAGGCTGTTCAGACAAAGCTATATGAGAGTTGCTCTTACGTCAATATTGGAGTAGTATTTATGAACAAAATCTGATACCAGTGGTCCAGACAGATATTAATTTCTGGATGACTAACACACAATCTGAGGAATTTAAAATCAAGCTATCAAATGCACAGACCCGTCTTCAATGACAGTGGCCCCAGCCGCCCAACCATCTCTCTTCCGTCGAAACCAGACATATTCGAGAAGGTGGCTGTAATCTTACGTCACAGAGTATAAGCAAGCTCTAATGTCGGTTCCAGGGTGATGTGTGAGAATTTGGATCACAATGAATGAATGAATTTGGATCAAAATTCTTTTGTCCCCAGCTATGAATAGTATACATATTTATGATATTTATGTCTGAAGGCTATTCTCATATTTATGATATTTATGTCTGAAGGCTATTCTCATATTTATGATACAAACTTTGAATATGAGATAGTCGGTCACTTTGACAATTTCAACTGATTTCAATTGTCCATACTTGACACCTTTCTAAAATCTCTTTATCATCGCTGGCCACTCAACCTCAGAATTTACTCAATTTACTTATGAAAAAAAAAGGTATATGAAAACATGTACAGTATCCCATTTAAATAGCGGTTTTAATATCACCATGGAAATTTGGTATCTCATATTTATGATATAAAATTGGAATATGAGATAGTCGGTCACTTTGACAATTTTAACTGATTTGAATATGAGATAGTCAGTCACTTTGACAAGTTTAGATATTTTTGCTAAACTCTCCTTGAATACTATTTATTTTTTATTGGATCTTTTTGGTGAAATCTAAATTTTAGAAGGGTTGTACTTTTAATACTTATATTCTATATCAAGTTTATGATTAAAATATGATATAATTATGTAATCTCATACAAGGTAGCGTAGGGATATATTATATAATTATATAATTGTTTTCAAGATGGCATATTAAGGACAACTTGCAACAATTGACAAGTTTGATTAGTATGTGAAAACATTTTCATTTCTTAGTCTAGTCGTTCGAATTTAATATGTAATATT
>JZKD02S1674078.1:270811-300302 GCA_000966675.3 Picea glauca | reverse complement strand
CCAGAAGTTCAGGACCCGAAAAACTGCTAAAAATAGTAAATTGCCAAAAATGTCAGAAAACTGTTTTGAGCCAGTTGGAAAGGTGGGTGGCCACCGATATCCATCTGGATCAGTAGGACTCTTAAAAGTATTATGCTTTAATGAATTACAACTATCACATTTTTTATGAGTTTGCAGGGAGTCTTGTACAGTCTTTCGAGGAAGTATCATGAATGTTAACATCCATGTTTTGTTGAATTCAAGTGACACTCTTCCAAAAGACATTGGGAAGAGAAAATTGAAAATATAGTTAACTTGTTAACGTATTTCCCTTTCCCCCTTTTGTTTTTTCTTTTCTCTTTTTGAAATCAATTTTTTGTTTGTTTGTTAGAAATTTCCTTCACTTGAGGGACAAAAATTTCAACTTTGGGCTAAGAAAACACAACCCAGTGGCATCTAAGCTATCAAAATCACATGGGGATCGCACCCATCCCTGGCCGCACCAACCATTAACATTGACGAATTTTTGGGTGTTTCCTCACGAATAAACACACCATAAGGGTATTGAATTTGGGTTTCCTAGGAAAAAAACCACACCTTAACCAATTGAGCTAGTAGGAATTGACTTTAAAAGTGATGTAGTGCCCCTACCTTAGCAGGTTTTACTGACCTCCTGGTCTCTAGATATTCTCAATCTCCGAGTTGGAGCAGCTCTTCGATTCCCTGCTGGAATATTCAATAAATATCCATAGGTCCTTTTCACGAAACTTCGTCGTGCGAATAAGCAACAGGCCCAAGATTCTCTCACGCGACCACTGGTTGTGACCACGAACCTATCCCAAAAGGTGTTTCACGATTTTGCATGTCGGATCTTTTCATGTGAATCACCCTGATTCTCCCAACCTTTGAAAACTCGATGGGAGTTTAGCGTGTACTATCTCCTCCCTTATCTTCCCTCAATGTGACCTTCGGTCATGACCTGGGGGCTCAACTCTCAAGCACGTCGGGATTTCTCGTATCGTGAACTCCCGATATGATTATATATATGGTCCACGATCTTCCTTCGATCGAAGGCTATGATCAAGTCGCGATTTCGCATTGCGCGACTTTGGAGGTTGGTGCACCTCTGTTATCCTGATCCCTGATTTCTCAAAATATGAAATATGGGCCCCACTCACATCATATCAACGATCCACAACTCATGTGATCTGATGGTCCTACTTTCTCCTTCATGTTTCAAGATTTCACGTTTCGGGTAGCTCGAAGACTACACACCTCCATTCTCCCGATTCCTAATTTTGTGACGGCCTTGAATCGACGATCTAAACCCTTCCTTTGATCAACGGCTGTGATCAAGTCGTAATTTCATGTTTCACGACTTTGGGAGTCTCCTTACCTTCGTTCTCTCGATATACGAGGTCGCGATGGTGCTAGATCGAGGGTCCAGATCTTTCTAGATCTGACTGCTCAAATCAAGTAGAGATTTCACCTTTCACTCCTTTGACTCTTATGGAGTCCCTTCGACACTTAGTCAGACTTTGGATCTGTGCACTCTTTGTAGCAGATTCTTATGCAAGACTTGGTTCTTATGGAGACTCTACACACCTTGCAGTAGTCTCTTTGCACTCCTTGCAAAGGGAAAGTTTTGATCTCTCTCTCTCTCGAGATTCGGGATCGAAACAGATTATGTCAACTCACTCCATGCGTTTGATGTGCACACCTTGCACTCACTTAACAAAAGAGAAACAATTGAAGCTTACACTAACATTCACTGTTTCATCCATTCATAATGAAATTCATTCATTTATGAAAACTCAATAACAAAGAATTGCAAACAGTAAAAGTAGTATGCATTTGAATCAATTTTCCTCTTTCATATTCATTCAAAAGTAAATGAATACAACTAATATCAAAACAATAACTTAAAACTCAGAAAAATTCCTACTAACTCGCAACAACCTCATTTGGGCATACAAAACTTCTATATAACTTCGAGGGTCCTTAGGGTTCCCCCTGACTACTCATCTACCTCAAAAATGAAAACCTAAATGCTACCTAAGTTTAACTACATTGAAGACTCAAAGTGAAACTCCCTCATCGCTCATGATCCCAAGCATTTGATCTTCTTCCATTTTTTCAAACATCTTTGAATTATTCGCAGTAACTCCCAGCGTTTGAGATTCTAAAATGATTCTTGAGCATTGAGATTCCCTGCCACATGTGCTCGTTGATGATGCTCCTGCATCATACTCCCCCTGGACAATAATCCATGGACTCCTGTCCATGAGCTATTGCACTGACCTTCCATGCCTCTAGATATCAACTTCATTTCCCCAACTGGCATCTTCTATTGGGTGTCCCTTCCACTTGACTAGATATTCAAAATAGGTCTTCCTCCTATTCTTTTTGCCAATTCTTTGATCAACGATGTTCTCCATATGTGTTTTTTCTACTATAGGCATTTGTTTCTCCCACTGAATCTTATCTTGATCTTTTGATCCCTTTGCATCATCTTTCCAGTAAGGATACAGGTCTGAAATGTTGAATATGGGTGATATGCCCACATCATCTAGCAACTCAATCTCATAGGAGTTTGCATCAAACTTCATCAAGATCTTACATGGCCCTATCTTCTCCATTTTAATCTTGTTATATGTTTCCCTAGGGAACCTTTCTTTCCCGAGATGTGCCAGAACCTGATCTCCCACGCAAATTGAAGTTCTTTATGATGTTGATCATCGCTACGCTTATACTCTTGGCTAGAGCTCTGTAATTTTCCTATGATCTGGATATGGAGCTTCTGCATTTCTGTAGCAAAATCTTCTGCTCCAGTGCTTCTGATCTCACTCTATCCCAAGTCTCTTAACTTGGATACTCTTCTGGGTTGCATTCCATTCAATATATGGAATGGGCTCTTTCCAGTGCTTTTGTTTGGTGATTCCTTGTATGAAAATTCTTCTTTTGGCATAATCTGATCCCACTGATTATGGTGCTCAGTGACCAGAATCCTCAATAAATTTCCCAAACTTTTGTTCAAACCCCAAAGTCCTTACTTGAAATTTCTGCAGAATCAAACATCTCATGCTCAATGCATCAACAACTTTGTTAGTATTCCCAATAATATGTTTGATGACAAAAGTAAAATTCTGCATAAACTCAATCCACTTTGCATGCTTCTAATTCAATTTTCCCTGTCTGGTTATGAATTTTAAGGCTTGGTTATCGCTATACAAGAAAAATTCCTGTGGGATAAGGTAGTGTATCCACTTCTTCAGGGATTGAATTATGGCATAAAACTCCTTGTCATATGTGGAGTATTTCCTCTTAGTATCATTCAAAATTTCACTAAAATAGGCAACATGCCTATTATTCTAGCTCAAAATGGCTCCAATTGCAACTCCACTTGCATCGCATCTCACCTGAAATCTCTTTTCAAAATTTGGCACGACCATAATTGATCGTTTTGTTACCTTCTCCTTAAGTATATTGAAGCTCCTCTCGACCTCCTCTGTCCATTTAAAATACTTGTTCTTCTTCTTCACTATATCCATCCTTGGCACACAAATTCCACTGAAACCTCTGATGAAATTCCTATAAAAACTTGTTAATCCATGGAATCTTCTTACCTCAAACATCCTTCTTGGTGATGACCATTCCTTGATTGCTTTCACCTTTTCTGGATCCATCTTCAGTTCATTTGAAGAGATCACAAAACCCAAGTAAATGAGTTTTGTCTTCATTAAAGTGGATTTTTTCATATTTATCAACAACTTCTCCTGCTGCAGTCTCCTCATGATCCGAATTATTTTTGGCATGAAATGAGAGTGGAGATATACTAAAGAAATGCACAGAGATATCGCGTATATCCAATAATATAACAAAAATATATCAGAGATGCAACCATAAACACAGAGATATAGTAATACACAATTTCTATTAATAAAAGAAATGTACAGAGATTGTAAAGATACAGAGTGAAAGACTCGCTAGAATGGTGGCAGCTTATCTCTTAGAAGAGATGTGACGGCTACTCGCATTCGCAAGGAGATGATTACAATGAGTCTCTGAAGGCCTTTTTACAATAAGAAGGAATGGGAAAAACCCTAGACATCCAAAAACCTAACTCTAGGAGATGAAGCACCAAAATTCATGTGGGCCCCGTTTGGGTAAGTTAGTACATTAACTTTTTGGGGTCGTAACTTTTGCATACGATCTCCATTTTAGGCGTATGATAGCTCGTTGGAAAGGTATCATCGATGATATTCATTTTGGTGGCTCAATCATGCCTTTGGCTATCCTTGAGAACCTCGATCTAGAAAAATCTTCATTTAGGCCCTCAAAATGGCCCTGAAAGTTAAAACCTGCTAAAAATAGTAAATTGCCAAAATTGCCAGAAAACTGTTTTGAGCCAGTCGGAAAAGGTGGTTCAGCACCGAGATCCACCTGGATAAGTCCTCCCTCCTTAGGAAGAAATGGTCTCCATTTCGATGAGTTCCTAGGGGAGAGGTAAAAGCATTTGCTAGATCTGCAACTTGGTGAGCTGCTTGTATTGATGGAGACGTCGCATTGCTTAGTTTGTGGAAGTCTGTCATGAACCTGTTGAAGATGAGACTTTTCAACAAGTCGAGATACATGAGAGGAAGGTGTGCATAAGGAATCTTTGTGCTTTGCAACAACCTTGTCGACCTGCTTTTGTTGGATAAAAGGTGCAGGGGGCGAAGCTATAGTGGTTGCAGTGTCCTTTTGTTCCCCTTTTGAAGATATTGTGAAGAAGCTGAATTTTTCAGTATGAGATACTACCTTGCAACACTTTTTAGGTGGAACAATAGTTGGAACTACCTCTATTATTCTGTAGAGATGACCCACCAAAGTAACAATGACACTACGGGGTCAAGACTCATAAACATCATGGCTTCTCCACATATATGGTTGGCCTAAGAGAACATCAAATACATCTAATGGGGAAACATCACATAATCCTCATCTTTGAAGGGTTGGATTTCATATGACAATCGACATTGTTGGATGACATGCAGAACGCGTTCTTTCCGAAGCCACCCAATGTTGTATGGTTGCGGGTGTGGTGTTGTCGACAATCCCAACTATTTGATGACCTCTGCTGAGATGAGGTTTTTCTAGATTCCGCTATCAACAATAAAATGCAGCGGGGTCCCCTTCACCCACATATGTGAATGAAAAAGGTGTTCCCCCTCTTCAGGATTTGTTGGTTCTTCTGGTTGAATTGTTGCGGTCGCAACAATAGCAGTGGGGTCTGTGTCAATGATTTGTCCTTTACCATTATTTTCATAATCAGATTCTGTATTAGGGATCGACTCCTTGTCTTTGATCTCAGTCACCAATGAATGTTTTGAGTGACATTTGTCGGTGTTGTGCCAGGGGGTTTTGACGAAATCACACCATTTTTCGGTGTCCTTCTTTGTCTTCCCGTGACCCTCCTTTTCCTGTGTCTTGGACTGGTTTTCGAGAGACTGTTTGTTAGGGCCATATTTTTCATACTTTGGTTGTTGTGAATTTGTAGACCCAAATTCCTGTTTGTTCTTGTGCTTAAATTTATTCTCAATTTTAACAAAATATCGATAAGCAACACCGAGTGATGAGATATCCAGAAAATCCATTTTAGTCTGGATGTATCTGTGTAGAGCCCCATGGTATTTCAGAACCAAATGTCCCTCGGAGTCTTTGATACACATCTTGGTGCGCAAGGTATGGAAGGTATTGGTGAAATCCAGAACTGCTTGGCCCCTCACTTGCCACAGTGTGGTCCATCTCATGTATTGGTCCTCATAGTTGCCAATAGGGTAATATTGTTCCTTTACCGCATACACAAAAAAATACCAAGGGGGATCGACCCCATATATTCCAGACTACTCTGTGGAACTTTGCTCCCAGTAACGTTTCCACCAATGTTTGGAATGAGGGACAACTTTAAGGAGTGCGAAGGTGATCTTTTAATTGTCTGAAAAATTGTGAACAGAGAAATAATCTTCTAGCAGAGTTAACCATTTTTCTAGGGCTTCAACATCTATCTGTCCTTCAAATACAGGAATATCAAAATTAAATTGTACCTTGAAAGGAGAGGTGCCTCAAAAGTGTCCACTTGATGAAGATGCGCTTGATGCTATCGGTAGACGTTGAAGGATGTGGAAAAAATTCTCCATCATTTCATCCCTTTGTCGTGTTAGAGCTTGCTCAAGCAATAGATTGATACGATCATCTGCTCCGTCGTTTTTCTTTTATTCCTCCATTGAGGGTTTCTTGGGTGTGAGAGAGCGATTGTGTTTAGGGGAGACAAGCTCGAGACCCAAATTTCTATAATCAGACCTCGTCGGGGACATGCACTGAAAAAATGATCAAGAGCATCCTACGTTGTTACCACTGATACAGATTATTTTCTGCACAAAATGAGAGAGGATATATACTAAAGAAATGCACAGAGATATCGTGTATATCCAATAATATAACAAAAATATATCATAGATGCAACCATAAACACAAATATACAGTATTACATGATTTCTATTAATAAAAGAAATGTACAAAGACTGTAAAAATACAGAGTGAAAGACTCACTAGAATGGTGGCAGCTTATCTCTGAGAAGAGATGTGTCGGCTACTCACATTCTCAAGGAGATGATTACAATGAGGCTCTGAAGGAATTTTTACAATAAGAAGGAATTCCAAAAACCCTAGACATGCAAAAACCTAACCCTAGGAGATAAAGCGTCAAAAGTCATGTGGGCCCCATTTGGGTAAGTCAGTACATCAACTTCTCGGGGTCGTAACTTTTGCATACGATCTTCGTTTTAGGAGTATGATAGCTCGTTGGAAAGGTATCATCGAGGATATTAATTTTGGGGGCTCCATCATGCCTTTGGATATCATTGAGAACCTCTATATGGAAAAAACTTCATTTAGGCCCTCAAAATGGCCCTCGAAATTAAAACCTACTAAAAATAGTAAATTGCCAAAATTGCCAGAAAATTGTTTTGATACAGTCGGAAAAGGTGGGTGGCCATCGAGATCTACCTGGATCAATCCTCCCTCCTTAGGAAGCAATGATATCCATTGCGTTGAGTTCTCGGGGGACAGGGAAAAACATTTGTTGGATCTGCATCTTGGTGAGCTGCTTGTATTGTTGGAGACGTTACGTTGCTTAGTTTGTGGAAGTCTGTCATAAATATGTTAAAGATGAGGTTGTTCAACAAGTCGAGTTACATGAGAGGAGGGTGTGTAGAAGGAATAGTTTTTCTTTGTTACAACCTTGTCGACCTGCTTCTATTGGATAGAAGGTGCAGGGGGTGAGGCTGTAGTGGTTGCAGTGTCCTTTTGTTCCCCTTTTGAGCAGATTATGAAGAAGGTTAATTTTGTAGTATGAGCTACTACCTTGTGACACTTTTTAGGTGGAACAATAATTGGAACTACCTCTGGTATTCTGTAGAGATGACCCCCCAAAGGAACAATGACACTACGGGGTCTAGACTCATAAACAACATGGTGTCTCCACATATTTGGTTGGCCCAAGAGAACATCATAGACATCTAATGGGACAATATCACATAATACCTCATACTTGAAGGGTTTTATGTCATATGATAATCGACACTATTGTCCGACACAGAGAACTCATCCTTGCTGAAGCCACCCGGTGTTGTATGGATGCGGGTGTGGTGTTGTCAACAATCCCAACAGTTTGACGACCTCTGCTAAGATGAGGTTTTTCTGGATTTCGCTATCAACAATAAAATGCAGTGGGGTCCCCTTCACCCACATCTGTGAATCAAAAATTCCCCCCCCCTCTTCAGGATCTGTTTGTTCTTATGGTTGAATTGTTGCGGTCACGACAATAGTAGTGGGGTCTATGTCAATGATCTTTCCTTTACCATTATTTTCATAATCAAATTATGAATCAGGGTTCATCTCCTTGTCTCCGATCTCGACCACCAATGACTGTTTTGAGAGACATTCATCAGTGTTGTGCCAAGGGATTTTGTGGAAATCACACCATTTTCGGATGTCCTTCTTTGTCTTCCCGTGACCCTTCTTTTCTTGTGTCTTGGACTGGTTTTTGGGAGACTGTTTGTTAGGGATGTCTTTTCCTTACTTTTGTTGTTGCGGATTTGCAGACCTGAATTCCTGTTTGTTCGGGTGCTTAAATTTCTTCTCAATTTTAACAACATATCGATAAGCAGCACCGAGTGATGAGATGTCTAGAAAATCCATTTCAATCTAGATGTATCTGTGTAGAACTCCACGTTATTTCAGAACCAAATGTCGCTCGGAGTCTTTGATACCCAACTTGGTGCACAAGGTATGGAAGGTATTGGTGAACTATGGAGTTGCTTGGCCCCTCTCTTGCCGCAGTGTGCTCCATGTCATGTAGTGGTCCTCATAGTTTCCAACAGGGTAATATTGTTCCTTTACCGCATCCACAAAAAAATCCTAAGTGGGATCGGGCCCATATATTCCAGACTCCTCTGTGGAACTTTTCTCCCAGTAAGTTTCCCACCAATGTTTGACATGATGGGGATATTTAGGGAGTGCGAAGGTGATCTTTTCTTTGTCGGAAAAATTATGAACAGAGAAATAACCTTCTAGTAGAGTTAACCATTTTTCTAGGGCTTCTGCATCTATTTGTCCTTCAAATATAGGAATATCAAAATTAACTTGTACCTTGAAAGGAAAAGTGCCTCCAAAGTGGGCACTTGATGAAGATGTTCCTGATGCTATCGGAAGGCCTTGAAGGATGTGGGAAAAATTCTCCATCATTTCATCCCTCTGTCGCGTGAGAGCTTGCTGAAGCAACAGATTGATAGGATCATCTACTCCGTCATTTTTCTTTTCTTCCACCATTGAGGGTTTCTTAGGTGTGCGAGAGCGATTGTCTTCAAGAGAGACAAGCTCAATACCTAACTTGCTATAATCAGACCTCATCGAGGACATGCACTAAAAAAACAATCAAGAGCAGCCTACGCTGATACCACTGATCCAGATTATTTTCAGTACGAAATGAGAGCGGAGATATACTAAAGAAATGCACAGAGATATCGCGTATATCCAATAATATAACATAAATATATCAGAGATGCAACCATAAACACAGATATACAATAATACATGATTTCTATTAATAAAAGAAATGTACAAAGACTGTAAAAATACAAAGTGAAAGACTCACTAGAATGGTGGCAGCTTATCTTTGAGAAGAGATGTGATGGCTAGTCGCATTCGTAAGGAGATGATTACAATGAGGCTATGAAGGCCTTTTTATAATAATAAGGAATTCCAAAACCCCTAGACATCCAAAAACCTAACCCTAGGAGATGAAGCGCTAAAAGTCATATGGGCCCCGTTTGGGTAAGTTAGTACATCAACTTCCTGAGGTCGTAACTTTTGCACATGACCTCCGTTTTAGGCGTATGATAGTTCGTTGGAAAGGTATCGTCTAGGAGATTCATTTTTGGGGCTCAGTCATGCCTTCAGCCATCATTGAGAACCTAGATCTTGAAAAAACTTCATTTAGTCCCTCAAAATGGCCCTAGAAGTTAAAACTGCTAAAAATAGTAAATTACCAAAATTGCCAGAAAATTGTTTTGAGCCAGTAAAAAAAGGTGGGTGGCCACCGAGATCCACCTGGATAAATCCTCCCTTATTAGGAAGAAATGGTCTCCATTGTGTTAATTTCCTGCGGGAGAGGAAAAAGCATTTGTTGGATCTGCATATTGGTGAGCTGCTTGTATTGTTGGAGACGTCGCACTGCTTAGTTTGTGGAAATCTGTCATGAACCTATTCAAGATGAGGTTGTTCAATAAGTCAAGCTACATGAGAGGAAGGTGTGCAGAAGGAATATTTTTGCTTTTCTGCAACCTTGTCGACCTGCTTCTGTTGGATTGAAGGTGCGGTGGGCGAGGCTATAGTGGTTGCAATGTCCTTTTGTTCCCATTTTGAACAGATTGTGAAGAAGATGAATTTTGCAGTATGAGATACTATATTGTGACACTTTTTAGGTGGAAAAATAATTGGAACTACCTCTGGTATTCTGTAGAGATGACCCCCCAAAGTAACAATGACACTACGGGGTCGAGACTCATAAACAACATAGCATCTCCACATATATTATTGTCCCAAGAGAACATCATAGACATCTAATGGGGAAACATCACATAATACCTCATCCTTGAAGGGTTGGATGTTGTATGAAAATCAACACTATTGACTGAAACAAAGATCTCATCCTTGCCGAAGCCACTCGATGTTGTATGGTTGGGGGTGTGGTGTTTTCGACAATCCAAACTATTTGACGACCTCTCCTGAGATGATTTTTTTTTGGCTTCTGCTATCAATAATAAAATGTAGCGGGGTCCCCTTCACCCACATTTGTGAATGAAAACGACGCTCCCCCTCTTCAGGATCTGTTGGTTCTTCTGGTTGAATTGTTGTGATCGCGACAATAGCAGTGGGGTCTGCATCAATGATCTGTCCTTTACCAGTATTTTCAGAATCCAATTCTGAATCAAGGTTCAACTCCTTGTCTTTGATCTCGGCCACCAATGACTATTTTGAGAAACATTCATCAGTGTTGTGCCAGGGGATTTTGTGGAAATCATACTATTTTCCAGTGTCCTTCTTTGTCTTCCCATGACCCTACTTTTCCTGTGCCTTGGACTAGTTTTTGGGAGACTGTTTGTTAGGGCCGTCTTTGTCATACTTTGGTTGTTGCGGATTTGCAGACTCGAATTCCCGTTTGTTCTGGTTCTTAAATTTCTTCTCAATTTCAACAACATATCGATAAGCTGCACCGAGTGATGAGATGTCCATAAAATCCATTTTAGTCTGGATTTATCTGTGTAGAGCCCCATGGTATTTCAGAACCAAATGTCGGTTGGAGTCTTTGATACCCATATTGGTGCACAAGGTATGGAAGGTATTGGTGAACTCTGGAACCGCTTAGTCCCTCTCTTGTTGCAGTGTGGTGCATCTCATGTACTGGTCCTCATAGTTGCCAATAGGTTAATATTGTTCCTTTACCGCATCCACAAAAAAATCCCAAGTGGGATCGGCCCCATATATTTCAGACTCCTCCGTGGAAGTTTGCTCCCAGTAAGTTTCCCACCAATGTTTGACATGAGGGAGAGATTGAAGGAGTGCGAAGGTGATCTTTTCTTTGTCGGAAAATTTTTGAACAGACAAATAACCTTCTAGTAGAGTTAACCATTTTTCTAGGGCTTTTGCATCTATCTATCCTTGAAATATAGAAATATCAAAATTAACTTGTACCTTGAAAGGTGAGGTGCCTCAAAAGTGGCCACTTGATGAAGATGTGTCTGATGCTATCAGCAGGTGTCAAAAGTGGCCACTTGATGAAGATGTGCTTGATGCTATCGACAGGCGTAGAAGGATGTGGGTAAAATTCTCCATCATTTCATCCCTTTGTCGCGTGAGAGCTTGCTCAATAAACAAATTGATAGGATCATCTTCTCCGTCGTTTTTCTTGTCTTCCGCCATTAAGGGTTTCTTGGGTGTGTGAGAGCGATTGTCTTCAAGAGAGACAAGCTCTAGACCCAACTTGATATAATCGGACCTCGTCGGGGACATGCACTAAAAAAATGATCAAGAGACGCCTTCTCTGATACGACTGATCCAGATTATTTTCGTCCCGAAATGAGAGCGAAGATATACTAAAGAAATGCACAGAGATATCACATATATCCAATAATATAACAGAAACATATCATAGATGAAACCATAAACACAGAGATACAATAATACATGATTTCTATTAATAAAATAAATGTTCAGAGACTGTAAAAATATAGAGTGAAAGACTCGCTAGAATGGTGGTAACTTATCTTTGAGAAGAGATGTGATGGCTACTCACATTTGCAAGGAGATGTTTAAAATGAGGCTCTGAAGGCATTTTTACAATAATAAGGAACTCCAAAACCCTTAGACATCCAAAAACCTAACCCTAGGAGCTGGAGCGCCAAAAGTCATGTGGGCCCCGTTTGGGTAAGTTAGTACATCAACTTCCCGGGGTTGTAACTTTTGCGGATGATCTCCGTTTTAGGCGTATGATAGCTCGTTGGAAAGGTATCATCTAGGAGATTCGTTTTGGGGGCCCAATCATGCATTTATCCATCATTGAGAACCTCAATCTTGAAAAAACTTCATTTAGTCCCTCAAAATGGCCCCGAAAGTTAAAACTGCTAAAAATAGTAAATTGCCAGAAAACTATTTTGAGTCAGTCGAAAAAGGTGGGTGGCCACCGAGATCCACCTAGATCAATCAACCCTTATTAGGAAGAAATGGTCTCCATTGTGTTGAGTTCCTGGGGGAGAGGGAAAAACATTTGCTGGATCTGCATCTTGGTGAGCTGCTTGTATTGTTGGAGACGTCGCACTGCTTAGTTTGTGGAAGTCTGTCATGAACCTGTTAAAGATGAGGTTGTTCAACAAGTCGAGATAGATGAGAGGAAGGTGTGCAAAAGGAATATTTGTGCTTTGCTGCAACCTTGTCGACCTGCTTATGTTGGATTGAAGGTGCAGTGGGCGAGGCTATAGTGGTTGCAGTGTCCTTATGTTCCCCTTTTGAAGAGAGTGTGAAGAAGCTGAATTTTACAGTATGAGATACTACCTTGCAACACTTTTTAGATGGAACAATAATTGGAACTACCTCTGGTATTCTATAGATATGACCCCCCAAACTAACAATGACACTATGGGGTCGAGACTCATAAACATCATAATGTTTCCACATATATGGTTGGCCCAAGAGAACATCATAGACATATAATGGGGAATCATCACATAATACCTCATCCTTGAAGGGTTGGATGCCGTATGAAAATCAACACTGTTGACTGACACAGAGATCTCATCCTTGCCGAAGCCACCCGATGTTTTATGGCTGGGGGTGTGGTGTTTTCGACAATCCCAACTATTTGACGACCTCTCCTAAGATTTTTTTTTGGCTTCTGCTATCAACAATAAAATGTTGCGGGGTCCCCTTCACCCACATCTGTGAATGAAAACGACGCTCCCCCTCTTCAGGATCTGTTGGTTCTTCTGGTTGAATTGTTGTGGTCACGACAATAGTAGTGGGGTGTGTGTCAATGATCTTTCCTTTACCAGTATTTTCAGAATCAGATTCTAAATCAGGGCTCGACTCCTTGTATTTGATCTCGGCCACCAATGAATATTTTGAGTGACATTCATCGGTGTTGTTCCAGGGGATTTTGTGGAAATCGCACTATTTTTTAGTGTCCTTCTTTGTCTTCCTGTGACCCTTATTTTCCTGTATCTTGGACTGGTTTTTGAGAGACTGTTTGTTAGGGCTGTCTTTGTCATAATTTGGTTGTTGCAGATTTGCAGACCCGAATTCCCATTTTTTCTGGTGCTTAAATTTCTGCTAAATTTCAACAGCATATCGATAAGAAGCACTAAGTGATGAGATGTCGAGAAAATCCATTTCAGTCTGGATGTATCTATGTAGAGCCCCATGGTATTTTGAACCAAATTTTGTTCGGAGTCTTTGATACCCATCTTGGTGCACAAGGTATGGAAGGTATTAGTGAACTTCCAAACTGCTTGGCCCCTCTCTTTCCGCAGTGTGGTCCATCTCATGTACTGGTCCTCATAGTTTCCAACAAGGTAATATTGTTCCTTTACCACATGCACAAAAAAATCCCAAGTGGGATCAACCCCATATATTCCAGAATCCTCTGTGGAACTTTTCTCCTAGTAATATTCCCACCAATGTTTGACATGAGGGAGATATTTAAGGAGTGCAAAGGTGATATTTTCTTTGTCGGAAAAATTCTGAACAGAGAAATAACCTTCTAGCTGATTTAACCATTTTTCTAGGGCTTCTGCATCTATCTGTCCTTCAAATACAGGAATATCAAAATTAACTTGTAGCTTCAATGGTAAGGAGCCTCCAAAGTTTCCACTTGATGAAGATGCGCCTGATGCTATCGAAAAGCGTTGAAGGATGTGGGAAAAGTTTTCCCTCATTTCGTCCCTCTGTCGCGTGAGAGCTTGTTCAAGCAACAGGTTGATAGGATCATTTGTTACGTCATTTTTATTTTCTTCCTCCATTGAGGGTTTCTTGGGTGTGCGAGAGCGATTTTCTTCAAGAGAGACAAGATCAAGACCCAACTTGCTACAATCGAACCTCATCGGGGACATGCACTGAAAATATAATCAAGAGCAGCCTGCTCTGATACCACTGATTCAGATTATTTTCGGCACGAAATGAGAGCGGAGATATACTAAAAAAATGCACATAGATATCGCATATATCCAATAATATAAAAAAAATATATTAGATATGAAACCATAAACACAGAGATACAGTAATACACAATTTCTATTAATAAAAGAAATGTACAGAGACTATAAAAATACAGAGTGAACGACTCACTAGAATGGTGGTAGCTTATCTCTGAGAAGAGATGTGACGTCTACTCACATTCGCAAGGAGATGATTACAATGAGGCTCTGAATGCATTTTTATAATAAGAAGGAATTCCAAAACCCCTAGACATCCAAAAACCTAACCCTAGGAGATGAAGCACAAAAATTCATGTGGGCCCCGTTTGGGTAAGTTAGTACATCAACTTCCAGGGGTCGTAACTTTTGCATATGATCTTCGTTTTAGGCGTATGATAGTTCGTTTGAAAGGTATCATTGAGGAGACTCATTTTAAAAGAAAATTAATTCCTTTGACTATAATTGAGAACCTTGATCATGAGAAACATTCGTTTAGGCCCTCAAAATGTGTCGAGAAGTTAAAACATGCTAAAAATAGTAAATTGCCAAAATTGCCATAAAACTGTTTTGAGCCAGTCAGAAAACGTGGGTGGCCATCAAGATCCACCTGGATCAATCCTCCCTCCTTAGGAATAAATGGTATTCATGGCGTTGAGGTCCCAGGGGAGAGGGAAAAGCATTTCCTGTATCTGCATCTTGGTGAGCTACTTGTATTACTGGAGTCGTCGCGTTGCTTAGTTTGTGCAAGTCTATCATGAACCTATTGAAGATGAGGTTGCTCAACAAGTCGAGCTACATGAGAGGAAGTTGTACAAAAGGAATCTTTGTTCTTTTCTACAACCTTGTCGACATGCTTCTGTTGGATAGAAGGTGCAGGGGGCGACGTTGTAGTGGTTGAAGTGTCCTTTTGTTCACCTTTTGAATAGATTGTGAAGAAGCTGAATTTTGTAGTATGAGATACTACCTTGCAACACTTTTTAGGTGGAACAATAGTTTGAACTACCTCTATTATTTTGTAGATATAACCCCCCATAGTAAAAATGACACTAGGGGGTCGAGACTCATAAAAAACATGGCGTCTCCACATATATGGTTGGTCCAAGAGAACATCACAGACATCTAATGGGGAAACATCAGATAATACCTCATCCTTGAAGGGTTGGATGCCATATGAAAATCGACACTGTTGGCTGACATGGAGATCTCGCCCTTGCTGAAGCCACCTAATGTTGTATGGTTGCGGGTGTGGTGTTGTCGACAATCCCAATTGTTTGATGACCTCTTCTAAGATGAGATTTTTCTGGCTTCCGCTATCAACAATAAAATACAGCGGGGTCCCCTTCACCCACATCTATGAATGAAAAAGGTGCTCCCCCTCTTCAGGATCTGTTGTTTCTTCTGGTTGACTTGTTTCGGTCACGACAATAGGAGTGGGGTCTGCGTCAATGATTTGTCCTTTACCAGTATTTTCAGAATCAGATTCTGAATCAGGGTTCAACTCCTTGTCTTTGATCTCAACCACCAATGACTATTTTGAGCAACATTCATCGGTGTTGTGTCAGGGGATTTTGTGGAAATCACACCATTTTCTGGTGCCCTTCCTTGTCTTCCCGTGACCCTTCCTTTCTTGTGTCTTGGAGTAGTTTTCGGGAGACTGTTTGTTAGGGTCGTCTTTGTCATACTTTGGTTGTTTCGGATTTGCAGACCCGAATTCCCATTTGTTCTGGTTCTTAAATTTTTTCTCAATTGTAACAACATATTGATAAGCAGGACCGAGTGATGAGATGTCCATAAAATCCATTTCAGTCTAGATGTATCTGTGTAGAGACCCATGGTATTTCAGAACCAAATGTCGCTCGGAGTCTTTGATACCCAGCTTGGTGTTCAAGGTATGGAAGGCATTTGTGAGCTCCGGAACTTCTTGGCCCCTCTCTTTTCGTAGTGTGGTCCATCTCATGTACTGTTCCTCTTAGTTGCCAACAGGGTAATATTGTTCCTTTTCTGCATCCACAAAAAAATCCCAAGTCAGATCGGCCCCATATATTCCAGACTCCTCCGTGGAACTTTGCTCCTAGTAAGTTTCCCACCAATGTTTGACATGAGGGAGAGATTTAAGGAGTGAGAAGGTGATCTTTTCTTTGTCGGAAAAATTCTGAACAGAGAAATAACCTTCTAGCGGAGTTAACCATTTTTCTAGTGCTTCTACATCTATCTGTCCTTCAAATACAGGAATATCAAAATTAACTTGTACCTTGAATGACAAGGTTTCTCCAAAGTGGCCACTTGATGAAGATGCACCTGATTCTATCGACAGGCATTGAAGGATGTGGGCAAAATTCTCCATCATTTCATCCCTATGTCACGTGAGAGCTTGTTGAAGCAATAGATTGATAGGATCGTATGCTCCATCGTTTCTCTTTTCTTTCGTCATTGATGGTTTATTGGGTGTGTGAGAGTGATTATATTCAAGAGAGACAATCTTGAGACCCAAATTTCTATAATCGTACCTCGTCGGGGACATGCACTAAAAAAATGATCAAGAGCAACCTGCTCTGATACCACTGATCCAGATTATTTTCGGCACGAAATGAGAGCGGAGATATATTAAAGAAATGCACAGAGATATCGTGTATATCCAATAATATAATAGAAATATATGAGATATGAAACCATAAACAAAAATATACAATAATACATGATTTCTATTAATAAAAGAAAAGTAGAGAGACTGTACAAATACACAGTGAAAGACTCACTAGAATGGTGGTAGCTTATCTCTGAGAAGAGATGTGACAACTATTCTCATTCACAAGGAGATGATTACAATGAGGCTCTGAAGGCCTTTTTACAATAACAAGGAATTAAAAAAACACTAGACATCAAAAAACCTAACACTAGGAGATGAAGCACCAAAAGTCATGTGGGCCCCATTTGGGTAAGTTAGTACATCAACTTCCCGGGGTCGTAACTTTTTCATACGATCTCTGTTTTAGGAATATGATAGCTAGTTGGAAAGGTATCATAGAGGAGATTCATTTTGGAGGCTCAATAATTCCTTTAAATATCATTGGGAACCTCGATCTTGAAAAATCTTCATTTAGGCCCTTAAAATGGCCCCGCAAGTTAAAACTTGCTAAAAATAGTAAATTGCCAAAATTGCATAAAACTATTTTGAGCCAGTAGAAAAAGGTGGGTTGCCAATGAGATCTACCTGGATCAATCCTCTCTCTTTAAGAAGAAATGGTCTCCATTGCATTGAGTTCCCGGGGGAGATGGAAAATCATTTTTTGGATCTACATCTTTGTGAGCTGCTTGTATTGCTAGAGACGTCGCGCTGCTTAGTTTATGGAAGTATGTCATGAACCTGTTGAAGATGAGGTTGTTCAAAAAATTGAGCTACATGAGAGGAAGGTGTATAGAAGGAATCTTTGTGCTTTTCTGCAACCTTTTCGACCTGCTTATGTTGGATAAAAGGTGTAGGGGGCGAGACTGTAGTGGTTGCAGTGTCCTTCTGTTCCCCTTTTGAACAGATTGTAAAGAAGTTGAATTATGCACTATGAGATACTACCTTGTGACACTTTTTAGGTTGAAAAATAGTTGGAACCTACCTCTGGTATTATTTAGAGATGACCCCCCAAACTAACAATGAAACTACGGGGTCCAGACTCATAAACAACATGGCGTCTCCACAAATATGGTTGGCCCAAGAGAACATCACAGACATCTAATGGGGTAGTATCACATAATACCTCATCCTTGAAGGGTTGGATGCCATATGAAAATCAACACTGTTGGCTGACATGGAGATCTCATCCTTACCGAAGCCACCCGATGTTGTATGGTTGCAGGTGTGGTGTTGTCGACAATACCAACTGTTTGATGACCTCTAATGAGATGAAGTTTTTATGGCTTCCACTATCAACAATAAAATGTAGCGGGGTCCCCTTCACCCACATATGTGAATGAAAAAGGTGCTCCCCCTCTTCAAGATCTGTTGGTTCTTATGGTTGAATTATTGCGGTCGCGACAATAGTAGTGGGGTCTGCGTCAATGATTTGTCCTTTACCACTAATTTCATAATCAAATTCTGAATCAGGGTTCAGCTCCTTATCTTTGATCTCGGCCACCAATGACTATTTTGAGCGACATTCATCGGTGTTGTTCTAGGGGATTTTGTGGAAATCACACCATTTTTCAGTGTCCTTCTTTGTCTTCCCGTGACCCTTCTTTTCCTTTTTCTTGGACTAGTTTTCAGGAGACTATTTGTTAGGGTCGTCTTTGTCATAATTTGGTTTTCGTAGATTTGCAGACCCAAACTCTCATTTGTTTTGGTGCTTAAATTTCTGCTAAATTTTAACAACATATCGATAAGAAGCACCGAGTGATGAGATGTCCAAAAAATCCATTACAGTCAAGATGTATCTGTGTAGAGCCCCAGAGTATTTCAGAACCAAATGTCGCTCGGAGTATTTTATACCCATCTTGGTGCGCAAAGTATTTAAGGTATTGGTGAACTCCGGAAGTTCTTGGCCCCTCTCTTGCTACAGTGTCGTCGATTTCATTTACTGGTCCTCTTAATTTACAACAGGGTAATATTGATCCTTTACCGCATCCACAAAAAAATCCCAAGTGGGATCGACCCCATATACTCCAGACTCCTCTATGGAAATTTTCTCCCAGTAAGTTTCCCACCAATGTTTTACATGAGGGAGATATTTAAGGAGTGTGAAGTTGATCTTTTCTTTGTCGAAAAAATTGTGAACAGAGAAATAACATTCTAGCAGAGTTAACTGTTTTTCTAGGGTTTCTGCATCTATCTGTTCTTCAAATACAGGAATATCAAAATTAACTTATACCTTGAAAGGAAAGGTGCCTCCAAAGTGGCCACTTGATGAATATGCACCTGATTCTATCAGTAGGCGTTGAATCATGTGGGCAAAATTCTTCATCATTTCGTCCCTCTGTTGCGTGAGAGCTTGCTCAAGCAAAATATTGTTAGGATTGTCTGGTCCATTGTTTTTCTTTTCTTCCACCATTGAGGGTTTCTTCAAAGTGCGAGAATGATTGTCCTCAAGAGATCCAGTCTCGAGACCCAACTTTCTATAATCGGACCTCGTCGGGGACATGCACTGAAAAAAAGATCAAGAGCAGTCTGCTCTGATACCATTGATCCAGATTATTTTCGGCACAAAATGAGAGCAGATATATACTAAAGAAATGCACAGAGATATCGCATATATCCAATAATATAATAGAAATATATCAGAGATGCAACCATAAATACAGAGATATATTAATACACGATTTCTATTAATAAAAGAAATGTACAGAGACTGTAAAAATACAGAGTGAAAGACTTGCTAGAATGGTGGCAGCTTATCTCTAAGAAGAGATGTGATGATTACTTGCATTCACAAGGACATGATTAAAATGAGGATATGAAGGCCTTTTTAAAATAAGAAGGAATTCCAAAAACACTAGACATCCAAAAGCCTAACCCTAGGAGATGAAGCGCTAAAAGTCATGTGGGCCCCGTTTGGGTAAGTTAATACATCAACTTCTCGGGGTCGTAACTTTTGCATACGATCTTTGTTTTAGGCATATGATAGCTCGTTGGAAATGTATCATCGAGTAGATTAATTTTTGGGGCTCAATCATGCCTTCAACTATTGTTGAGAAAATCTATCTCGAAAATACTTCATTTAGGCCCTCAAAATAGCCCCAGAAGTTAAAACCTACTAAAAATAGTAAATTGCCAAAATTGCCAGAAAACTATTTTGAGCCAGTCGGAAAAGGTGGTTGGACATCGAGATCCACCTAGATAAATCCTACCTCCTTAGGAATCAGTGGTATCCATTGCGTTGAGTTCTCGGGGGGGGGGGAAAGCATTTTCTATATCTGCATCTTGGTGAGCTGCTTGTATTGCTGGAGACGTCGCGTTGCTTAGTTTGTGGAAGTCTGTCATGAACCTGTTGATGATGAGGTTGTTCAAGAAGTTGAGCTACATGAGAGGAAGGTGTGTAGAAGGAATCTTTGTGCTTTTCTACAACCTTGTCGACCTACTTTTGTTGGTAGGAAGTTGTAGGGGGCGAGGCTGTAGTGGTTGCGGTGTCCTTATGTTCCCCTTTTGAATAGATTGTGAAGAAGCTGAATTTTGTAGTATGAGATAGTACCTTGCGACACTTTTTAATTGAAACAATAGTTGGAACTACTTCTGGTATTCTGTAGAGATGACCCCCCAAAGTAATAATGACACTACAGGGTCGATACTCATATACAACATGGCGTATCCACATATATGGTTGGCCCAAGAGAACATCACAGATATCTAATGGGGAAACATCACATAATACCTCATCCTTGAAGGATTGGATTCTATATGACAATCGACATTGTTGGCTGACATAGAGATCTCATCCTTGCCGAAGCCTCCCGATATTGTATGGTTGCGGGTGTGGTGTTGTCGACAATCCCAACTTTTTGACGACCTCTGCTGAGATGAGGTTTTTCTGGTTTCCACTATCAACAATAAAATGTAGCGGGGTTCCCTTCACCCACATCTCTGAATGAAAAAGGCACTCCCTCTCTTCAGGATCTATTGGTTCTTCTGGTTGAATTTTTGCGGTCGCGACAATAGCAGTGAAGTCTGCGTCAATGATATGTCCTTTACCAGTATTTTTAGAATCAAATTCTGAATCAGGGTTTGGCTCCTTGTCTTTGATCTGAGCCACCAATGACTATTTTGAGCGACATTAATTAGTGTTGTGCCAGGGGATTTTGTGGAAATCAAACCATTTTTCAGTGTCCTTCTTTGTCTTCCTATGACCCTTCTTTTCCTATGTCTTGGACTGTTTTCGATAGACTGTTGGTTAGGGCCATCTTTTTCATACTTTGGTTGTTGCGGATTTGTAGACCTGAATTCCCATTTTTTCTGGTGCTCAAATTTTTACTCAATTTTAACAACATGTCGATAAGAAACACCGAGTGATGAGATGTCTAGAAAATCCATTTCAGTTTGGATGTATCTATGTAGAGCCCCATGCTATTTCAGAACCAAATTTCTCTTGCAGACTTTGATACACAGCTTGGTGTGCAAGGTATGGAAGGTATTGGTGAACTCCAAAACTTCTTGGCCCCTCTCTTGCCACAGTGTGGCCCATCTCATGTACTAGTCCTCATAGTTGCCAACAGGGTAATATTGTTCCTTTACCACATCTACAAAAAAATCCGAAGTGGGATCGACCCCATATATTCCAAACTCCTCTCTGGAACTTTGCTCCCAGTAATTTTCCCACCAATGTTTGACATGAGGGAGAGCTTTAAGGAGTGCGACGTTGATCTTTTCTTTGTCAGAAAAATTGTGAACAAAGCAATAACCTTCTAGCAAAGTTAACCATTTTTCTAGGGCTTTTGCATCTAGTTGTCCTTCAAATACATGAATATCAAAATTAACTTGTACCTTGAAAGGAGAGGTCCCTCCAAAGTGACCACTTGATGAAGATGCGCTTGATGTTATCAGAAGGCATTGAAGGATGTGGGCAAAATTCTCCATCATTTCGTCCCTTTGTCATGTGAGAGCTTGCTTAAGCCACAGATTGATAGGATCGTCTGCTCCATCATTTTTTTTTTCTTCTGCCATTGAGGGTTTCTTAGGTGTGCGAGAGATATTGTCTTCAATAGAGACAAGCTCAAGACCCCAATTTCTATAATCAAAACTTGTCGCCGACATGCACTGAAAAAATGATCAAGAGTAGCCTGCTTTGATTCCACTAATCTGCATTATTTTCGGCACAAAATGAGAGCGAAGATATACTAAATAAATGCACAAAGATATCGCATATGGCCAACAATATAACATAAATATATCATATATGAAACCATAAACATAGTTATACAATAATACATGATTTTTGTTAATAAAATAAATGTACAGAGACTGTAAAAATACAGAGTGAAAGACTTGCTAGAATGGTGGCAGCTTATCTCTGAGAAGAGATGTGAAGGCTACTCGCATTCGCAAGGAGATGATTACAATGAGGCTCTGAAGGCATTTTTACAATTATAAGGAATACAAAAAACCCTAGACATCCAAAAACCTAACCCTAGGAGATGAAGCGCCAAAAGTCATGTGGGCCCCATTTGGGTAAGTTAGTACATCAACTTCCCGAGGTCGTAACTTTTGCATGCGATCTCCATTTTAGGCGCATGATAACTAGTTGGAAAGTCATCATCGAGGAGAATCATTTTGGGGGCTCAATCATGCCTTAATCTATCATTGCGAACCTTGATCTTGAAAAACCTTCATTTAGGCCCTCAAAATGGCCCCAGAAGTTAAAACCTGCTAAAAATAGTAAATTGCCAAAATTGCCAGAAAACTGTTTTGAGCCAGTCGGAAAAGGTGGGTGGCCACCGAGATCCACCTGGATCAATCCTCCCTCCTTATGAAGCAATGGTATCCATTGTGTTGAGTTCCCGGGTGAGAGGGAAAATAATTTGCTAGATCTGCATCTTGGTGAGTTGTTTGTATTGCTGGAGACGTTGCGCTGCATAGTTTGTGGAAGTCTGTCATGAACCTGTTGAAGATGAGGTTGTTCAACAAGTTGAGCTACATGAGAGGAAGGTGTGTAGAAGGAATCTTTGTGCTTTGTTGCAACCTTGTCGACCTCCTTCTGTTGGATTGAAGGTGCAGGGGGCGAGGCTGTAGTGGTTAGAGTGTCCTTCTGTTCCCATTTTGAACAGATTATGAAGAAGCTTAATTGTGAAGTGTGAGATACTACCTTACGAAAATTTTTAGTTGGAGCAATAGTTGGAAATACCTCTGGTATTCTGTAGAGATGACCCTCCAAAGTAACAATGACACTATGGGGTCGAGACTCATAAACAACATGGCGTCTCCACATATATGGTTGGCCCAAGAGAACATCACAAACATCTAATGGAGAAACATCACATAATACCTCATGCTTGAAGGGTTGGATGATATATGAAAATCAACACTGTTGGCTGACATAGAGATCACATCCTTGTTGAAACCACCCGATGTTGTATGGCTGAGGCTGTCTTGTTGCCAACAATCCCAGCTATTTGATGACCTCTGCTGAGATGAGATTTTTTTGGCTTCTGCTATCAACAATAAAATGCGGCAGGGTACCCTGCACCCACGCCTATGAATGAAAAAGGTGCTCCCCCTCTTCAGGATTTGTTGGTTCTTCTAGTTGAATTGTTGCGGTCGCGACAATAGTAGTGGGGTCTGCGTCAATGATCTGTCCTTTACCAGTATTTTCAAAATTAGATTATAAATCAAGGTTTGGCTCCTTGTCCTTGATATCGGCCACCAATGATTGTTTTGAGTGACATTCATCGTTGTTGTGCCAGGGGCTTTTGTGGAAATCACACCATTTTCTTGTGTCCTTCTTTGTCTTCCCGTGACCCTTGTTTTCCTCTGTCTTGGACTGGTTTTCAGGAGACTGTTTGTTAGAGCCATCTTTTTCATACTTTGGTTGTTGCGGATTTGCAGACCTGAATTCCCGTTTGTTCTGGTGCTTAAATTTCTGTTGAATTTTAACAACATATCGATAAGTCGCACCGAGTGATGAGATGTCCAGAAAATCCATCAGAGCACAGAAAGGTTTCTTTTATTTCTTTAGCAAGGAAAAGAAATATTCACCATGCCACCAAGAAGAAGGGACATGAAAACACCTGATCTGCTAGAGGATAGGGAAATGTCGAGAAGAAGGGGTAGGCAGATGCCTGATCCAGCCATGGAGAGAGAGATGGATGACCTATGCGCCAGACTTGAGGACATGGAGTCAACATAGAGGTTCATAGTCGGTGCTAGGGATCTTAGTGATTCTGAAAGCGAAAATGAGGTCGAACATGAAGAAGAAGAGGTCAGAACAGAAGATGCAGCAAATGAATGCCTGATTAGGGTTGTTGCAAGGATGGGTGCTAAGGAAAATATGGATATTTCAGTATACGAGGGAAACCTGGATGCCGAAGAGCTTCTAGACTGGATTAGAGCTCTGGACACATATTTTGACTATGAATATGTCGAGGAAGACAAAAAGGTCAAACATACTGTCACAAGATTGAAAGGACATGCAACATTGTGGTGGGATGAGCTACACGCTGACAGACGCTGTAAAGGAAAGCAAAAAATTAAGAGTTGGGATAGGATGATCACAAACATGAAGGAAAAATTTATTCCCAGGGATTACCAAATTACTCTGTTTCGGAGAATGCAAAATTTGAGACAGAAGCTGAGGACAATGAAGGAGTACACTGAAGAATTATACAAGATGAACATCAAGGTAGGTCATTGCGAAAGTGATGATGAAATAGTTTCCAGGTACATGAATGGTCTGAGATATGACATTCAGGATGAGATGAGCATGATGACCATCCGAATGGTGGAAGATTCTTATCAGATGGCTCTAAAAGATGAAGAGAAGATGAGCCGAAAACAAGGTCAAAGAGGCTGAGGTAGAAGTCAAGCCAGAGGAAAATCAGTTGCCCAGGATAGAAATTAGAAACCAAAAGAGGATTGGAAGAAACCTTAGAGTCAAACTGAGAGAGGTGGAAGTTCACAGAGAGGGAAACATACCAAGAAGAAAGGTCAGTATGTTGACGCAAACATTTTTCCTCATACCAGAGGTAGAGGAAGAGGAAGAGGTGGAGTAGTGAAATGCTTCACATGTGGAAAGAATGGACACAAGTCTTATGAATGTCCAGACAAAAATAAAGAAGGTGGTGAAACTCACATCGCCGAAGAACAGATTTTCATGGTTGCAAAAAGGACATCAGGTAAATGTCACTAAGCAATGTTTAGTTGAGTTTAAAATAGGAGGTTATAAAGATGAAATACTCTGTGATGTCATTCCCATGGATGTTTGTCATCTATTGTTGGGTAGACCGTGGAAATATGACATAAATGTGATTCATGATGGGAGGAAGAACACATACACCCTAGAGAAGAATGGGAGAACTCACATGTTGTTGCCGATTAAAGATAAGGAGGTGAAACCTAAAGTATGCAACACTGTACTTCTCATGAGTGGGAAGGAACTTATTACAGAGGTTAAGAAGAAGGAGGAACCGCAATTCATTGTGGTCATAAAACCTAAAATTATTTTAACCAGTACAAGGGTAGATGATTTACCGAAAGAGGTTCAAAAACTGTTGGAAGATTTTGCTAACATAGTAGTGGATGAACTACCTCATTCGGTGCCACCGATCAGAAGTGTGAGCCATCATATTGATCTCATACCTGGAGCTAGTTTACCAAACAAAGAAGCATACAGATTGACATTGCAGGAGAATGAAGAAGTCAAAAGACAGATCCAGGATTTAATGGACAAGGGGTTGGTGAGAGAAAGCTTGAGTCCATGTGTTGTTCTGACAGTGGTCAGTCCGAAGAGATACGGAGGCTGGAGGATGTGTACTGAATTGATAGCAATCAAAAAGATAACCATCACGTATATATTTCCATTGCCAAGGATGGATGATTTGATGGATTGCTTAAGTGGAGCCAAATTTTTTTCAAAGATTGATTTGAAAAGTGGATATCATCGAATTCGTATGAGAGAAGGTGATGAATGGAAGACAACCTTCAAGACTAATGAAGGGTTGTATGAATGTCTTGTTATTCCATTTGGTATAAAAAATGCGTTGAGTACTTTTATGAGGTTGATGAACGAAGTCTTGAAGGAGTTCATCAGAAACTTTGTCATTGTGTATCTTGATGACAAACTGATTTTCAGTAAAACAAAGGGAGAGCATCTGAAACATTTGGCTACAGTGATGCAGAGGCTACAACAGGAGAAGTTGTTGATAAACATGAAGAAATCCTCATTCATGAAGACAGAGCTCATTTATTTGGGGTTTGTTATTTCTGCAGATAAGTTGAGGATGGATCCAGATAAGGTGGAGGTGATTAAGAATTGGCCATCACCGAAGAGAATATTTGAGGTGAGATTTTTTCATGGATTGGCTAGTTTCTACCGAAAGTTCATCAGGAATTTCAATGGAATTAGTGCACCAATGATGGACACAGTGAAGAAGAGACACAAGTCTTTTCACTAGATATAAGAGGCTGAGAAAAGATTCAATTTGTCGAAGAAGAAAATCACGGAACAACCAATTTTGGTGTTGCCGGATTTCAAAAAGACATTTTAGGTAAAATGTGATGGAAGTGGATTTGCAATAGGAATATCCTTGATCCAAGAAGACATGCCAATAGCATACTTCAGTGAGAATATGAATGAAGTGAAAGTGAAATACTCCACTTATGACAAGGAGTTCTATGCTATTATCCAGGCATTGAAGAAATGGAGGCATTACTTAATCCCTAAGGAGTTTGTCTTGTACAGTGACAATCATTCTTTGCAATTCATGACTCAACATGAGAAGTTGAATCAAAGACATGTTAAATGGGTTGAATACATGGAGAAATTTACTTTTGTAACTAAGCATATTTCTGGAACTGCTAACAAGGTTGTTGACGCTTTGAGCAGGAAATGTTTGTTGTTGCAAGAGTTCAGAGTCAAAACATTGGGTTTTGATGATCTCAGGGACATGTACATAGATGATCCAGATTTTGAAGAGGTGTATGAAGCAGCTGAGAATCCAATTTTCAGGGACAAAAGTAAGTGGATAGAGTACATGATCCATGATTGATTATTATTCAGGGGTAATCAACTTTGTATTCCAAAATGATCCATGTGGGAGAATTTGTTGAAGGAGAAACATAGTGGAGGATTAGCTGGGCATTTCGGTCATGACAATAAGTTCTCAAAGATAAATGACTCATATTATTGGCCAAGAATGAGAGAAGACATCAAAATATTTGTGGACAGATGTAGAATTTGTCAGCATTCAAAAGGAAGGAAGCAGAATGCAGGTTTTTATCAACCGTTACCCATACCTGACAGGCTGTGGGATGCAATAAGCATGGACTTCATATTGGGGCTGCCAAGAACAAAAAGAGGGTTTGAATCGATCTTTGTAGTGGTAGACAAATTTTCTAAAATGGAACACTTCATATCGTGTCAAAAAACCAGAGATGCAAATCACATTGCGAATCTGTTTTTCAAAGAAGTCATTCGACTTCATGGCTTACCAAGGAGCATAGTTTCAGATTGAGACACCAAGTTCGTAGGACACGTTTGGAGAACCTTATGGAAGAAGATAGGAACAAACTTGTTGTTTAGTTCAGATTATCATCCTCAGATGGATGGACAGATAGAAGTTGTGAACAAAAGTTTGGGAGACTTGCTGAGGAGCTTGGTGACAGAACACCACAATTAGTGGGATAATATTCTGCCGCAGGAGGAATTTTCTTATAATGATTCAATCAACAAAAGAACAGGGTAGAGTCCATTCCAAATAGTTTATGGGATGCAACCAAGAGGAGTATCTAAACTGAGGGATTCAAAACAAAATGCAGCTAGGAGTGCTAGTGTATATGATTTCCTAGAAGCGATGAAGGAACTTCACAGCCAGGTGAAGGAGCGATTACAGAAATTGAGCCAAGAGTATAAGCGCAGAGCAGATCAACACATGAGACAACTTCAATTTGAGGTTGGTGATTTGATTCTGGCACATCTGAGAAAGGAACGGTTCCCAAAGGGGACATATAACAAACTGAATATGAAGAAGATCGGACCATGTAAGGTCTTGAAGAAATTTGGGGCAAATGCTTATGAGATTGAATTACCCGATGGGATCAGAATTTATTCGATATTCAATGTCTCATATTTTTACCCATACAAAGATGAGGAAGAAGGAACAGATGATAAACAACCAGAGGTTCAGTGGACTAAACAGATGGAAAGCATACTGGACAAAAGGGTTACCAAGAGGACCAGGAGAAAATAATACTTTGAATACTTGGTCAAATGGAAGGGACATCCAATTGAAGATGCTAGCTAGGAGAATGAAGCAGAGATTAAAAAGCATGGACAGATTGTGCGAGATCTCATGGACAGGAGCCCATGAAAATTTTCAAGTGAGGGAGTATGATGCAGGAACATCACAAACATCAACCGAGAGTGGGGCAACGCCAACGCATTTTGGCATGTGATAAATTGTTTGAATGTTTTTGAAGTGGATGTGCCAAACATGAATGAAACAATTAAGGAAGGGCATACTTCCATATTGTAAACAGACCTTGAGCATACCACTCTCTTTTGTATTAGGTGAAGGCATTTATGTTAGTTAATGTAAGTAGGTGGACTTGAATTCCTAGATTAGACAGCTTTAGGAGCCGAAGGGAAAATGGATATAGACACCCTCCCTTGTATTATTGTAACAATTAGCAACATTATGAGCATAGAGAATAGAGAAGAGAGAAGAGAGTTGTAGTTGAAAATACCCATGTACAGAGATTTAGATTAATAGAAAGAGCTTCGATTAAAGTTCATGGTGTTGTATTTGTTCTCTGTGTATACATTGTGAATGTTATGCTCATGGATGCTTATTCCCTGTTATGCATTTTCTTTGATGTGTGAATGTACGATTTCATGTTAATGTTTGAAATATGAGGAGAGGCAGAATAGAGAATGAGTTTCAATTGTTTCTCTACCTGAGAAATATTTTTCCTGCAAGGAGTACAGTGAAATCGTCCGCAAGGTGTGCGTTGACAGAGGTCAGAGTTCATCTCTGCAAGCTCAGGAGAGATAACATGATTCTCATTCTCACAGAAGTGAAAAGTAAGCAGAGGAGTCGTCCAAGGTGTGTGTTGAGTCCATTTTTGTGCTTCCACAAACCATACTTTTGCCTCTTTATTTGCCATTTTTCCTTCATTTTATCCCACATTTCTCATAAAATAGCCTATCCAAGGTATATTTGTCATCCTTTAACTTCAGAATTGAATTTTCTAAATTTTTGCATTAAAATTGGAAATTTAGCAGAAATTGCAGGATTTCACCAAATCCTGTAATAGCTCCGTCGTTTATATACTTGCAGGACACCTGGGTGAAATAAAACACTTGGGTTGAGTTCCCAGATGTACAAGGATGGTGAATAAGTTATCAGATTCGAAGTCTGAGACTGCTAGATGCTCGGTCAACGTCGGTCAAAGGGGGCCAGTTCAGCAGAAATTGCCCTGTTTCAGCATTAAATCTAGGACAGTTTTTTATTTCGTGGGATTTTGACCATATTTTGAGGATCTAGAAGAGGCATTCGACCCTCTTAGGCTATTGTGGATCTACTTATGATATTTAGGA
>JZKD02S1674078.1:252020-264569 GCA_000966675.3 Picea glauca | reverse complement strand
TGTCCACACCTCTCCCTCAACATCTCTGGTAGTCGTGCGTGACCCCTTTACTCCACATGTGAGTCTGGTCGACAAGCTATCATCAGCCTGCATCATCAACAAATCATGTCAGAACATATCCATATCATATCATCTAATCAGATGCACTAATATCACAGTAAAAAAATCAAACCCCAATGGTACACTCCCTGACTCGATCCAGAGTCCAAGGGGTCTCATCGATGCCTCTACTTCCTTGAGGTCCAAAATCCTACACACTAAGTAAATTGATTCAATAGCACCTGTCTATGTCAATGCAGTAAAACAACATGTCATCAACCCATAACGCCTCATAATCAAAATCAAAAGTTTTAATAGCATAATAATCTGGATCACTTGCGAGCAAGTGTCCTCAAAGAATAAGTTTGACCAGTGTGCCAGAGTGGGATGTTACATACACCCCCTCTTGTTCTAAAATTTGTCTCGAAGTTTCATAGTATAAATGATGAAATAAAGTGTATCACAATATCATATGTCTATCTATCAAACAAAAATGGAAATTGTTGTCTCATATCATATGCGTCCTCCCAGGTTGCCAAGTGTGGACTATAATTGTCCCACTCGACCTTGACCTGCTCTATCGCTCGACGCCGTAGCTGTCGAACGCGATGATCCAAGATGCCGATCATCTCAGCCATGTGAAACCCCTTGTCCGTCACCTGGAAGGAACTCATGCCAATAACATATGTAGGATCACTAATATAATGTCTCAAAACAGATACATGAAAAACATCGTGCATGCGCCTCAAAGAATCAGGGAAGGCTAGTCAATAGGCCACAGGCTCCTTTCTCTCCACAATCTCGAAAGGTCCCATGAACCGAGGAGAGAGTTTAGCTCCCTTCCAAAACTTGATCGAAATTTTATGCGGTTTAACCCGCAAGAAGACTCGATCATCGACCCTGTAACTACGGTCAACACGGTGCACATCAACATAACTCTTTTGTCGATCCTGTGCTTCTTTAATCCTTTGTCTTATTGTTTGCATTTTCTCTTCCATTTCTTGGATCGCTTCTGGTCCCACCAGGACCCTATCCTCAAGCTGATCCCAACTCAAAGGAATTCGACACGGTTGCCCGCAAAGAAACTTGAAAGGCGCCATATTAATGGTTCTTTGGTAACTGTTGTTGTAAGAAAACTCCACTAGTGGAAAGAACTCTTCCCAACGCTTTTGTTGGTCCATCACGTACATGCGCAACATGTCCTCCAAGGTTTGGTTCATTTGTTTAGTCTGCCCGTCAGTCTCCAAGTGATATGCAGTACTAAAGTTAAGTTGGGTTCCCAAGGCCTCTTGGAAACTCATCCAAAATTGTCCAGTAAACAACGATCCTCGATCGGATATAATCCTCTTAGACATGCCATGCAGCCTCACAATATCACTGATGAAAAATCTAGCTATGTCAGGTGCCTGATACGTCATATGCACAGGAATAAAGTGAGCACTCTTTTTCATAGTGTCTACTACTACAGAAATCGAGTCATGTCTCCTTGCTGTCAGTGGAAATACAACAATAAAATCCATCGAAATAACCACCCATTTTGATTCTGGAATAGCATGTGGTTGTAGTAATCTGGCTGGGTGTCTATGTTCAGCCTTTACTCGTTGACATTCTAGACATATCGCCACATAGTTGACTATGTTATCCTTCATTCCCTTCCATAAGAATAAGGTTTTAAGGTCTACCCTCATCTTCATGACTCCTAGGTTAGCCATGTAAATTGCTCTATGAGCCTTGCTCAGGATCAACATCCTCAACTCGTCAATCGACGGTACATAGATCCTATTTTTAAACCTCAATAATCCATCGCTATCATATGAAAATCCTTCAAATCGTGGTACCATCATTGTGTTTTGTCTGATAAAACCCTCAACCTCTTTATACCAGTCATCATCACGCTGTAAAGTTATAATATTTTCACGCAAATTCGTCTGAAGAGGCAACACTGAAAAGATGTGTGGTCTCTGAATCAATGCATCTGCCACTCAGTTCACTGTTCCTTTTATGTAATTAATCTCAAAGTCGTACTCACTAAGAAATTTTAACCAACGTCATTGTCGCGCATTCAATTCGCTTTGCGTAAAGATGTGTTGTAGTCCACAATGGTCATTCTTTAGTTTGAATTTTCATCCAACAAGGTAGTGTCTCCAAACCTTTAAGGCATAAATGATGGCTAACAACTCCAAATCATGCATCGCATAGTTCTCCTCATGCCTTCTAAGTTTCCTCGAAATGTAAGCAATCACTCGTCCATCAAGACCTCGCCTAAGCATTCCTTGGATGCGTCAGTGCATACCAAGAAGTCTGTGTCCATGTCAGGGACCTTTAGCATCAGTGTTCTTGTCAACAATTCCTTGAGCCTATGAAATGCTTCCGCGCATTTCTCGGTCCAAACAAACTTCTTGTTCTTCTTCTGCAACTCTGTGATCAGATTTGATATCTTCGAAAATCCTTCGACAAATCGTCGATAGTATCCTACTAAACCCATGAAGCTATGCACTTCTAGGACCTTTGTCGGCACAAGACATTCCATAATAGCCTCAACCTTTGTTGGATCCACGACGATGCCTTCACCAGAGATGACATGCCCTATGTAGTGAATCTTTGATTGATAAAAAGAGAATTTGGACAACTTCCCATACATTTTGTTCTCTCGGAGACACTGTAGAACCAAGCGCAAGTGCTCGTTATTCTCCTCCATCATCCGAGAGTAAATCAAAATATCGTCAATGAATACTTGGACAAACTTGTCCAAGTACTCGCGGTACACCCCATTCATCAAACTCATAAATACCCCTGGGGAATTTTTTAGTCCAAATAGTAAAACAATAAACTCGTAATGTCCAAACCTCGTCTTAAAGGTGGTATTAGGGACGTCATCTTCCTTAATCCGTAACTGGTGATACCCTGATCGAAAATCGATCTTTGAGAACACCGCGCACCCTTCATTTGATCGAATAGATCATTAGTCCTTGGAAACTAATATTGATTCTTGATCGTGGCCTTGTTCAATTGACGGTAGTCAATGCAGGGCCTCCACGACCCATCCTTCTTTAATATGAAAATAATAGGTGCACCCCATGGTGACACACTTGGTCGTATCAGTCCCAGGTCCAACAATTCTTTTAGTTGCATTCTTAACTCTTGTAACTCCGGGGTCGACATCCGATAAAGCATTCTTGTTATCGGTTCATTCCTTGGTTTTAGGTTTATGGTAAAGTCCAATTCCATGTCCGGTGGCATCCCAGGTAACTCCTCTGGAAATACATCCACAAACTCTCTCACCACCGGAAGGTGTTCTAAACCTTTAGTTAATCCCTTTTTATTTAATGCAAGGATCACATAAAGCTTTCACCCCTTGTGCGTGCTCTTCCGTAGCTATAAGGAAGAGATGAACCTCAGGGAAACTCCCTGGTTCTATCCTACAATCACACGTCTCTTTCCCTCGTCATCGACCAAGATCAACCATTTCATCTTATAGTTGAGTATCGCCTCATGCGATTCCAACCAGTCCATAGTAATTACGACATCATAAGATCCTAAGATCATGACGTACAGGTTGGCCCTTGTGACAAACTCTCCCAGGTTAAGGATACAGCCTATAACCTTTCCTCCAACCTTCTGTTTGGCTCTCGAAGCCATCTTTATGAAGCTAAACTCATCCTGTTCAACTACCTTTACCTTAATCCTTTTTAGCGCTGCACCAGAAATGAAACTCTCGGTAGCACCGAGATCTATCAAAATACTAAGGGTTTGGTTAGCGTGATACCTGTCATCTCGAGCATAGTCGACTGATGCTCTGCCTGGTGGTTATTCACCTCTGCATGAATCCGATGGGCCTTGCCCATATCTCCCATGGTAGTGGGTCCGGCTAATCCATACACTCTAGTCCTCTCCACCAGGTAGTCGTGCTGGTAGTGTGGCTCCCCACATGTCCAACACCCCTTCTTCGACCCAGTAGTCCTGGTACCCAAAGTAGAAGATGAAGGCCCACCAGCCTGGAATCCTGGTATGTTCTGCTGAACAGGCCTAAACTGTTGTTGTTGCGGTCGATGTTGTTGCTGATGCTGTGGTCCCCGATAAGGTGTCTGCAGCTGAGGCGTCGGTCGCCGAGGTTTAGTGAAAGTGGATCCCCTTTAGAAGCCATGATATCCCGGCGTATGTCTGGCTGGTGTCTAATGTTGTTGTGCTCCAGATGACACTTGCACTACCAGTCTCGCTGGAGTCCTAGTCTGACCCTCGTTGATAAGCTCCTCCTCTTCTATGAGGGTCTTCTGGATGACATCATGCAAGGTTTGAGGCATCAAAATACTGACCTTTGCATGTATGTTGTTGTTAAGGCCGAACACAAACCTGTTGAACTTAGGTTTCTCAGTGTTAAGGTGCGAAACACACCAAAGTAGCTCCATATAATAGGCCTTGTATTCGGGCACCGTACGATCACCATGTCTTAAGGCATTGAACTCGTTGAGATGATGCTCAATGAATTCCTTTGAAAGGTATCTCTCTCAGAACCGTTCCTCGAACAGTTCCCATGGCACGTCTTCGACGACCATGTTTAGCTGCAGTAGGAGCGCATTCCACTATAGAAGAGTGCTCCCCTTTAGTTGAAAGACTGTCATGCGGACCTTCATGTTGGAGGTATAATCGTGAAGTGCAAAGCACATTTCCATATTCTCCAACCATGCCTCGGCGGCTGGGCCATTCAGGGCACCAAAGAACTTAGTAAATTTGACCTTCTCAAGTTCATGGTGAATGCTACCAGTACCGACCAAAGCACACAGTGGAACCTCAGTGGGTGCCAATGCCCTAGCCTCATCTTTTTCCAAAGGGCTGAACAGTGCCTCAGACATGTGCTGAAAATATCTCATCATTTCGACCACATTACCAACTGCTATCTGCTCCTATCCAACAACCTGATCATCTCCCTGGGGGTTAGATCCCTCAGGCATTGATGCTACTGGAGGTGTCACGCCTTCTCCCCTAGCACCCTGTCATCTACCTCTGCGGTGTCCTCTAACCATGATTACCTGCATGAATACAATTCAACTCAATTAGTAACATTATAATCAAATCATATCAACAAAATCAGTAGTGATCCCAAGTCACGGGTTGAACCCGCTCTAATACCACATGTAACACCCCCATCTAATATGACTCCTACGATGTACAACTGGTAAAAGCACCCTTAAATATATATATATATATATATATATATATATATATATATATATTTGTGTGTGTAGGAAGGTAATAATGACATTATACTCAACATCACAACACGACGACGACACAACGCATGCAACTCATGAAACAACAACATAACAACCTAACATAAAAGCACATCAAGCACCTGGAAGAAATGTACGACATTCAACCGATGAAACATAAGAATGACTATCCTCCCTTCCTACCCTGCAATGGTTAGGACCTTCAGGACACATAAGCAATTCTCAAGCCCAGGTTCCCATTGATTTCGACAATTTAAGGTCTCGGGGCTGGCGACTGTTCTGAGGAACAAGGAGGTGTCTACATCCCGCCCGACACAAGCAGAACAAGCCTACTAAGCTAAGGACAATCATCGTAACGACCCAAAATTAATTACACAAGTAACTAGAACCTTTACAGTGAGAAAACCAAGAACATTAAATGTTTATGAAACCAAGTACAAACATTAATTAAAATGAACAACAACATTAATCAAGGCCAAAAGGTCGTTATCTATGACTTAAATTGGCGTTAATTATAGATCAATTAACCAGTCTAAATTCCACCAGTCAACAAGTTATCCACCGAAATTAACTTGAATTATGACTCAAATTTAGCGAGTCTGGATTACGAATTAGGTGATATCTATAAATCCAACTAACCATAAACTTGAATAACAACATTAACATTCTTAAAGTGGAATGCTACCTATAGCACTTATGAACAGTTAAACCTCAACATTAGTCTAGATATAATGACTGAACTAACCACTAGCTTTTTATTATCATTGAGGACAAAATTGCTAACTAATAACATTATTGTATCAAATCAATAAGGTAATTACATATATGTTACATAACAATTTATTACAGTAGTTAACAAGGAATTTAACATAATGATTAACATAATCAATTAATTGAGCAATAACAGGGTAGTTTGCATGACTATTTTCATAACAAGTATTATAGCACTAACGAGGTGATAATCATGTTAATTAACATAAAAATTAATACAAAAATAGCGATGCAATTTATATGAAGGTTAACATAATGATTAATAACGCAAAAAAAAGGCAATTTACATAACTGTTTAACCATTTAAATCACTGCAACATTTAATCAATAAGTAGGAATTTGTTGACCATTCACAGTGCTGTAACAATTGTTCTGGCACTTAGTAAGGCAATTAATATAGCATTTAACATTGCAATTAACAAGCCAATTAACTGTAGCAATGGTTTTGGTAAATTCATGGTCATTCCAGCAAGCTCAGTCAACATTCTAAAGACAAAAATCATGGGTAATTACAACAAGCTCTGGCAACATTCTAAAGGAAAAATCATGGGTAATTACAGCAAGCTCCGACAACATTGTAAAGGCAAAATCATGGGTATTTAAACAAAAATCAAAGTCAATTTTTAAAGGCAATAACCGTGGGCATTAAACAATGGTGTCAGACAGGTTTTGAATGGAAAAACGTGAGCATTTAAACAATGATCTCAGACATGTTTTGAATGGTAAAATCATGAGCACTAAACAACGGTCTTAGACATGTTTTGAATGGTAAAATCGTGAGCATTAAACAATGGTCTCAGACATTTTTTGAATGGAAAAACATGAGCATTTAAACAACGATCTCTGACATGTTTTGAATGGCAATTCGTGAGCATTTAACCACAATCTCAGCCATGTTTTGAATGGAAAAAAAAACGTGTGTAATTAGTCAGCTATCACAGCCTCATTTTAAAAGGGAAAAACATGTACATGGACACACCAGAGGGGGATTTCGTTTTTCCTGTCATTAAATAACAAGCAATTTGTTGTACCATCACACTAAAACGGGATTTCATTTTTCCTGTCATTAAATAACAAGAAATTCGTTGTGCCATCACACCAGAAGGGGATTTCGTTTTTCCTGTCATTAAATAACAAGAAATTTGTTGTTCCATGACACCAGAAGGGGATTTCATTTTTCTTTTCTATCATTGTATAATAAACAAATCGTTGTGACAACACCCCATAAGGAAATTACATTTTTCCTGTCATTAATAATAAGAAATTACTGTAGTAACCAATGGGAAAAATGTAGACAAAAAAAACACCAAAACATTTTTCCATTCCAGGATACAAATAAAAATTGCAGACATAGAATCAAATCATTTTTCCATTGCTAGAATACCCATACAACTCAGACAGGAATACCAAATAAAAAAACCATCTTTCCATTGCCAGAATACCAAACAACTCAGACAATAAAAACACAAAAACGTTTTTCCATTCCAGGATACAAATAAAAATTGCAGACAAAAAATCAAATCATTTTTCTATTGCCAGAATACCCATACAATGCATATAGGAATAACAAATAAATAAAAACATTTTTCCATTGCCAGAATACCAAACAATGCAGACAAGAAAAACACAAAAATGTTTTTCCATTCCAGGATCCAAATAAAAATTGCAAACAGAGAATTAAATCGTTTTTCCATTTCCATAACTCTAATACAACGTAGACAATAGTAAGAGAACGAAAGGATCCAAAGGGAAATTTCATGGAATGATTGTCGGTGGTTCTATCAGTCAAGGCAATGAGAAAACCTACAAGGACAATAGATAATCCACACGTAGAGGTCGTTCCCAGATGGTGGAATCCATAATCATCCAGGGACAACATCAAGGGTAGCCGGCTAACAGGTTCGTCCTTTGCTCATCATCCTCGCACAGAAAAGCAGGGCATTGAGATCCATAGGTATTTTAACACTAAGGCGACAACCATAGATCAGGCTTCTGACTAACTGCTCAAGCAAGGACTGGTGAGCTATTGATGAAGGCTAAACAACCACGAAGGTCACAATCAACACAACAACATGGTCATGACATGCAAAAAAACGAAGGCCATGGGAGTCAACAACCATTGAGCTAGGCTAAGGAAAGTTTCAGTCACCAATTTAAAAAAAAACATCATTTTACTTTTCCATTAAATAAGAGATCCAAACATAAGTCCTAATACATTCTACCATACAAAAATGAAGAGAGTGTACCATTGTCTGATCGCTCGCTACGAATGACGTCCTACGCGCTCCATGAAACTCCTGCTTGTTGACCGTAGAGACATTACCGGTCCCTCCCAACCAATGCTAGGGGTCCTCTTCTTCCCTCTTAGCCCCCCGAGCCGTAAAGGTGCCACACACTCACTATCCAAATATTTCGACTAGCTCCCAGCTCGCCTCGCAAGGCCGAGCTACCACTCCTTACCGAGATGGGTATCCCAAATCCCACACGTTAAGTCAGTCAAGTAGATATTTATGCAGCATAACATTACAGAAACAGAATAAGATCCAACCTCCATCACCTCCCTTCATTATATAGAGTTTTGTGGTTCCTTATTTTTCGAAAATTCTCTTTTAGTTAAGTTTTTATAATTAATTTCCTAAAATTTCCTCCCCATACAAGTGTCACACATCCCCTTCCTTCCTCCATAAATTAACTTCTTTAATTAATTAATTATCTTTATTTCCCTCACCCACCTAGAGTTACTTCTAGAATCACTCCTAGGTGTCCCCAAATTCTCTTACAGGTTTTAATAACTTTCCCTTTTATTAAATTGCTAGTTCAGTTTAAATTAAAAATCTCTTAAATGGTAGATGCTTTACTAAGTTTGACCTTCCACTTTTTCCCTTAAGTTCCCCTTTTTCCCTTTTTATGTTTACCTCTTTTCCTAGTTTCCTAATTTTTTAGATTTTCCCTCTTTCCCATTTTTAATTAGAACTCAAAAATGTAGGTGTGGAAATTAACCCTTCTTCCCTTTTCTCATTTAATTAGTATTTTAAAATTATTAAAATAATAAAACCATTAATTCCCCTTTTTCTTTTAAATTTTATTCCAAGAGATTTTTATTTTTATTTAATGAATAAATTAAATTTTTTATTCCCTTTGTGTTACAAGATTTAACGCAGGTCATAATTATTATTTATGTGGTTTTTATTTTTATTAGTATTATTGTTATTTTTTTTTAGAGAGAGATAAAATTTTACCACTAGCATAGTTTAGACTTAAACCTTAAATTTTCGTATAGGGTGACATTTAATTACAGAATTTGTTTTAAAAATTTCTTAACACGTTATTCGTCCTAAGGCCATATAGGTTCATTCCTCTATCATCAACAATTCGACGTGCCCTTCAGGACGCACTAGGTGCTCCAAGGGTGCCACTCGCCTTAATCTGTTTCCCTCGCACGACGTGCCCTTTAGGGCGCACTACGTGCTCCAATTGTGCCACTCGCCTCTTGAATCACTTGGTAGACATCAAAAACCCCTTGAGTCAATACTCCGCTAGGTGAACTTTTGGGAGACTAAGGGCCTCTATGGAATAAGGCCCTCACCTTATTGCATGCCCCTTAGAATCATCGTGAGTGACTATCGCAGTCTACCATCACGACATCGTGGGTCCTCTCGAACTAGGTAAACGTTAACCTACAGTTCAAGCCATGATGGGAGTGATAGTAGGATGTGGTAGGGTTGTTGTACACACCTCTCCTCAACATCTCTGGTAGTCGTGCGTGACCCCTTTACTCCACATGTGAGTCTGGTCGACAAGCTATCATCAACCTGCATCATCAACAAATCATGTAAAAACATATCCATATCATATCATCTAATTAGATGCACTAATATAACAATAAAGCAATCAAACCCTAATGGTACACTCCCTGACTCGATCCAGAGTCCAAGGAGTTCCATCGATGCCTCTGCATCCTTGAGGTCCAAAATCCTGCACACTCAGTAAACCGAGTCATAAGCACCTGCCTATGCCAATGTAGTAAAACAACATGCCATCAACCCATAACACCTCATAACCAAAATCAAAATTTTTAATATCATAATAATCTCGATCACTTGCGAGCAAGTGTCCTCAAAGAATAAGTTCGCTCAGTGTGCCAGAGCAGGATGTTACACTGATATTATGATATAGCTCAGACAATTGATTTTTAAGTCAATTGTCACTTTCATTTTGTCCTCAATTTTTCTTTTCCAGAGTATTACACTAGAGATATGGTTTAAATCTTTGAGAATCACGATGTTCTTTAAACTTTTTATGCCGTCCATATTCTTAAGGAATCACTTTTAAGTGCTTCCCCATTCTTTAGATGATTTCTTAAAGGAAATCTAAAATCTTTAAACCATGATAAAACTTTCAGTTTTGAAATCAAATAAATAACTTGATCAACTATTCATCTGTATTGCAATTAACCTCCAGTATCACCCCTGTCTCTTTGTCATCAATAAATCTATAATTGTATCACTATTTAAAAGTGGCATAAGAGGGTTGAAGGCACTTATGTGTGGGAAGTGTGTGTAAACCCGTTGGGGTACTGAACATGCTCGTTGGAAGTGGGTAAATGCACACATGATACCAAGACAACTCCGTTGGGGTATTAAACAGGTCTGTTGGAAATGAATCAATGTCGGGTTAAGAGGTAGCAGTTATATGTTTTATAATTAACTTTTATGGAATTATACATCATGTGGATACAACGATTGGATGAGATTAAATCATTTAAGTGGGTTCAATGACATTCCTGTCGAGGCTATGGACGCCTGCTAGCAGTAGTGGCTTTGTCAATGGTATTGAAGTTCTTTTATAAACATCGTGACTCTTTTATTAAGACATTATTTTAGGTTATAATCCTCTGCAAAGAAAATTCTATTGTTTGGTTATAACATTGAGATTATCCTAATACCATATGATCTCATAGGAAATTTATTTCAGGGAGTTTAAATAGTTTAATCAGTATTATTCTTTTCTTCATGAGATGAAATGTTACTAGATCAGAGATAACTGCTTCACCCAGTAAGTCACCATTTGTTGGGCCCAACAACTCCCCCTATTGTTTACAAAATTTAAAGTTCCCCCATTCAAATCTTGATAATTATAATGAGCTACAAAATCAACCTTTTCAAATAGTTCCATACCTTGACTTGTTTTGGGACAAACTTAAGACATTCACTATAGTATGAGACATTCATTACAAAAGTATATGTCAAAATTTAGAAACGAGCATAAAAATCTGAATTTAAACAAAGACGTTAATTTTTATCAATTATTTACTTTCGTTTAAATCATAATTATGTGTTTATTCTTTTTCTCATTAACAAGTTTGACTATGTTGAATAATGTGTTCAATACTTCATCAAATAATATCTTGGTTGATTTCTCATTTTCATAAAATCATTTGGTGATATTAATTAATTAATTTTTTTTATTTATTTTGCATCTCATTTCAAAAAAAATAAAAATAAAAATAAAAATATTTTATCTATGATTTGTTTGATTTTGTAAAAAACCAAAATTAATATTTTTCTCTTCTCCGTTAACTTGAAGCTTCTAGAATTTTAAGATCAAATTTGAAAGGAAATTATAAAGAATGTTTGTTTAGAACTTATAGTTAGTTTAAATTCATTTTTTATTTTATTGTTTTAGATTTTGTTTTATTCACAATTTTTAGGTTATTAATTTAGGTTTATTTTTGTTTCAGAGGTTTCTATTATCAAATATTTGATATGGATCTGATCATGGGTTTATTTTATTATCCAAATATGTTCAATATGATTGATCCAAAAATAATATTGGATTGTTACAAATAATTTTATGAGCAACAACAGATAAAATTTGGAAAAGCGTCAAGATCAGATAAGCGATTTTGCAGGAGTGATTGCAGCCCGGACTGTTTACTCATTATATAAACATATGAGAAAGTTCAAAGCCATGGATATTGAAGGAATTGGAGAGCGAGATTTTATCCTTTCTCTTTTGTATATTATTTCTTTTGTAAACTTTTTTCTTTTCAAATGGAGTAACAGATGGTTGGAATCTTTGGGAGAATGGACGAGTATTTTCAAAGAAGAATATGGAATTTCAGGTTGCTTAATGGCTTTTTTCATGTGAGTAAAATGGTTTTATTTTCATTATAATATCTTCATATTCTTTGAATAATTGATTATGCATTGATTTAAATTAGCTTTAGTCTATTTTATCAATATATGGTTAATTGTTATCATTTATGTATTAATTTTTTCAATCTTTAAGAGTCTATTATTTTAAAAATTCTTTTAGGACTACAATATGGGCATGTGATTTTGAGAAATAATATGGGAAAACAATTCATCTTTGGCTTGATACTTGTTTGATGCTTATTCCATTTCGTTCTTTCATTATTGTTGTATTATGAGAATGTTATTATGGTTGATTTTAGATTTAGCTTGTCATCATAAGGTGTTTTCATACTGTTAAATGTTATATGTTGTCC
>JZKD02S1674078.1:232254-248372 GCA_000966675.3 Picea glauca | reverse complement strand
GCACATACCCTTGAATTTTTGAAAAAGGGGGAAAAATAAAAATTGAATTATATAAACGAATTAAACTAAAAAGAAAAAGAAGAAAGTCAAAAGAGAAAAAGAGGGGGAAAACCTAAGTAAAAAGGGAATTAGGGTTTGAGGGGATAAAGGGATGGGAGAGGGGAAAAGAAAAGGGCTTTTTGGCTGAGATTGATTTTCTATTGCAGAGAGAAGAGAGACTGACTGATTTACTGGTAGGAGTTGGGAAGCCTCAACACATTTGAGTGGTAGCTCAGCCTTGGAGGCGAGTTGAGGAGCTAGTTACTCGCTGGTTGTGTGTGGCCCCTTTGCGGCCCGAGGGGCTGAGGGGGAAGAAGAGTACCCCTAGCGTTTGGCTGGGAGGTACCGGTGGGTTCTTGTGGTCGGCAAGCAGCAGCAGGAGCGGCATGGCGCGTGGACAACTCTTGAGAACGACGCTGAGGCAACGGTATGATCTTTACATTTGTAGTTAGAATGCATGGTAAGGGTGTTGTGAAGTTTATGAAAGGACTGCGTAGTTTGTACTTATGGGTCTGGATTGTGTAGTTTTATTTTCCCTCATTCTAGACTGTTGAAAAAGAAAAATATTGACTGCTCATGGTTTAGATTGTGTCAATTCCCATTAATTATTGTCCTGGACCATGAAAATGATTATCTATTCATGTTGCACTTTCCCTGCGTTTTACAGTCAAATTCCTCTACATTTTATGGCGAGATCTATGCGTTGGGGTTTCATATTCCATCATTTTTATGCTTAATCCACAGAGTTTAAATGGTGAAAGTCCCTGCGTTTTTATAGTCTAATCCCACTGCGCTTTTGGTGAACTTGCTCTACGTTCTGGTTTCAATCCTGAGCGTCTCCTTCTGGCTGGGCGTTCGATTCCCTCGAACGTTGATCTCTTATGGCAGAAGTTTCCTTGTGTGTGTGGGCATTTTTCCTTTGTTGAGAGTCTAAACTTCAAAGCCCAGCGAGAAACCCACTGTGCGTCTTGCCCCCAGGGTGACTCATTGCCTTTTTCTTTTTGAAGGTGGGTTGTTTGAATCCACGCTTGGTAGTATCCACAGATGCTGGGCACGACATCTCTGGGTGCTGCGTGGATTCTTTGTCTCACTTATGCCTCACGAACTGTAATCATGATTGATTTTCGGGCACGTTCTGACCCAGTTTCAATTCCCAGAACGGTAAGAAGAAATGCAATACTCGATTAGCTTTGACCTTTACTTTCATTTTATTTATTTCTTTTATCCTTGTTTTATTTTAAAATGGACCCCTAAACAGCAGACTTCGGACCATAAGGCGAAATTTATAACTAATTTTTAGACGAATTTTGGTTTATTTTCGTATCCGATGAGGAAGGTATAAAATTATTACCATCCATTAATAACTCGATAAGTTTATTTCGAGGACAAAATCCCATCCACTGGAAACCCTAGAATTCTGAAATCCAAAGTAACAACAACTTGTAGCCGGACCATTCAGCAGTTCACATTCAGTAGTTATTCCAAACGCTTCATTGATTATGTATATCGGTGAACATGTCCAAAAATAATAAGACCAGTCGAAGCACCTGTCTGTCTAAATCGTTATATGTAATTCAAAGAGGAAGGTATAAAATTCATGGAATCTCACCTTTCACTAATGCAGTGACTAGAATCACTGATTTCAAATTTATAAAAATAATTAAATTCGAATTCACAAGGAGGGAAGAGCAATCCTATTACTCGTAACAAGACTTCTCCGAACGAGAAACCTAAATTTAAGAATATATATATGCGTTCTAATATAATGTGTCCATGATTTAACCCTAGGCCTCGGTTTCCAATCCATCAAGCTCTGCGATCCTTGAGCTGACGGTCTGTCCTTGGACACCGCGATTGTCAGCCTTTTTCTTTGGTGTCGTGTTCACCTGGTGATGGATGGCGTGTGTACATTCTATTCCTTACGGTGCTTCGGTTATTGGCTGAGACTTATCGACCTTAATAATGCCACTTGGTAATAATGAGTAGCAGCCTGGCGTAGGTGAATTAATGACCTTCCGTTGCATTGATTATATCAATACTGGTATTGCTATTTCTGTCTCGGGGAACAGTGGTTGTAACGCAGAGCATGGTATGGCTTAGATAACTGTGCTGTTTTTGTTTTATTAAAAATGAATTCAATAATCTTTGCCGAATAGGGTAAGGGTAATGATATGTCTTGAATTAATAAAGGGTGGGTGTCACCAACAGTATGTAATTGTGAGGTGATTTATACAACTTCATTGTTAATGCGGATATTCTGAATCGTGGCATTTTATTTAGGGTTAAATTGGTCATTTTTGATGATGGCATTGGATTATTGATAAGTCGGCAATTTGAATATTAGCATTTTAATTTATTATTAAATTGTTCATTTTGGAATGGTGGCATTTGATTACGAACAATTTGGTAATTCTAAATATTGGCATTTTAATTTATTGTTTAATTGGTCATTATGGAATGGTGGCATTTGATTACGGATAATTTGGTTTAAATGGTAACCCTAGCTGCCGTCCAATATTGTTTAAATAATTTTATAGCTGTTGTGTTGACATTGTCTTGAATAGAATCATAGCTGTCGTTTCATATTGTTCTAAATGATTTTATTAGCTGCTGTGATAATTTTGTTTATATGGTAACCCTAGCTGTCGTTCAAATTTGTTTAATTAATTAATTTATAAAATTTAATATGTAGTTAAATATTAAGATGTAGATGAACGAGGCTTATTAAACTGGGTCAACTTCACATATCAGGCGACTGTATGGTTGTATCGGAAATATGGAATCTTCCTGTTCCTGGAGATTCATCCCTTTCACAACAAATATTTATCTAGAAAATAATGGGTTGACTCTCAGTGTTTTAGAGATGCGGGTTGCGGGGATTTTAGGAAACGATTTAGAACACAATTTCGAGATACTGTTCTCATTGAATTTGTTCAACTCTTCACTTATATTAATAAAGTTACTTGTCATTATATTTTTAAGTAGGTAATTTACATTATTAAACAAAGCTAGGTGATAGTAAATGTCTGCTGAATCAAGTCGATCATGATTGATTGGGACTTGGTATGATGGATTTATGGTATTATGAATGCCTTGGTTTAACATATATAAATGTTTGGTTTAACCAAGTAATGGATTGAGTAATATATTAGAGAGGAAGGCCGCTTTTTAAGTGAGATTTAGAGTTGGATAGGATTGGTGTTTTTGGTTAAGTCACAAGGTCAAACCTAGAACAATTATGCCCCTTGCCTTTTTCTATCTCTCGTTACATGTAAAGACCCCAGAACTAAGTACCATAACATATTGGGGATTCAGTAAATGGGAATGTATTATTAATTAAAGTTTCTTGGTAATGGAGGGAATTTAATAAGGATGGCTAACTAAGGCATTTACAATGTGGTCATGATAAGGCTAGCATTCGAGTAGTGGCAATTGTGGTAAGGATAAGGTAGTTCCCATGACAGGGGTTGTTGTTATGGTTTTAAGTGAATGGTTAATATTGATATGGTTTTAAGTAAAATTTTAATATTGGCTAATGGTCATGGTAATACTTGTTAAATTTGCATTAATAATAGTTGTTCTAATTGGCAATGTTAATGATGACGGTAGAGTCGCAATTCCAATTTTGGAGTAATTAAAATGTTCGTGATGATGTTAATTTGCAAGGTCATTGTAATGATAGGTACTCGACACCGGTGGTAAATTAATGTTGTCGTGTTAGGCTTGGAGATTTTCCATTAAATACATTGTTGATAAAGGGGTAAATGTAGTACCTTATCGCATCTTAAAATGACAATCTAAGATGGTCTTGACGATGGATAGGTAATGGTATCTCGTCGAACTTAGAATTTAAACGGAGCCTTGGGTCTATAACTATTATCTTGAGTCTTAGATAAATGTCATGTCTTCTTAATGATTGGATGCTTATGTAAATTGTTGTTGCGCATGGATGTATGATTCTCTTGGTGGGGTCAGTAACCCTTGTCCCTTGAAGTCAGATTTAGTGCCTGGTCATAATAACGGTTGTTGTGGTCTGAGTCCTTGTCTCGTGTTTTCCTTAGTAGACGAGGGTTCTCTGTTGTCTATTGATGCGCTAAGTTGTAATATTTGTAGGTTGGACTGCTTGTGTCGGGCGGGAAGTAGTCACCTTCAGTAGCCTTAGCATTTATGTCTGTACGCTTCCCTGTGTCAAGAATCCAGTGTCGTATCAAGAGTCCCGGGCTGTTTGAAGGCACAGTTCCACTCTTGCGACACACTCTGAGCCGTATCAGTAGTCTCGGGCTGTTTAAAGGCACAGTTCCACTACTGCAACTCTACTGTTGGATTCTTTCACTCTGTGACAGTACTGTACCCAACCCCCAGTGTCTATTTCTGCTTACTGTTGCTAGTTGCATGCCTTGTGTCTAGGGGATTTATTTCCTTGTTGTCACTATGACCTGTCATGTCGTCTTGATTTTTTTGTCTTACTTGCCTCCTGTTGGTTCGAGTGGTGATGTAGGATCGAGAGGGATGTTTCTTCTACACGCGCGCACACACGGTTAAAACAAAAAAAAAAATTGCACCTGATGTCAGAGTAGTTGTCCTTAACATAGGAGGGTTGTTACAACTTCACTTTGTATCTTTCATTTATTTAGTAGTTTAGAGTAGGTTTAGGAGTAGGTTTCCTTTAGTTTTATTTCTCAATATTTATTTGTGTAATAATGCAGTTATGAGCACAAGTGGGTACATCAAAAGAACCATAATATGAATGTTGTCAAGGAAGTCCACTTTAAATATTTTTCTCTCTGCTTTTCATTGAATATTTCTTTTGAAAAAAATAGTATCATCATGAAAATTTTAAATGGAAAGTAAAGAGATAAGTAAATTTGAACTATCAATTCAGACCTGACCCAAGGTGCCACAAGTAGGACTTCACTCATCTTAATAAGGACTTTTCTATTCGCTTTTAGTCTCATCTATTTTTAATAATAATGCTTGGTCAAACTAGCATCTCATGCAACATTATCTTAAGAAAAGAAATTTCTCGCACATGATATTTTATATGATTTAGTTCTTCCTTTATATTATAGTGAGATGCTAATGGATCCAAAAGCTCAAGTCTATTTTTGGCCAAAATCGTTTCCTGAAAAGTTTTCTTTTGTTGTTTTAATTTTGTGTACTTCTAATTTTGAATCCCATTAATAAAAATTGTTTTGGTTTGTTGTGTGTTTTTTGTTTTCTTTGATTTCTTTGAATGAGTTTTCTTCTTATTTGTCTTTTTGAATTAATATATTTCTAATAAAAGAGTTATTGTCGAAGGAAACATTTATTTTAAAACTTGTGTTTTTCAAGCAAACTAAAATAGTTCAAAGAGGTCCTCATATTAATATATAGCTCAGACAATTGATTTTTAAGTCAATTGTCACTTTCATTCTGTCCTCAAATTGTCTTTGCCAGAGTATTAGACTAGAGATATGGTTTAAATCTTTGAGAATTACGATGATATTTAAACTTTTTATGTCGCCCATATTCTTAAGAAATCACTTTTAAGTGCTTCCCCATTCTTTAGATGATTTTTTAAAGGAAATCTAAAATCTTTAAAACACGATAAAACTTCCAGCTTTGAAAGAAAATAAATAACTTGATAAACTATTCACTTGTATTGCAATTAACCTCTAGTATCACGCTGCTCTCTTTGTCATCAATAAATCTATAATTGTATTACTATTTAAAAGTGGCATAAGAGGGTTGAAATCACTTATGTGTGAGGAGTGTGTGTAAACCCGTCGGGGTACTGAACAAGCTTGCTGGCAACGGATAAATGCACACATGATACCAATACAATTTCATCGGGGTAGTGAACAGGCTTGCTAGAAACGAAGCAATGTCGGGTTGAGAGGTAGCAGGTATATGTTTTTAAATTAACTTTTATCAAAGTATACATTATGTGGATACAACTATTGGATGGGATTAAATCATTTGAGTGGGTTAAATGAAATCCCTGTCGAGGCTATGGATGTTTGCTGGCAGTAGTGTCTTTGTCAACGATATTGAAGTTCTTTTATAAACATCGTGACTCTTTGATTAAGACATTATTTCAGGTTATAATCCTCTGCAAAGAAAATTCTATTCTTTGGTTATAACATTGAGCTTATCCTAATACCATATAATCTGAAAGTGAATTTATTTCAAGGAGCTTAAATAGTTTAATCAGTCTTATTATTTTCTTCCTGAGATGAAATCTTACCAGATCAGAGATAACTGCTTCACCTAGTAAGTCGCCATTTGTTGGGCCCCAAAAACTCCCCCAATTTTTTACAAAATTTAAAGGGCCCCCATTCGAATCTTGATAATTATAATGAGCTACAGAATCAACCTTTTCAAATAGTTCCATACCATGCTTTGCTTTGAGAAAAACTTAAGACATTCACTATAGTATGAGACATTCATTACAAGAGTATATGTCAAAATTTAGAAATGAGCATAAAATCTCAATTTAAACAAAGACGTTATTTTTTATCAATTGTTTAATTTTGTTTAAATTATGATTATGCGTTCTTTCTTTTGCTCATTAGCAAGTTTGACTATTTTGAATAATGTGTTCAATACTTCCTCAAATAATATCTTGGTTGATTTCTCATTTACATAGAATCGTTTGGTGATATTAATTAATTAAATTCTTTATTTATTTATTTTGCATCTCATTTCAAAATAAAAATAATAATTAAAAAAAAAAGAATTATCTATGATTTGTTCGATTCTATAAAAATCCAAAATTAATATTTTTCTCTTCTCTATTAACTTGAAGATTCTGGAATTTTAAGATCATATTTGAAAGGAAATTATAAACAATGTTTGTTTAGAACTTATAGTTAGTTTAAATTCATTTTTTATTTTATTGTTCTAGATTTTATTTTATTCACAATTTTTAGGTTATTCATTTTTAATTTATTAATTTAGGTTTCTTTTTGTTTCATAGGTTTCTATTATGAAATATTTGATATGGTTCTGATCATGGCTTGATTTTATTATCCAAATACGTTCAAGATGATTGATCCAAAAATAATTTTGGATTGCTACAAATAATTTTATGAGCAATAACATATAAAATTTGCAAAGGCGTCAAGATGAGACAAGCAATTTTGCAGGAATGATTGTAGCCAAACTATGAGGAATTTGAAGAAACGGTTGAAAAACTAGAACTGAAATGGACCCTTTTACCTTGCATGTAGAAAATTTCCCAAAACAATGCACGATTTGAGAGATATTGATGTCACCTTACGAGACAAACTTCAGGTGGAGGAGATTATTAGTGATGCCCAAATTGTTCTCTCATTGTATAAATATATGAGAAAGTTCAGAGCCATGGAGATCGAAGGAATTGGAAAGGAGGATTTCTATCCTTTCTCTTTTGTATATTATTTCTTTAGTAAACTTTTTTTTTTCAAATGGAGTAACGGATGGTTGGAATTTTAGGAAGAATGGACGAGTATTTTCAAAGAAGAATATGGAATTCCAGGTTGCTTAATGGCTTTTGTCCTGTGAGTAAAATAGTTTTATTTTCATTATAATATCTTCATATTCTTTGAATAATTGATTATGCATTGATTTATATTAGCTTTAGTCTATTTTATCAATGCATGGTTAATTGCTATCATTTATGTATTATTTTTCTTAATCTTTAAGAGTCTATTATTTTTAAAATTCTTCTAGGACTACAATATGGGCATGTGATTTTGAGAAAGAATATGGGAAAATAATTCATCTTTGGCTTTAGACCTATGTGATGTTTATTCCATTTCATTCTTTCATTACTGTTGTATTATGAGAATGTTATTATGGTTGATTTTAGCTTTAGCTTGTCATCATATGGTGTTTTCATAATGTTAAATGTTATATGTTGTCCATAATTTCTTATTTCATTTTTAGGTCTGATCAATCAATCATTTGATTATTGTGAAATTTATTTATAATGTTAAATGATGGATAATATCAATACTTAGAATTGATTTTTCTTTCGTTCTTAAATATTGATTATCTTAAAATCACATGATTTTTTATTAGTTGTCTTCATGTTGTTATTAATTTACTCCAATATCAAATACTTCTTTGAATGTATTATGGAAGTGATAGTATTGTTATGTTATAGGTTTCTCTTAACAACAGTACAGGAAGGACCTCATACAACACATAAAGATAATACCATTTTCGTTGATCACCTACAGGTTATTCTGTGTGTGATTTAATTAAGTTGTTTATGAATAAAACAATGATTACATTAATTATCTTTGACTGTTTTTGTGTCACTGTTTCAATCGTATTCATTTAGCATATATTTGTTTAATATCTTACAAAAAAATTAATAATAAGTGTTGTTCATATTTTATTAAGAAAATTTATCAAACAATCATTTTCACAAGATTTCATGCAAACCTTGTAAACTATATATAAATTGTTCATAATCATTTGTATATTCACATTCTTAGATAAATATTTGTAATTATTGTGTTGATTGTTAGAATATTTTTCTTTAGTTATTTTATTTTATTTTTCTATCTTTAGGACCCTAGTTGGCTAACAGAGCCATTAAGCCCGTAGTAATAGGTTAAACCAAATGGCTTGGGTTATTTGGACAACCCCGAACCAGATCTATTCTTCTAGTTGACGCCATGTCAAATTTGTCTGTCAACAAATGGCGCTAGGAGGGCTGAGTAAATTTAATGATTAAATATTGCACCCCTTAAACTTTCATAATTCCAGATTTATAGATCATTCTTTTGTGTCATCTTGAAATGCACTAGAAGGTAGTCCAGACGGACAAGGTGGCCGTATAGGAGTCTTTGTTTCGAATTTAATTAATTTCCCATGGCTCCCCAAATCGCTATGTTGGAACATGCTTTCCACTTCTCATTACCTGATATTCCCAAAAACAAAGTCTCTCTCTTGTCCAAATTCACCTTTGATGATGGGGGGAATGTATCTGCAAAAGACCATATTAACAAGTTTTGGTGTAAATGCATCAAGCATGATATTTCTGATTTAAAGGTTTTGTGCAGATTGTTTTCGTTTACTTTCAGGGGTCGGATTAAACATTGGTTTGAGTCTTTTCCAGCATATCACATTATTGATTGGTTTCAGTTTGTAGATGAATTTTTAGATTATTCTTAAAACTATGATTACAATCAATTATGTGAAGAATTTCATACTTTATTAATTAATTTTAACGACTCCTTCATTACGAATACAAGCAAAGAAAAAGTGCAAGTTCTTTTTTTTTTTTTAGGCAAGAAGGTGACGACGACAATAGTTAACCACCACTGGTGACAAATGCAAGCACACAGTCCACAGAAATGACAACTAAGACTCCACACAAAGGCACCAGGGCAAATGGGCGAAACATGCGTAGAACAACAAGGAGAAATGACTACCCGCCCGACACAACAGGACCGCGCCTACAAGCTAAAGGACAACATCCCCCTACCAACACAATGACCTTGAAGAACAAGACTAGACCTCAAGTCATGCAAACCAAACACTTGAAGGCATTCAACCCGTGCGCAAAAAAAAGCATACAATGCTCGACAACACTCACACAGAAGGAACTGACTCTGGGTAAGTCATCATTCGTCACTCTCTAAATAGAGTGTGCAATGATCCCCTCATCAAGATTCATGTCGTCCCCAGGTAATAGACACATCAATACCCTTGGTGCAACACATCCTATCTGGACCAAGGACTCTAGAAAACATCGACGCACTAGGAGCTGAATACTAACAGGGAGGATATACCCACACCCCACACAAAAGGTCAACGAGACACAAGAGGATGAATACCACGGAAGTCATGGCTTCGTCAACCACCCAACCCATTCATCAAGTCTAAACTAGTCAACAGTTACAAATTGTTTTTGACATTGAGTATCCATCGAAATTTAGTAAGTCTAAATTATAATTTAGTCTTCAACTTATCAACTGATTAAAGATTAATACAATCCAATCAAACATTCTACTTTTCATGATATTCATTACTTTCAGTCTAAATAACATCACCTTCGAAACAATCAACAATTCTACAATACAATCAAGAATTAATTTCAATCGAAATAACCTCAATTACGAATCAGTTCGGCAATGTTGCATTATGATTTAATCATTAACTACAATTTAATTTAGCAAGATTAATCTATACTTTGGTCAATAGTCCTAAACTCATTTAACCATTAATCACCATATAAAAGGGTAATTCTAAGTAATCCCCAAAATTACCATCTAACTATCAAATGACAATATATAACTACATTAGCCACGTCAATGTAAAATGCTACAATATCACACTTGTAATCAATTGAATTACACATGACGTCTATCTAAGATAACCATACCAAAAATAACTAGTTGTCTATAACATTAAGAAGGGAACTAATGATTGTTAACATTGTTGTACCAATTGACATCACTGTGGAAATTAATATTAAGAAGGAAACTGATGTCCTTTGACATTGCTGTAGAAATTAGCCTGGCAATTAACATGACCAGTAACCTCGCTGTAGAAATTAATGTTTGGCAGTGAGAACGTTGGGTAAACACTCAATTTGAAGGAGAATAATAATAATAATAAATAATACAAACTGCAGAAGGATCAACTCATGGTCATTCAACAACCAAAACACAGTCGACATTTACAGCAATTTCATGTCCATTCAACGGCAAAGATCAATCAATATTTTAAGGGAAAAATGTATCAAATCAACAGCAACCGGAGTCCATCATTTAAGGGAAAAACACAGTCACAATTACATGGAAAAATTGTGGTCATTTATAGCAAATTTAGTCACAATTTAAAGGGAAAAATCGTGGTCAGTTAAGGCAACAACACAGTCATCATTCAAAAAGAAAATCGTTGTGCCAGAACGCACTAGAAAGAAACCACATTTTTTTTTCTGTCATTAAATAATAATCAATTAGTTGTACCAACACACAAGGAAAACGTAGTATACCTTTGATGGAAAATCATTGGCATTTAACAACAACTTAGTCAATATATTTAATAGCAAATTCATGGGAATTTTCAACAAATTTAGTCATTCATTTTATTATCAAATTCGTGGGCGTTTACAACATATTTAGACACATTTTAAATGGAAAATTGTGACTTCCCTTTTTCATTGCCCGGATGCCAAATGCAACACATACAGGAATGACCAAACACCCTTCCCTTACCAAGATACCAATTATAAAAATGCAGACAGGGGAAATGATTTTGTTTTTCCATTTCCAAGATACAAATATAATACAGACATGAATAACACAAAAATGTTTTGCCATTTCCAGGATTCCAAATATGAAAATGAAGAAAGGGAATCAAATCCTTTTTCCATTGCCAAAATACCAATACAACGCAGACAATAATAACAAATAAAAACTTTTTTCCATTCCAGGATACCAATACAAAAATGAATATATGAAATAAATTTGTTTTTCCATTGCCAGAATACAAAATATAAAAATGCAAATAGAAGTAAGAGAAACACAAGGATCCAATGGGAAAATTCATTGAAATGATTGCAGGGATTATATCAGTCAAGGCGTATAGAAAAAAAAAACAACAAGGAGGCAAGATAAACCATACATAGAGGTCTTTTCTAGATGGCGCAAGTCAAACAAACAACCAGGGATAATAACAAAGGTAGACGACTGATAAGAATGTCCTTTGCTCATCATCCACACACAAAAAAGCAGGGTGTTGAGATCCATAGGTCTATTAACATCGAAGCGACGACNTGTCTATCTAAGATAACCGTACCAAAAATAACTAGTTGTCTATAACATTAAGAAGGGAACTAATGACTCTTAACATCGTTGTGGCAATTAATATTAAGAAGGAAACTGATGTCCTTTGACATTGTTGTAGATATTAGCCTAGCAATTAACATGACCAGTAACCTCGCTGTAGAAATTAATGTTTGGCAGTGAGAACGTTGGGTAAACACTCAATTTGAAGGAGAATAATAAATAAATAAAAACAATACAAACTGCAGAAGGATCAACTCGTGGTCATTCAACAGCCAAAACGCAGTCGACATTTACGACAATTTCGTGTCCATTCAATGACAAAGCTCAGTCAGTCTTTTAAGGGAAAAATGTGTCCAATCAACAACAACCGCAGTCCATCATTTAAGGGAAAAACGCAGTCACAATTACATGGAAAAATCGTGGTCATTTACAACAAATTCAGTCACAATTTCAAAGGGAAAAATCGTGGTCAATTAAGGCAACAACACAGTCATCATTTAAAAAGAAAATTGTTGTGCCAGAACACACCAGAAAGAAACCACATTTTTTTCTGCCATTAAATAATAATCAATTCGTTGTACCAACACACCAGAAAAATGTAGTATACCTTTGATGGAAAATCGTGGGCACTTAACAACAACTCAGTCAATAGTTTTAACAACAAATTCGTGGGTGTTTTCAGCAAATTCAGTCATTCGTTTTAATATCAAATCCATGGGTGTTTATAGAAAATTCAGATACATTTTAAATGGAAAATCATGACTTCCCTTTTTCATTGCCCGGATGCCAAATGCAACACATACAAAAATGACCAAATTCCCTTTCCTTACTAGGATACCAATTATAAAAACGCAGACAGGGGAAATGATTTCATTTTTCCATTGCCAGGATACAAATATAATGCATACATGAATAACACAAAAACGTTTTTCCATTTCCAGGATACCAGATATAAAAATGCAGACAGGGAATCAAATCGTTTTTCCATTGCCAGAATACTAATACAACGTAGACAGGAATAACAAATAAAAAAGTTTTTCCATTCCAGGAGACCAATACAGAAATGCATACATGAAATCAATTCGTTTTTCCATTGCCAGAATACCAAATATAAAAATGCAGACAGGGAATCAAATCGTTTTTCCATTGCCAGAATACGAATACAATGCAGACATGATAACAAATAAAAACGTTTTTCCATTCCAGGATACCAATACAAAAATGAAGACATGAAATAAATTCGTTTTTCCATTACCAGAATACAAAATATAAAAATGCAGACAACAGTAAGAGAAACGCAAGGATCCAATGGGAAAATTCATTGAAATGATCGCAGGGATTCTATCAGTCAAGGCGTAGAGAAAAAAAACAACAAGGACGCAAGATAATCCATACACAGAGGTCTTTGGTAGATGGTGCAAGTCAAACAATCAGCCAAGGACAATAACGGAGGTAGATGACTGACAGGAACATCCTTCGCTCATCATCCACGCACAAAAAACAGGGCTTTGGGATCCATAGGTCTATTAATGTCTAAGCGACGACCATAGATCAAACTCCTAGCCGATTGCTCAGGCGAGGACTGATGATCTAGGGATGAAAGGAAAAAACAACCACAATATTCACAAATCAATACACCACAAGGCGGTCAAGACATGTCGGGAATTGAAGGCCATGGGAGTCAATCAATCATCGAGCTATAGGATATGGAAAAATTCAGTCATCAACTAGAATGCTAAGACAATCAATTTACTTACCCATTTAAACATGCAGATCCAAAGCATAAATCCTACTACAATCTACCATGCAAAAATAAAGAAAGTGTATTATTGCCTGATCGCCCGCTCTGAGTTGATGTCCCGTGCACTTTGTGCAACTCCCGCTTGTCGACCAATGAGACTTCACCGGTACCTCCCAGCCAACACTAGGGGTACTCTTCTTCCCCTTTAGCCCCCCGACCGTAAAGTGGCCACGCACACTATCCAGAGATTCAACTAGCTCCCATCTCGCCTCGCAAGGCCGAGCTACCACTCCTCACTGAGTTGGGTATCGCAACTCCCACAAGCTAAGTCAATCAAGTATGAATTTCTGCAGCATAACGTTACGCATAACAGAAGAGATCTTTCCACCTTCTCCTCCCTCCATTATATAGAGTTTCGAACTCCTTTACCTTCCCAAAATCCCATTTAAATTAATGTTTAATAAATTAATTCCTAAAAATCCTCTCTATAAAAGTGTCACGCATCCCCTTCATTCCTCCATAAATTAATTTCTTTAATTAATTAATTACCCTTATTTCCCTCTCCCACCTAGAGTCACTCCTAGAATCACTCCTAGGTGTCCCCAAATTCCCTTACAGGTTTTAATGACTTTCCCCATTATTAATTTGCTAGTTCAGTTTAAATTAGAAAGTTCTTAAATGCTAGATACCTTACTAAGTTTGACTTTCTACTTTTTCCCGTGTGTTTCCCTTTTCTTTTTATGTTTCCCTCTTTTCCCAGTTTCCTAATTATTTTAGATTTTCCTTTTTCCCCTTTTTCATTTAGAACTCAATTTGGCAGGTGTAGAAATTAACTTTTTCCCTTTTCCCTTTTTAATTAATAAATTTTAAATTATCATAATATAATAAAACAATTATTTCCCTTTTTTTTAATTTTTATCCCAACAAATTTTTATGAATCAATTAAATTGCTTACTCCCTTCTTGTTATAAGATTAATGAAGATTATCATCATTATTTATTTTATTTTTGATTTCATAAATATATATATATAGATAGATAGATAGATAGATAGATAGATAGAAAAATTATGCCACCAGTGTAATTTAGACCTAGACTTTAATTTTCGCGTTGGACGACCATTTATTAGGGAAATTGTCTTAAAAATTTCTTATCACGTTATTCGTCCCAATGCCATCTAGGTTCATTCATTTATCATTAACAACACGACGTGCCCTTCAGGACGCACTACGTGCTCCAAGGGTGCCACTTGCCTCATTTGTTTCCCTTGCGCGACGTGCCCTTCAGGACGCACTACGTGCTCCAAGGGTGCCACTCGCCTCTTTCCATTTTTCTTGTGCGACATGCCCTTCAGGACACACCACATTCTCCAGCCACTCGCCTCTTAACTGACTTGGTAGACATAAAAAAACCCTGGAGTCAATACTCCGCCAGGTGAACTTGTGGGAGACTAAGGGCCTCTAAGGAATAAGTCCCCCGCCTTATTGCGCGCCCCTTAGAATCATCGTGAGCGACTGTCGCAGTCTTCCCTCACGACATCGTGGGTCCTCTCGAACTAGGTAAACGTTAACCTACAGTTCGAGCCATGACAGGAGTGCTAGTAGGCTATGGCAGGGTTGTTGTCCACACCTCTCCCTCAACATCTCTGGTAGTCGTGCGTGACCCCTCTACTCCACATGTGAGTCTAGTCGACAAGATATCGTCAACCTGCATCATCAACGAATCATGTCAGCAATATATCCATAATCATATCATCTAATCAGATGCACTAATATCACATATAAAACCATCAAACCCCAATGTCGGTTCCCTCCCCGACTCGATCTAGAGTCAAAGGGGTTTCATCGATGCCTCTGCATCCTCGAGGTCCAAAATCCTGTGCACTCAGTAAAATCGAATCAATAGCACTTGTCTATGTCAATGCAGTAAAATAACATGTCATCAACCCATAACGCCTCATAATCAAAATCAATATTTTAATAGCATAATAATCCGGATCACTTGCGAGCAAGTGTCCTCAAAGAATAAGTTCGCTCAATGCGCAAGAGCGGGATGTTACAAACTCATTAGCCATGTTTAGGTTTGATGCAATTCTCATTGTACAAGCAATGTGGCATACAAATATATGCATTTGCAATGTCTTCTTCAACTCATTAGCCATGTTTAGGTTTGATGCAATTTTCATTGTACGAGCAATGTGTAGGTTTGATGCAATTCTCATTGTACCTCTAAAAAATTGAACAGAGTTCAATTACATAGTTTGGAAAAATAATTAGTAATATATCTTTTTTAAGATAGTTTGTAGTTTCTCCATGTTTTCAAACACATACAATCTTTGCTTACATTCTATGACATCTTAGTTTTCTTAATGTATCCATCCTTCACATTGATTTGGAAATTATCCTTTCCAACTTCCTCAAATGACAACATTTTTACCATTACTCCTCTTTAAGTGACAACATTTTTACCATTACTCACTCTTTACTTGTTCTCATCTTCATCTACATTATAATTTATTTCCATCTACACTATAAGTGTGCTAGATTCTCCTTTCAACATCATACATGT
>JZKD02S1674078.1:130491-189666 GCA_000966675.3 Picea glauca | reverse complement strand
GCTCTGCCACCGAGTCTCCATCTCTCATCCTCAAGTTATACAACTTCTTTCTCAGGAATAGTTTATTTACCAGGGACTTAGACTAATACAACTTTCCCAACTTTTCCCATAAATCCTTGGTTGTAGCTTCCTCTGACACATTCAGTAATACTGAATTGGAGAGACACAATCGGATTGTGCTCTTTGCCTTCCGATCCATCTTTTTCCAGTCATTTGTAGAAGTTCTTGTAGGTGCAGTACTTGGATCTACCGTGATCCACTAATCTCTGTCCACCAAAAGATATTCCATATTGAGCTTCCACAGCTCAAAGCTTTTCCCATTAAACTTCTTGATCTCCATCTTCGAATTGTTTGCCATTTCTTTTCACCTGAAAAACAGTACCGCAGATCTCCCACTGTAACAAGGCTTATCACAGTCCCGAGCCAAACCCTTGACCACAAAGGTGTCCCCCTGAAGCCAATAAAGCTCTGATACCAAATGTAAATTCTAACCTTGTACAATGTCTATTGTAAACAGATATTCAGAAAAGAATAGAAAAGATACAATGACAAATACAAACATTACACAGAGATTTTTCCCCTGGAAACCCAAACCGGGAAAACCAGCATATATTATATTCATTCATTGTGTGACAATGTTTACAATACAAAATACATACAGGAGCCAACGGCATCCAAAACCCTAACCCAATGACCCGGATTAGTCCAAAACCTTAATTCCTTAACCGGAAATAGAAAACCATCGGCAAAGAAACCATGTGCCGAAAAACCACTTAAATATAATGTGGTCCCGATGCGAAAAAAAATTTGGGGGCAGCAAACCCCCGTGCAGGGGGCTCCGCCCCCCTCTAACCCCCCTGCGTTCCCGGCGCATACACTCAGACACTACTACTCGTGCAAAGAATATAACACATACCCAACAGTGATTACAATCTGCATGAGGAGCAGGTCGACTTCCTTGCAACTCCTCCAGCCATATCCACAACTCTGCAAACCCCACTGCAACACAAAATGTCTCTGCATGTCGGCTTCCTTGCAACTCCTCCAACCATATTCACAGCTCTGCAAACCCCACTGCAACACAAAACGAATAGGAAGAAGCACATGAAAATTTTCCATCGTCGACTCAGAAATCCTTAGGCATCTCATTACGTATATAAACACTCTGGGAACAAGAATTTGCAGGTCGAAAGCATTCAAGTAAGCCATGAAAATTAACATATTAACCACATTGCAAAGCATTGGAAAACCCCCCAAAAACCTTCAAATTGATAATGGAAGCTAGTCGGTCAGAATATCTTCTCACATGCATAAGGCCTAAGAAGAAGTAGTCCAGGCTCCTCCTTCTTCACCTCGTACAGAACCTAGGAGGAGATCGTTAAGCTTGGAAAAACTTGTAAGAAAACAACCCAAGTCCTGCACTAAATCCCTTCCGAGAAACACTACAATGAACCCCAGTTTGAAGTGTATAAACACAAGTGCATTGCTCAGATGCCTCAGTGCATGCAAAGGAAAAAGGTGTGAAAAATTGCAAGAGAAAGGCTTCTTTCATCTCAAATGTGCACTGCTTGGATTAAAAGGTAAGGGATTAGGTTTTAGAGTTTCATTGGAAACATTTTGTGTACAAGAAAAGAAAGTTTCTCAAAAAAAATTGCAAGTTGTGGAAAGAGAAAGAGGGGTTTTCTTGGTTTATTGTTCCTGAAAAATATCTGAAGAAGAGATAGCGCTCAGGTCAAAGCTACGACTTGAAGGCCTAGAAAAAAATGAAAAAGTAGGGAAAATGATTGTACTTATCCGAAAATTGGCTAGGACCACATTATTGGCAGAGTTATTTTGGTCCTGTAAGGTCACATGGATGACATTGGTAGTGGTGCCATGGGCACTGCCAATTTATGTCTTAGAAATATTCAATTCTCCCCAAACCAGTAGAAGATAAAAAAAAATATTACCATCGGAATTATGAATTTGCTAGAATTGGATACTATAGTCGAGTGGCTTGGATGTTGTTATTATATCTATCTTCTTATACGATTCCTTAAGGAAATCGAAATTCGTGTGAGTTGCAGCCATACAAGTCCTGTAGTTATCTATGCCAATGGATCCACCAACTGCACAATTTCTAGCGCGTATGGGGAATTTTTGGATCAAAGAACCTACAGGACTGAAGAAATTGTTTCTCCTCCCACCGAAGATGAGCTTCTTGCTTTGGAGGCTAGTTCCACCAAGGAAAATGAAGACAGAGGGATGGGATGGGATGAAATCCAACCAAGAATAGAGAAAGGCTCACGGACGTAAAACAAGCATAGAAAGACGAAAAGATCCCTAAGTCAAGTTTGGGCACGAACCGAAATTAAACTGTGGACCGAGAAATGGACATGGGTCATTGATAAGATTTGCATTTATTCTTTTAATATTATCTAGTTTTAAGGTATGTTCTTTTGAAAAAAGCAAAGCCGATCAATAGACATAAAAACAATATAATATTATTACACTACTCTAATATACAAATGAATAAAATTGAAATTTTATTGTATAAATATATTATTTAAGAAATTTATATAGGTTGAGTCACACTCCTTCATAATCGAAGACAAGTTGGAGTCTTTGTATAAAGTTAACAAAAATTATTTGTTAAAAACTATTTTTTTTTACATTTATCCTCAACTTTGTAGAGAATGTGTTAATTTTAAGTGTGTCATTAAAAATGTTAGTTATGTTATGTGTTAATAGTGGTAGTTAGAACTGTAACTCCTAACTCTGTAAATGATAACTTATGTTTATTCTTGGTTTTTTTTCACATGTCACTCAGTGATTTGAAGTACAAGACTAAGAACATAAATATTTTTGATATTTTTTCACATACCACTCATTTACTGCTTTGAAATACAAGACTAAGCGCACAAATATAATAAAGAGACAAGGACTAGTTGTTTTGCAGCTATTTCTCTTATTGCTTAAGCATTGCAATTCTTTGGTGCTAGAAATAGTAGATCTAATGAATGGTACATCGTTATGGTGTTGTTACACCAATGCACCATGATCTTAGTGGCACACTTGTACATGAATATCTTCATAGAGCACTCATAGAATTTTTGGAATTCCTTAATTGAAACTACAATAATAATTCATATTGTGATAATATTTTAGCAATTGATTTATTTTATGTTATAATAATTGCATTGTATCTCCTTACATGAGAGTTGCATTATTAGTTAGTGAGACTTGATGACACTCACAAGAGAAGGCATGAGAAACTCTTCCATACTCTTTATCTCGAGACATGTGTTCTTTCCTCCAAGATGTTATCCTCCTCAAAGATGTTGAGTAGGTAGTATCATATAAGGTGAAGAACAAATTCATGTAACAACTAATTCATTAGTGGAATTAAGGATGCTAGAAAAGGTTGGGTTGGAACGTTGGTTCACTTCAACAAATGAGTACATTTATTATATCACTTAATTACCTAGGAGGGAGCAAGATGCTCCTTACTTTTCTTATTTTCCTTCGAGGGTTGTTGCATCGAGACAAATGGAAATGGACTACATGAATAAGTATTGTAGTGTTTGATACATTTAAAGTAGTGACATTGATACATAAGGTGGTTGAGAGACAACTCAATATTTTCAATTTTGAACATGAAGATGTGAGGGTGGCTAGCACTATCACGTATGCCTTCAATCCTTCCCTTGGTAATGGAAACAAATAGATTACAACAATCAATTGTATTATTTTGATCACATTATCTAGTATTCCACCATTTATTGGTGAAGCATAATACTTTTTGAGATATTTTTGTTATGCATTAAACATGGCACATTCTTCTAGCACTAATGGGAGGTCGAGATTTTCTTATGCATCTTTGTTGTGTTTTTTTTTTTAAACTATTTCCTATCACCCAACTTTATAATGATTGAGGGAGTTTGATGCTCAAAGTGGAGAAATCACTTAAATCCATGCAAACCCATATCACCCATATCTCAATTAGTGATTGATATGCTTACAAAGCATCTAGAATATCCTCACTTAGAATTTTTACCATATCCCTATGCATGCAGGCATGGATGGATTGGAGTGGAAAAACTTTCCTTTACTAATGACGAACCACCAAATGAAAGAGGGGTAAATATAGTATTAGTCAATATAGTTAAGAGGTAAATATAATATTAGTCAATAAAGTTAAGATGGGTAAATATAATACTAGACAATGTAGTTAAGATATTTTAATTTCTACCACTTGTATTCATATGTATGTACTTGTATTCATCATGTATGTATGTAATCATGTATGTATGTAATAAGGCTTGTTATTAGATATTTTAATTAGTTTATTTTCTTTCTTTACAAATGTTGGTTTAGTTGGCAATGTCCATGTAAACCATGTGTGATCTTTTCACATTTCACCAACCTTTAATATTCTACACTTTTCTACTAGTTATTGGCTATAGAAATGCTAACAATGAGAGGATTTCTAAGTTTGAGGGGCAGCTTCAATAATATCATCAACATTAATATATGAGATGATTATGAAATTAGAATGTTCATTAATCTTGAACTATTACATCATCTTATATTCAATAAGATCATGAGTTTGATGAACTAACAATATGTAATGATGAAGTGAATATGAGTACATATGATCAACATCAAATCATTGTGGATTAGTTATGCATGAACTAGAACAAGTAATTAAGTATCTTATGCTCATAGATGAGATATATTGGTAGTTGATGAGAAGGGTGGTACATCAATATCAAGTGCACAACCACCACATACTCCTCAGTGTGTTCTTCATCTAATTGAAGAGATTATGTTTTAGAGTTTTCATGATGTTAAGTTAGGGTGATAACGATGTAGAGAGTAAACAATGAAGTTTTGAGAAAAAAATATGAATTCATAACATCAAATCATGATGATGAGTTCGATTCCATCTCCAACTCTTTTTATAGAGATGTTTTAAATTATTAAAATAACCACTAGATGTAAGATCATCTAATTAAAGACTTTTTTTTTATTGCTCTTATAGAACTTATATGTTCAAACTTTCTTTTCAATTATATATGTGTGAGAAAAACATTTTCGTTTTTTCCATATATTAATTTTTTTTTAAGGATATAGTCTAACTAGCTCAAATTTTATATTATTTTGTAAAATTAAAATTACTCATTAATATTCAATGTGCTTTCTTTTCAATTATATATGTGTGAAAGACACATTTTCGTTTTCTCCATATATTAAATTTTTGTAAGGATATAGTCTAACTACCTCAAATTTTATATTATTTTATAAAATTAAAATTACTCATTAATATTCGTCGATGTACTTTCTTTTCAATTATATATGTGAGAAACATTTTAATATTTTATTTTTTTAATATTTATTGTGCATATTAAAATTTGCAATATATAACATTAATGATTTTTTAATTTACTTATATACACTTAAGTATCATGTGATAATGAATTGCCACCATAAAAATATAATTTAGATAAAATAAACCATAATTCAACTATTATAATTAGTTAATTTCTTTATGTTGTGAGGGGTTTTCTAAATGGAGTTCCAATTCAAGTCATATTTTTTGAAATCATAATTCAACCATTATAATTAGTTAATTTCTTTATGTTGTGAGGGGTTTTCTAAATGGAGTTCCAATTCAAGTCATATTTTTTGAAATCATAATTCAACCATTATAATTAGTTCATTGATTTATGTTGCTAGGGTTTTTTTTAAGGGAGTTCCAATGTAAATCATATTTGTTGAACAATAACTATATGGAAATTATATTTATTAACATTTTCACAAGTTATAGTTTATTAACAAATTATCGTGGTAAATTGATAATTCCTTCCTAGAAGTATCATTGACAAAGAAAAGACATGGGTTAGAGCATCAAATTTTCTATGAACTCAATTGTAAAATTTCCTAATAGTCCCTTATCTTGAACTAGATGGTTCAATGTCAAAGTTTAAACGAGAAACTCGTGAAAGGTTAATTTTTAACCTTATTACTTTGTCCTAGGATACTTGTGGAGTTTCCCCACATCACCATTGGGTAAATCCTCCTCATAGCCCAACAACACTATCCTTTGTGTCGGGGGTTCGAAGGAGATACCCTAAATATCTATTGGGGTGGTTACGCCCGAGGCCGAGTGGCATTGCCACATTTCTTAATAGCTCAAGAATTCTTGGGTTTACCTTGGCTCACCACTAGGATGGTCCCACCTGAAGCTCAATTACAATAGTTGGGACCCACTGCAAAGGCTCCAACTAGCAATACAACTAGGGAAATTTTGACTCATCCTAAGACCCCACTAGGGAAGAAACTTGAAACCCTTAGTTGCAATACATCTAGTCAACATATTAAAGGACATCACATGGTATTACCCATAACAAATTTCAATCTTAAGATGACATGCGAGGCATTAAGAGGATGCATGGCTTATCACCCATATGACATCTGACTTATCACCCATGTTAACGAATGTACATATTAACTATATTTTGTTGTGGGATCCATAACAATTGAAAACATCGAATTCGTTATTGGTTAAACTATTAATAAAATTAACAACATTTATATTTGGATAAAATGATAGAAAACAAGTTAGATGTGATATATTGGGAGATTGAGTAAGAGATTCTAGACTTTGTGAAAGTGGTATCTAGTGATTAGATATTGTTGGTAAAGAGGGTTTTGTCATAGACAAAATGGTGTGTGTTAATTAGCAATAATTACCAAGATATTTTTAGTCACAGAGAGTAGTATGAAGATTTGAATATCTCTAAAAGAAGATATGATATGTTGCCTAATTTGAAGATTAAAGAAGTGGACAAGAAGAGAATTTGTAGAGGAGGATATTTCGTTGAAAATTCAATATGGGTTCAAGGAAAATAAACCTATAGAAATATGACATGATTATGAAGATGAGGGAGATAAGGATGAGATCAAAGAAATGATGAACATGATTGAATCCCTAGAGAAGATTCCTATGCAGAAGAGATATTTGAAAAAAGTTATGAAAGACAGGTTAGATTTTTTTACCGAAAACCAAGAAGAAAATAAAACATAAGAGAATGGCTTCTTAAGATAAATATATGTTTCCAATAATGACTATTGTAGAAATAACAAATAAATTATTAAGAAAACCTTAGAAGATTGAAGAGGTTCAAAGAACGATAAGGAAAACTCTAAAGAAAGAAATTTGGATATGGTTGAAAAAGAAGTTAGATAAATAGTCCCTTAATGCCTTTCAATTGGACAAGAAGATATGACTCAAATTCCTAAACCCTTATGTATGTTTACTCTTACTAAAAATACTAATCACATTTTCCTTTAAGGGCATGGTATCCCCTAGCCTAGGGATAACTAAGGAGATTATGTCTTGAGGCCCACAGGTCCTAGACATGGAGTACCTAGAGCCATATTGACTTGAGCCTGGACCTAGAGGGCCCATCTTTCTTTTTCAGTGCCTCCACCTTGTTAGCAACAACGTCATCCATCCCATCGGCTTGGTCCTTAAACAACAATGGGTCTTGCTCCATGAGGTAATGAGTCAGGGTATCATGGTATGTGTCACTCTGATTCTCAAAACATTTGAATATGTTCATTTAATTCTTTTTAATTCTAACGTGTGCTTGGACCTTATTCCTTTCCACTTGTCCACACCTAGGGGGAATGATAGGATGCCCTAGTAAGTTGGTTCCCATAGAGTTTGAGTTTCCACTGGTTTTTTATGCACATGTTTAAATAACTTGTCTGAAAAAAGGGGGTTTTATGCACATGTTTAAATAACTTGTCTGAAAAAAGGGGGTTTTATGCACATGTTTAAACAACTTGATTATTAGATGTGATTGACATTGCTATGATCCTTGTGACTTATGATCTCATGGTGGGCATACTTTTTGTTGTTGCAGGGCCACACCCGACAGACAGGTACACATGGGGAGATGATTAGTTCGGACCTCCATAGGGATAGAAACCCACCAGATGGATGTTGAGACCCTAGTCGGGGGTAGAGACAGATCAAAGGTTTGCACCAGAGAAAGAGGAGGACATTCCACCAGAGACAACCTAGCAGGCCTGGACCCAGGGGGGTCTTTCCTTTCTCACTATCATGTAGGCCTTGAAAGTCCCATGAAGTCACCCATGTGACACATGACATCACCCAACGTTTTGGACACCTTGGAGGCAGTTGTGTGCCAAGTGGCATGTGTGGTTTGACCCAAAGGCCTTAGGAGGCCTAACGTTTTTCTCCTGGAGACCAATATTGCCCTAAAAAGGTCTAACATCACCCTAAAATGGCATGAAGTCACCTTTTCTTCTTGATTTAGGGTTTTATTATGTCATTTAATGTAAAAACTAGATATTACATGTAAATTGGCCATGTCGACCTTTTTGACCTAATTTTGGTCATTGAAATTGTATAAATAAGGGTTTTTTCCCTTGTATTTTTTATCATCTTTCACTCACACTTGGTGAGGTCTAAAATTTGTGCTCTATTTTGGGTTACATGACTGAAATTTAGTGCGCACTTGTTGAAGGAGGCTTATTTTGGACTATTTTGGCAATTTTTTTGGTGGAAGTGTTCAACTAGAGTATTTGCTAGATGATTCTCGGTGAATGTAAGTAAGATTTCTGCAATTCTTCTTCATTGAATGGTTATAGTTATGTTTATATTGCATTTACATTAATATTATGAAATTGTTAACTTAAAACCCTAGGAGGCTAAGAACATGTTATTGTCCTTTCCCTAATAGCTTTCACCTACTAGATTTTGCTAAGAAGACAATTTTCTTGAAGCTTTTGCAAAGGGCCTTACCATTGCAACACCCTAGCACATTTTGCTTCATCTAAGCTGTCATTTACTTTATCCTTGAGCTAACGAAGGATGGAAACTACTAGGGCCTAGGGTTACCTACACCGTAGTAGCTATTTCCCCCCTAGGGTTTGGTAATTGAAGCCTTGGGTTACCAACACTTCAACTATTGACCTCTCTTGTCTTTAGTTCTCTTATTGTCATCATTTCCTTCAAGATTTGTTGCTACTTAAAAGACTCCATTCTGCCCTAAAATTTAAAGGCACTAATCTAAGACTTGCTATTGAGTGATTGACCTAAACCACTATTAAAACCTATACCTTAAGCTCTCTATTAACCAATCCTAACATTAGAATAGCCTAATCTACTAACTTAGTTGTTGTTGTTACTAAATTAAGATACAACCATTTTTTTCAGCACTAAAAGCATCTAAAAGCAATTGAAAAAGTTGATTAATGCACTGCCTTACTTGCTTCTGACAAATGCTAGTATTTTGATGCTAATAAGTGATTATTTTTGTTCATTTTGAAGCCATTTTAAGGCACTTATTGTGAATTTATTTTCGTATAAATATTGCTGCTACAAATTTCTGTTTTCTTCACCATTATATCAGCCATTTCTTTTATTGATAAAGTTCGTGATTTTATGAAGTACTAATAGCAAGTTGTACTTGCGAAAAAAATATATCTTCTTGTTGCTTTGTTCCGGGCAAGTACATCTTGATACTTCACTACTTCAATGGCTAAAACCCCGAGACTTTCTGATCAATGTGACTTGTGAGAGGGAACATTTTCATAGACATCTTAACCTCGCCTTCTCAAACCCCCAGGTCACCAGGGACATCTCCCCTGGGCCATCAACCCTAAATATAAAGAGGCATCCTATTGAGGTGGCAGTGATAGGATAACCTCTGTTATGCCAATTTGCCTTTCCATTAACCTTTCCTTTGATCAAATTACAAATTGTGCGATAACATTTTGGCACTGTTGTCGGGGAACACTGAGTCAATTCTCCTCAAAGACGACACTTTTCAGTAAGCCTTTCCTCAAAAGTATTTACTTTACCAAGCTTACCCGGTGACTCCACTGAGGGTGATCCCCTCATCCCTTTGATAGTTTCAAGAAAAATATATGGCGACTCCACAATCCACAGGGAGGTACACCAACCCTCCCCAAACCTTTAGAAGAAACCCTCCCTGAAATTCTCGTGTAGTAAAATCATTGTTTGGAGGCAATCTTCCCTTAAACACAATGTCTAGCATAGGAACTCAGACTGTCAATCCAAACCAAGCCAATAACCAAAGACAATGGTCATCCAAGCTTTTCAAACTGCTAAACATGACATCTATACCAGGCTACCCTAGGCAAAAGTCCCCATAAGTATGAAAAATGGTTGCCCAAATTTACCAGAATGATGTAATCAATGCCAAAGATCACATGAGCAATTTTTGGGCATTCTTCCAACTTCATCCCATCAATGATAATGTTGAATATTTAGCTATGAAATTTTTCTTTGCTACCCTTCATGATGGAGCAAGGCGCTGGTACAATGGTCTCCCTGATGCCAGTATTAAAAACATGGATAGGTCAGAGGAAATATTCCTCAAACGATGGAGTGTCAAGGAAGAACCCAACATGTTGTTGATAAGGCTGAATAACCTTGTGAAACAAGAGAATGAAACCATTAGAGAATTCCATGACAAGTTTGAAACCTTGTTGCAAAATATCCATGTGACTCATCATCATTTTGCCAGTTTCCTTCTTTTCATTTATACCAAAGCCTTTATGGTTCAGTTAGGGTATCTCCTCAAAGATAAAAACCCTCAAACAATTCAAGAAGCCCAAGAGTTTGCTACAAGTATTGAAGACAACCTTTCATCATCTAGATTTGAACCTTTCTCAACCCCAAGAGTCAGAATGGACACTAAACCTAATATAGTCCACAATGTTGAACCAACCTCAGACATTAGTGATAGCCTGGAAAAGTTACAACTGACTGTAGATGGCATGGTAAAAACCCAAGAGCTAATGATGAATAGGATTGTCAACCTAGAAAGGACTCAGCAACAAGCCCATAGGGTTCCTTACAAGGGTCAATTCCAAAAAGGGAAGTAATTTTTTAGACCAAAAAATGATCAAGAGGTTCCAAATACTTTAGCCCCTGCAAACATAATAGATGAAAACCCTTGGTGCCTACAATGCAGTGAGTCACACTGGGAGCATGAGTTTCCTTTCAACAAAGGAAACCATGACCAAGTAAACATATTGGACCATACCATCGAGGATCCTCAAATATGCCTTAATATTACTCCTGAGGAACATCAAGAAGGCATGGAAGAAGTAGCTAGGAATGCCAAGATGGAGGTAATAAACAACATTGACCAAGAATCAAGAGAAAAGTTGAAGAAACAATAATTTCAACTGTATACTAGACAAAAGAAAATGAACCAACCTCTCTCTATTGGTCCTATGGCATCATAAACAAGGCCTCCACCCATGAACATCCTCCTTCCTAAGAATCCTCCCAAGACCAAAAAGGTGGACTTAAAGTTTGACTTTCAAGGGGCATTAGCCAAGATGCATGTGACCATCCCCTTCAGAGAAGTCATCAAGGTACCATCTATCAAAGAAAGGTTTGATAATTTTTTCAAAGGATCAGGTGGACCAATGGACCCTCCTATTATGCTAAAAGCCGATCATTTTAGGGTTCAATATGATGGACACCCACCTTTCTTCATGACCTTATTGATCAATAACAAATTCCTTAACAATTGTATACGGGATTCAAGGGCGGGTGCTAATATGATGTCTTTGAAGGTCATGGAACAATTGGGCCTAAAAGTCACACGACCTTACATGAATGTGTGTGGTTTTGAGTCCAGATCCATACCCACACATGGGGTAATTGAGAACATGTAAGTATGCCTTGGAAGATACCCTGAGAGAGTGATCCATATGGACATTTTTGTGGTGGATGTCCCGGATGTGTGGGGAATGCTATTGTCCAGGAAATTTGTTGCAATGCTGGGAGGCACTCTATATATGGATCTCACTTATTTCAATTTTCCTATGAACTATGGAACAATAAGACGCCTCCCGAATATTTCGATGACCAAAATCCATGTGCAAGAAATTAGTGATCACATTGAAGCTAATGAAACACATAAGTCGATCATAGAGAGTCTTCCTGAATTTTCTCCTGATGACATGCCTTTTTTTACAGAAGAATACTTTGATCAGATACAATGGTCGAAGAAAGAGGATTATCAACAACCCCTTAACAAGTATAAATACAAGGAAGTTGGGGCTATCAAATTGTTAAAGAAAGGAGAACATAGCATACTGATCCAACCATCCCAACAAGAAGTTTTCACAGTAGAGTCCCACCCTCCTCCCTCAAGACAGTACACCAGGTTTGTGCAATAAACAACCAAGTTAAGAACCAAGGATTAAAAAGAGAGAGACACATTATGGATGTGGGACACCAAGAAGGAAGAGCCTACTAATGTCAAGGGAAGTGCACAATTTTGGCTTGGACCCTTCAGAGTTGGAAGAAATTCAGACGATGATGCCTACTATTTGTCTACATTGGAAGGAAGAAGGCGCCCATTACAAGTTAGCAGGAACCTCCTCAGACCCCATCAGGGGGCAGAGACTTGACTTCACATGTAAGTGCAGGTAAGTAGGTAGGCATTTTCATTCTTTTTATATACCATCTTCATTTCATGCTAGAGTAGTTGTATTTCCATTTGTATATATGCTTGCTTTCATTTCATGTACTATATATGAACCAGGGGTGATATCACCACCCCAAATGATTACTAATAATATTCTGTTGAGATCAAGTAGGTCATAGGTCATTCCAGATATGTTGAGGTTCTCATGCGCTCTATGGTGAGCACATGTCCCTGAGTTGGAGCCAGATGGTAGCCCCTAGCCTAGGGATAACTAAAGAGATTATGTCTTGAGGCCTACATGTCCTAGACATGAAGTACCGGGAGCCATATTGACTTGAGACTGGCCCTGGAGGGCCCCTGTTTCTTCTTCAACGCCTCCACCTTGTCAGCAGCAGCAACATCCATTCCATTGGCCTAGTCCTTCAGCAGCAGTGGGTCTTGCTCCATGAGGTAATGAGTTTGGGTATCATGGTATGTGTCACTTTGATTCTCAAAACATTTGAATATGTGCATTTAATTTTTTTTACTTCTAACGTGTGCTTGGACCTTATTCCTTTCCACTTGTCCACACCTGGGGGGAATGACAGGATGCTCTAGTAAGTTGGTTCCTATAGGGTTTGAGTTTCCATTGGGTGGGTTCATGAAAGGTCATCGTCCATTCCCACCATACTTACCACTTTTCATCTTTTTCCCTCTCATCCATCCCATACATTGGTTCGAGCATTGGGTTTTCCAAGCTAGCAAAGGGTTGTACCTTACCTTGTGGGAAGAAGGGGCTAAAGGCCCAGAGGGTAAAATTAGTTAGAAAAACATAAAATCCAAAAGAACAAAACCTTTAGATGCTTCGCCCAAGGATCTTCGAGAAAGCAATAAAAGGATTCTCAGCAAGAAACAGAGGGACCCATACAAAATAATAAAATCAAGACCTAGTTGGAGGATAGAGGGTCTCATCACGAGCCAACCTATTAGGTCCATGGTAATGTAGTGGTATGACACTACCATTCAACTGGTCACCACACCAGGGTAGTGTCTCTTGGCGGCATAGCCAAGAGAATGGGTGTCCCATCACGATCCGGCCTTCTCATCTCCATGAAATGCTTGTGGGTAACATTGTCACCACTGGTCACCATGCTAGGGCAGTGTCCCCTAACTAGTATCTTGAAAGAAAAAGAAAAAAAGATAAAATATAAAAGGCATGAATGGGATTGGAAACATTTTCATCCATGACAAGGTGCAACTAACCCTCTTCATAGGCACCCACAGGTAAGCAATACATTCCCCTATCATCACTGCACCCATTGCTCAAACATCCCTTACCACCTCACCCACTTACATGGAATGGATTTGTCTTCACCCGGAAACATCCCACATCCAATGAGAACTAGCTCAATAGAACATCCTAATGTCCCCTCCAAACCTGGCTTGTAGAATAGCATAATGTCTTTGAGCACTTGTCCGCAAAAAGAGGTTTTTATGCACATGTTTAAATAACTTGATTATTAGATGTGATTGACATTGCTATGATCCCTAATACTTATGATCCCATGGAGGGCATACTTGTTTTTGTTGCAGGGCCACACCCAACAGTCAGGTACACATGGGGAGATGATTATTTCGGACCTCCATAGAGCAAAAAACCCACTAGATGGATGTTGAGACCGCATCTGGGGGAAAAGACAGATCCGAGGTTTGCACCAGAGAAAGAGGAGGACGTTCCACCAGAGACAACCTGGCAGGCCTGGACCCAAGGGGGTCTTTCCCTTATCACTATGATGTAGGCCTTGAAAGGCCCATGACTTCACCCATGTGACCCATGACGTCACCCAATGTTTTGGACACCTTGGAGGCAGTTTTGTGCCAAGTGGCACTTGTGGTTTGATCCAAAGGCCTTAAGAAGCTTAACGTTTTTCTCTTGGAGGCCAACGTTGCCCTAAAAAGGTATAATGTCACCCTAAAAGGGCATGAAGTCACCTTTTCTTCTTGATTTAGGGTTTTATTATGTCATTTAATGTAAAAAATGGATATTACATGTAAACTGGCCATGTCAACCTTTTTGACCTAATTCTGGTCATTAAAACTGCATAAATAAGGGTTTTTTCCCTTGTATTTTTTATCATCTTTCACTCACACTTGGTGAGGTCTGAAATTTGCACCCTATTTGGGGTTACATGACTGAAATTTAGTGCGCACTTGTTGAAGGAGGCTTATTTTGGACTATTTTGGCAATTTTCTTGGTGGAAGTGTTCAACTAGAGTATTTGCTAGATGATTCTTGGTGAATGTAAGTAAGATTTGTGCAATTCTTCTTCATTGAATGGTTATAGTTATGTTTATATTGCATTTACATTAAAATTATGAAATTTCTAGCATAAAACCCTAGGAGGCTAAGCACATGTTATTGTCCTTTCCCTAATAGCTTTCACCTACTAGATTTTGCTAAGAAGACGATTTTCTGGAAGCTTTTTCTAAGGGCCTTGCCATTGCAACACCCTAGCACATTTCGCTTCATATAAGTCGCCATTTACTTTATCCTTGAGCTAAATAAGGAGGAAAAATACTAGGGCCTAGGGTTACCTACACCCTAGTAGTTATTTTCCCCCTAGGGTTTGGTAGTTGAAGCCTTGGATTACCAACACTTCAACTATTGACCTCTCTTGTCTTTAGTTCTCTTACTATCATTTGTTCCTTCAAGCTTTGTTTCTACTTAAAAGACTCCATTTTTCCCTAAAGGCACGGATCTAAGACTTTCTATTGAGTGATTGACCTAAACCACTATCAAAACCTATAACTTAAGCTCTCTATTAACCACTCCTAACATTAGAATAGCCTAATCTACTTACTTAGTTGTTGTTGTTACTAAAGTAAGCTACAACCATATTTTGTGGCACCAAAAGCATCTAAAAGCAATTGAAAAAGTTGATTAATGCATTGCCTTACTTGCTTCTGACAACTGCTAGTATTTTGATGCTAATAAGTGATTAGTTTTGGTCATTTTGAAGCCATTTTAAGGCACTTATTGTGAAGTTATTGTCTTATAAATATTGCTGCTACAAATTTTTGTTTGCTTCACCATTATATCAGCCATTTCTTTTATTGATAAAGTATGTGGTTTTATGAAGTACTAACAACAAGTTGTACTTGCAAAAGATATATCTTCTTGTTGCTTTGTTCCGGATAGGTACATCTTGATAGTTCACTACTTCATTGGTTAAAACCCCGAGACTTTTTTATCAATCTCACTTGTGAGAGGGGACATCTTCATAGACATCTTAACCTTGCCTTCTCAAACCCCTAGGTCACTGGGGACGTCTCCCCTAGGCCATCAACCCTAAATAGAAAGAGGCATCCTATTGAGGTGACAATGATAGGATAACCTTCGTTATGCCAATTTTCCTTTCCATTAACCTTTCCTTTGATCAAAGTACAAATTGTGCGATAACAAGGCCTATTTGTCTTTTTCAATTAATCGATTGTGATTCCTATCTCCAACAAATGCAAACCATAAAAAACAAAGTAATCCTTAATAGTGTATAAATCATTTACATGTTTTACTTTCCATCAGAATAACTATACATGGGTGTTCTTAGTGTTGATTGTTCTCTTCAAAGATGTTCCTATTCCTATGAATTTTTCATAAAACAATCAAATAAGACTACATAAACCATGTATTATACTAAGTAAAATGAAACTAATCAAGGGAAATTTCATGATTTCTCTACACATATGATTACTCATTATTTATACTAATTAAAAGTAGTACTGATCCAGGTGGATATCGGTGGCCACCCACCTATTCCACTGGCTCGAAAAACAGTTTTCCACCTTGGCAATTTTTCGGCAATTTTTCGGGTCCCAAACTTTGAGGCCCTAAATGACATTTTTGGGGGATTTTGGGCCTAGAAAACTACCTAAGGCGCTATCCTAAGCAATTTTAAAGTCATTCTTCTCAGTTATACCTTTCCAACGGTGTATCGAACGCCCCAAACAGAGATCGTATTCAAAAGTTACGCCCCCGGGAAGTTGACGTATCAACTACCCCCATCGAGCCCCGCAAACCTTTTGGATTTTCATCTTCCAGGGTTAGTGTTATGGATTTTCCTTATGTTAAAAAGGCCTTTGGAACCTCATTGTAAAAATAATCTTCTTGTGAATACGAGTAGTCATCACATCTCTTCTCAAAGATAAGTTGCCACCATTATAGCGAGTCTTTCACTCTGTATTTCTATAGTTTTGTACATTTCGCTCATTAATAGAAATTGTGTATTATTGTATCTCTGTGTTTATGGTTGCATCTCTGATATATTTATGTTATATTATTGGATATCTGAGACATCTCTATCATTTCTTTATTATCTCTTCGCTCTCATTTCGTGCCGAAAATAATACGGATCAGTGGTATCAGAGAAGGTTGCTCTTGATTGTTTTTCAATGCATGTCCCCGACGAGGTCTGAGTATAGCAAGTTGGGTCTCGAGCTTTTCTATCTTGAAGACAATCACTCTTGCATTCCCAAGAAACCCTCCTTGGAGAAATAAAAGAAAAATGACGGAGCAAAATATTCTATTAATCTGTTGCTTGAGCAAGCTCTCACGCAAGAGAGGGACGAAATGATGCAAAATTTTGTCCACATCGTTAAACTCCTACCGATAACAATAGTTGTGTCTTCATCAAGTGGCCACTTTGGAGTCACCTCACCTTTCAAGGTACAAGTTAATTTTGATATTCTTATATTGAAGGGTAGATAGAAGCGGATGCCTTAGAAAAATGGTTAAATCTGCTAGAAGGTTATTTCTTTGTTCACAATTTCTTCGATAGGGAAAAGATCACCTTCGCACTCTTGAAGGATCTCCCCCATATCAAACATTGGTGGGAAACTTACTGGGAGAAAAGTTCCACAGAGGAATCTAGAATATATGGGTTTGATCCCACCTGGGATTTTTTTGTGGATGCGGTCAAGGAACAATATTACCCTGTTGGTAATTATGATGACCAATACATGAGATGGACCATGCTGCGTAAATAGAGGGGCCAAGCAGTGCCAAATTTCACCAATACCTTCCATACATTGTGCACCAAGATGGGTATCAAATAATCTGAGAGGCATCTGGTTTAGAAATATCGCGAGGCTTTTCATAGGTACATCCAAACCAAAAATGGATTTTCTGGACATCTCATCACTAGGAGATGCCTATCAATATCCTATCAAAATCGAGCAGAAATTTAGGCACCAGAACAAACAAGAGTTTGGGTCTGCAAATCTGCAACAACCAATGTATGATAAAGACGGCCCTAACAAACAACCTCCCGAAAAACCATCCAAGCCATAGGAAAAGAAGGGTAATGGAAAGACAAAGAAGGACACTAGAAAGTGGTGTGATTTCCACAAAATCCCTTAGAACAACATTGATGAATGTCGCTCAAAACAATCATTAGTAGCCAAGATCAAAGAAAAAGAGATGAATCCAGATTCAGAATCCGATTCAAAATATGATTCAGAAAATACTGGTAGAAGACAGATCATCGACGTAGACCCCACTGCTATTGTTACGACCACAACAATTCAACTAGAAGAACCAGCAGATCTTGAAGAGGGGGAGCACCTCTTCCATTCATAGATGTAGGTGAAGATGACCATGTTTCATTTCATTTTGATAGAAGAATCCAGAAGAACCTCATCTCAGCAGAGATCATCAAACAGTTGGGATTATCGACAACACCACACCTGCAACCATACAACAACGGGTGGCTTCACCAGGGACAAGATCTTCATGTTAGTCAGCGGTTTTGATTGTCATGTGACATCCAACCCTTCAAGGATGAGGTATTATGTGATGTTGCCCCACTGGATGTCTACGATGTTCTCTTGGGATAGCCATATATGTGGAAGCGCCATGTCGTTTATGAGTTTCGACCCCATAGTGTCATTATTACTCTGGATGGTCATCTCTACAGAATACTAAAGGTATTTCCAACTATTTTTCCTCCTAAACAGTGTCGCAAGGTAGTATCTCATACTACAAAATTCAACTTCTTCACAATCTGTTCAAAAGGTGCAGCCTCAGTACAAGCACCTTCTATCCAACAGAAGAAGATCAGGAAGATTGCAGCAAATCCCAACGATTCTTTTTGTACATAGTCATCTCATGTAACCAGACTGGGTAAAAAGGTCCAACCCTTCCAGGCGTAGGTTCGTGACAGCCTTCAACAAGCTAAGCAACACAACTTCTCCAGCAAGGCACACAGCTCATGAAGATTCTGATCCAACAAACGCTTCCCCCTCTCCCCCAGGAAATCAACGCAATGGAGAACATTTATTATTAAGGAGGGAGGATATATCCAGGTGGATATCAATGGCCACCCACCTATTCCACTGGCTCAAAAAACAGTTTTCCACCTTGCTAGTTTTTCGGGTCACAAACTTTTGGGGCTGTTTTGAGGCCCTAAATGAGATTTTTTGGGGATTTGAGGCCCAAGCGATTAGTCTGAGCACTATCTTGGGCTAGTCGAAATTCGTTCTTCTTGGTTAGACCTTTCCAACGATGTATCGAGCGCCCAAAACGGAGATCGTATGCAAATGCTATTCCCCCAAGAAGTTGACGTATCAACTACCCCCATCGAGGCCCGCAAACCTTTTGGATTTTCATCTTCCGGGGTTAGGGTTTTGGATTTTCCTTATGTTAAAAAGGCCTTTGGAGCCTCATTGTAAAAATCATCTTCTTGCAAATGCGAGTAGCTTTCACATCTCTTCTCAGAGATAAGTTGCCACCATTCTAGCGAGTCTTTCACTATATATTTATACAGTTTTGTACATTTTGTTCATTAATAGAAAATGTGTATTATTGTATCTCTATGTTTATGGTTCCATATCTAATATATTTTTGTTATATTATTGGATATATGAGACATCTCTATAGATTTCTTTATTATATCTCCGCTCTCATTTCGTGTTGAAAATAATATGGATCAGTGGTATTAGAGCAGGTTGCTCTTGATTGTTTTTCAATGCATGTCCCCGACGAGGTCCGAGTATAGAAATTTGGGTCTCGAGCTTGTCTCTCTTGAAGACAATCGCTCTCGCATGCCCAAGAAACCCTACATGGCGGAAGAAAAGAAAAATGACGGAGCAAAATATTCTATTAATCTTTTGCTTGAGAAAGCTCTCACACAACAGAGGGATGAAATGATGATTAATTTTATCCACATCCTTCAATGCCTACCGATAACAACAAGCGCATCTTAATCAAGTGGCCACTTTGGAAGCACCTTGCCTTTCAAGGTACAAGTTAATTTTGATATTCTTGTAATTGAAGGGCAGATAGATGTGGATGCCTTAGAAAAATGGTTAAATCTACTAGAAGGTTATTTCTTTGTTCACAATTTCTATGACATGGAAAAGATCACCTTCGCACTCCTTAAGGCTATCCCCCATGTCCCCCATGTCAAACTTTGGTGGGAAACTTACTAGGAGAAAATTTCCACAGAGGAGTCTGGAATATATTAGGTCGAGCCCACCTGGGATTATTTTTGGATGCGGCCAAGGAATAATATCACCCTGTTGGTAATTATGATGACCAATACATGAGATGGACCATGATGCATCAAGAGAGGGGCCAAGCAATGTCGGAGTTCACCAATACCTTCCATACCTTGCGCACCAAGTTAGGTATCAAAAACTCCGAGAGGCATCTGGTTCTGAAATACCGCAGGGCTCTGCATAGGTACATCCAAACCGAAATGGATTTCCTGGAAATCTCATCACTGGGATTTTCCTATCAATGTGTTGTCAAAATCGAGCAGAAATTTAGGCAACAGAACAAACGGGAGTTCGAGTCTTCAAATATACAACAACTAAAGTATGATAAAGACGGCCCTAACAAACAGCCTCTCCAAAAACCATCCAAGCCACAAGAAAAGAAGGGTAACAGAAAGACAAGGAAGGACACTAGAAAGTGGTGTGATTTCCACAAAATCCCCTGGCACAACACTGATGAATGTCGCTGAAAACAATCATTAGTAGTGGAGATCAAAGAAAAAGAGATGAATCCATATTTAGAATTTGATTCAGAAAATACTAGCTGAAGACAGATCATCAACACAGACCTCACTGCTATTGTCGTGGCCACAACAATTCAACCAGAAGAACCATCATATATTGAAGAGGGGGAGCACCTCTTCCATTCATAGATGTGGGTGAAGGGGACCCCGTTTCATTTCATTGTTGATAGCGGAAGCCAAAAGAACCTCATATCAACAGAGATTGTCAAACAGTTAGGATTATCGAAAACACCACACCCACATCCATACAACATTAGGTGGCTTCGCCAGGGACGAGATCTTCATGTTAGCTAGTAGTGTTGATTGTCATACATCATCCATCCCTTCAAGGATGAGGTATTATGTGATGTTTCCCCATTGGATGTCTATGATGTTCTCTTGGGCCAACCATATATGTGGAAGTGCCATGTCGTTTATGAGTCTTGACCACGTAGTGTCATTGTTACTCTAGAGGATCATCTCTATAGAATACTAGAGGTAGTTCCAACTTTTTTCTCACCTAAACAGTACGCAAGGTATTATCTCATACTACAAAATTTAGCTTTGTCACAATTTGTTCAAAAGGTGCACAGAAGGACACTGCAACCACTTCAGCCTCGGTACAAGCACTTTTTATCCAACAGAAACAGATCGACAAGATTACATCAAATCCCAACGATTCTTTCTGTACACAGTCAACTCATGTAACCAAACTGGTTAAAAAGGTCCAACACTTCCAACCACAGGTTCATGACAACCTTCAATAAGCTAAGCAACACAACTTCTCCAGTAAGGCAAGCAACTCACCAAGATTCAGATTCAACAAACACTTCCCCCTCTCCCCCAGGAAATCAACACAATGGAGACCATTGCTTCCTAAGGAGGGAGGATTGATCCAGGTGGATATCGGTGGCCACACACCTATTCCATTGGCTCGAAAAATAGTTTTCCACCTTGGCAGTTTTTCGACAGTTTTTCGAGTCCCAAACTTTCGAGGCCATTTTGAGGCCCTAAAGGATGTTTTTTGGGGATTTGTGGCCCAAGAGAATATTAAATGCATTGTCCTGCGCCATTCGAAATTCGTTCTTCTCAGTTAGACATTTCCAACAGTGTATCAAGTGCCCCAAACAAAGATTGTATGCCAAAGTTACGCCCTTAGGAAGTTGACGTATCAACTACCCCCATCGGGGCTTGCAAACCTTTTGGATTTTCCTCTTCTGGGGTTAGGGTTTTGGATTTTCCTTATGTTAAAAAGGTCTTTGGAGACTCATTGTAAAAATCATCTTCTTGCGAATGTGAGTAGCCGTCACATCTCTTCTCAAAGATAAGTTGCCACCATTCTAGCGAGTCTTTCACTCTGTATTTCTACAAGTTTGTACATTTCGCTCAATAGTATAAATTGTACATTACTGTATCTCTGTGTTTATGGTTGCATCTCTGATATATTTTTGTTATATTATTGGATATCTAAGGCATCTTTCTACATTTCTTTATTATATCTCCGCTCTCATTTCGTGCCGAAAATAATCCAGATCAAGTACTCCCATGTTGTGCAACCCAATAAACCATGTACATGTAGTTGTACATGTGTTTGGTGTTTGTTACCCCCCTATGCCTAGGGGTAACAAGAGGAGATCATGTCTCGAGGCCCACAATGGAGAATGTGATCTACGCCATGATGATGATTATCAGCATGTCCATAGATTGCATCCCAACAGCCCCCCTCATTTCCCTCCCAGTTGGATCAACCAATGCTCATCACATTCAAGTAACGTAGAGTATGGGAGATGGTAAGTTATTGTCACCATGAGGTATGTTAGTCCTTCTTTCATGCAAAGTGTTGTACTTAATTTTTTAGGCATGTGGATGAGGAAATTTAGTTGAAGTTGGATAATGGATCATTGGTTTGGGAAATTGTGTCAGTTGCCTTGTTTCACATTGGTGGTCAACTTTTGTGCCCTAGTCCCGTATTGTCACCTCCCTAAGGAAAAGGGGTAATATTGGGGGGACCTCCCAAGGGTAACGTTCCACTCCCAATCACACTTGACATTTTCCATACAGAATCCCCTCATATTTTACTAAGCTTCAACTATGGTCCATACTCTCATGAGAAGAGGGGTTGAAGGCCCAGAGGTTGTTCTACAACTGTTATAAAAGGATAAGAAAATAATGCTAGAAAATAAAGTGAACATAGAAAATAAGGACCACCAAAATTCAATCCAACTTGAGCTCTACTCACTCAATGCTTGCCCCAATCCCAAATAAAAAGTTATGTTAAATATTGAAACCTTTTAAAGGGGACTAGCAAATATAATATAAAAAACATGGATTGTAAAGATGGCTAATAAAGGGGTTTGGAAAAAGGTGGCACTCAAATATTGGGTAACTCAAGAGAAAGTGCACCCTCCACAAAGGCGCTCATAGAGATGGATTCATAACACCATAAGCCATGAAGTAAGCCCTGAACCATATCATTTTCACAATTACTCTTAGTGGGTTTTTACTTTCCCTTGTCACTCTCAGGACCTATCCCTCTACCTAGGTTATTTTATTTCTTGTCTAGGTGGCACACCTAATAAGGTTGGATGAAGACCCTCCCGTACTTAAACTTGATAACTCACATGGGGTCAAAGTTGGTGTGATGCTTGAAGGGGATACCGAGGTGAATTATCTTACATGGCTTATATCTTAAGTTGCAGCTTACTTTGTATGTCTTAAGGAATAATGTTTCTTATGAACTTTGGCTAACCATATTTTATACTTTGAATTGTTTTGAATGCCCATGACATGGTTCTTGAGGGACATCATGGGATTGTACCCAAGACGTTGTGCCTTTATTGCAAGACTTTGGAATATTTATGGAGAGAAGTGGGTCATCCAGTGACTCACTACCCTCTAAAAGTGACTCTCACATTCTTAGGGCCTTGGATGATAAACAGATGGGCTTGGTATGAGTATTTCTAGTCATTATGCCACACATATGGGCCAGAAGCCCCACAGGATGGGTAGCGTACCCCAGGGATTTGGTGCACAGAGGATACAAGAAATTGTAGTAGAAGGAGTTTTGACATCACTTGGAGATGAGATTCCAGTACTCTCAGCCTTGGACGTGGCCTTTGGAATCCCCTAGCGTCACCTCCTAGGCTTTGACGTCATATATTTGGATAGGGTTTTGATGGATGGATGGGTTCCAAAGATGATAGGCATGGATTTGGGTGAGGAGATACCTCACCTTACACTCATTCACCTTTGGATCATGCCACTTGGCATTTGGAGGCCTAACATTTTCCTTTGGAGGCATGACCTCACCCTCTCCCAGCATGGCATCACCCTCTCCTAGCATGAAGTCACCCTTCTAGCACATGATGTCACACTTTTTAGGGTTTTATTTTGTATTTTTGTATTTTGGCATATTGTTAGAGGTCGGCCCCACTTACTTTATCTTGTTGGCAAATTGTGTGGAAATTGTTTATTAGGGTAGCCTCATATAAAAAGGTCACCCTCACATTTCATTTTATCATCACAACTTATCACCTTTGTGAGAGATACTTCTGAAATTTTTGCCCTCTAAGGGTTACTATCTTTCTTGAACTCGTGTGCTATGCTTAGATGGTCAATTTGTGGATGATTTTGCTTATTTTGAATGGGAATTTCTGCAGTTAGGATTTTATCTCATGGTATCTTGGTGAAGTAAGTAAATTTTCTGCAATTTTATTCTTATGCTATTAATGTTTCATGGTAAATTTGTTATTTCATGCTAGACATATTGCTTGGTGAAACCTTAAGAGAGGAACATATGCAATGTCCCTAATCCGAACCCCATTTGTAATTGTACATATAGGCTGGCGATCCATTGGTACTAATTGTAAACGTAAATGTACATATAGGTTGGTGAGTCGTTGGCACCAATTTTTGGTTGTGCACCTAAGTAGTGCGCGAGGATTGTTATCAAAGAAAGGGTGCCCACATTTCATACTATTGTGCACACCTGGGTAAGTATTTGTGGTTCCACATCAAAGGAAGGGTGCACACATTTCATAGTGTTGCACGTACTTCAGTAAGTGTGCAGGGATTACCTAAAAGTGTGCATCGAACCGAGTTATATATATATATATATATATATATATATATATATAAGGATGTATATGTATTTGAGGTCAGAGAGCCTATGTGGTTATGAGGTTTATGAGCCAGGATGCAAATAGGCCACTGCGCCTATCCTTGTAAAATGTAATCACACTCAAGTTATTAATAATATCACATCGCTATGCACAGATAGATCAGACGAAAAGAGATGGGGGACTAACTCCACTGAAAAGGGAAAGGGGGGGACTTAGGTCCAAGGGAATATTTTATTAATATTTTTTAGAAGTGTAATTATGGATATTTATTTATCCTAAGTTCTCGAGGGATGGGAATGGGTCACCAAGTGGCTAAAGTTATTTCTAAAGGTGACAAGTGTCCAGTTTAAGGCATGCAATATATATATATATTGTTGGTCTTAGTGTATTTTGGGAGAACTCATTCCTTTTGGGGAAATTCATTCATTTCTCAGGGCAGAAGGGGTCAGACCAAATGAGGAAAGAGAATTATTACCTTATCCACGGAGCAAAGCTTGTAAATCGATTTTTTGTATTGTAACCATATAATTCTTGTCAAAGAGGCGGGTTGTTAGGCCCTTGAGCATTCTCTCTAGGTGAGAGACTTGTTGTCGAAGAGGTGGGTTTTCAAGCCCACGAGCATTCTCTCCAAGTGAGAGTTTTGTTGGGAATTTTTCTATGGTGCATTGGGCATTGGTTGCAGAGATCTGAGACTTCCTGTACGGCCTGTTGTTGAAGACTTGGAAGGGAAGCAGTGTAGCCGAGGGAGTATTGATCTAGAAAGGGGCACACTTCCTTGGGTGGTACAGACATGTGGGGCATGAGAGATTGTAGACTAGTTGCAGCAGTGGGCACCTTGGATTGAACAATTATGTTGATTATCAGACCTTAGCATGGCATTAGGAACCCTTTTTCCCCAGTGGAGTTAAGCCCTAGCTCAGGGGTGACCTATTGCTGAAAGTATATGAGCAACAGAGTCTATGGTTGGGAGGAACGTCTGAGTTCTCCACACAGTTGGTGACTTTTCATAAAAGATAAGTGTCTTTATGTGCTTGTCTTATTTATTGTGTGATTAATTATCTATGTTCAATATGGGTTTAATTCTTGTATGTTGTTGCATATAAGTAATTGTTGTTATTTTGTATAATGATACTTGCACATGTAAGTGTGGTTATTATATTCATTATTTGTAGTCGTTCATGAGTATGACAATTGTTGTTAGTTATTCCTATTAAGATATCCTTGTAATAATAGTCATGAGTCTTTGAGGTGAAGTTAGAATGGTCGTGCGCGTAGGGAAATACTATGTGTGCACAAGAGGTTGGATTCGATTGTGCGCTCAGGGAAGTAGTATGCGCGCACAAGGAAAACATAATTGGCGTGTGACGCCAAAATGGTTGTGCACATAGTAGAGATCACATGTTCAAAATGGATTACATGCACAGTAAAGTTGTGTGCACAATATGCTTGTGCGCGCAATTGTACTATGTTACTTCCATTGTTATAAGTTGTGTAAAAAGAGGAAAGTTTGTGTGGCGCAACCCATCTTGGGATCGAGCACATTACTTCAAATATTTTTGCGCAAACCAATGTTATAGAGTATATTACATTATGGTATTAGAGCAATTTGGTAATAGGGACATTACAGATTGGTATCAGCTTAGTTTAGTAACGGGGATGTTACATTATGGTATCAAAGAAATTTGGTAACAAGGACATTACAGATTGGTATCAGAGCTTCGGTTTCAACAATGAGCTTGCATGGGCTGATTATTTACTTAAGGAAAAATTTGGACTGGTAAGTATTCGAATTTGGAATTACAACACGGCCATGATGGACATAAAATATGAATGCACAAGTGTGAACACTAAATTTTTGACATTGTGGGGTGTGGCACCAAAACTACGCAGGAAGTAATGAGGTGTGGTGTGCGCACTGAAAATTTGGGGCTACGCAGAGAAAAACTGGTGGTGCGTTCGTAATACTGATACACAATGTATATGTTAAATATTGACATCGCGCATTGGCACGTGTTGAATACCAGTGCATGTATGGACCTCAGAAGAAAGTAAGAAAGAGTAAAAGGATATTTGGATGAAATCCAAATGACCATGATATGTTGCACAAGACTCGGTATTTCGCAAGGGAGCAGTCGTTGGGAAATTTTTGGACAAAGGGTCCAAATATTCACCCAAAAAATTAGAAGAAAGGATTCCGACAAAATGGTGCAGAGTTTTCATGAAGTTGTTACATGAATTCGTTTAACAAATCTTATTCCCTACACATTTTGCAGAATTAACAATGATTAGAGCAAGATAGAATCAACGCAGAAAGTCAAAAGGCATGGAAGATGCACAGAGAGCTTATATCCATGATGATGAATTCAAGGATTTGTATGTCGGTTTGGGTGTTGATGGTACAAAATCCAAGGAGGAGCACATAAACTTGGTAGAAACCATGAAGGTACTGCAAAAATATGTCCAAAGCTATAAAGCTAATAATGAAAGGCTTATGAAATCCAAGGAGCAACAAGATGACTTCAATATCAAGTTGATGCAAATATTGGATAGAATAGAAAAGAAAATGGATAAGGAGACAGATTCAAGTAGTTCAAGAAGTCGCTAGTCTCATGATGAGAAGAGAAGAGAAACAAGAAGTGTTGAAAGGCATCATCACCACTCACCAAAGCATTCATTTAGTACTGAGGTGGACGAGCTATATGGAGAAATGAATAAGATAAATCCTCCTACCTTTGACAATGAGCACAAGAAGGATGAATATGAGAAGACCTGGTTGTTGGGTATGAAGAAGTATTTTCAGTTGCATAAGTATTATGCGCAGGCAGAAGGGAGAATTGTTATCTATCAGCTAAAAGGAAAAGCATCAATATTGTGGGATTAGTTCATGCAAGTGCAACACATTGATGAAAAGAAGGTTACTTGGAGGGATTTCAAGAGGTATTTTCAAAAGAAATACTTAACCAAGAGATACTATGATAAGAAAATGAAGGATTTCTTTGAACTCAAGCTTGGGAGTATGATAATGGATGAGTATGAAAGAATATTCTTAGAGCTGGCTAAAATATGTCGCATTCATCAAGGATGAGCAAGTTAAAATTTAGAGGCACCTGAGTGGACTTCCCTCATTTATCAGTGACAAGATACAATATGATGACCCCAAGACATTGGAGGAAACCATAAGGTGTGTTAAATGTCTTTATGATCAACAAAGGGGAAGACCAAATTTCCAAAAGGCTTGGGAAGAAAAGATGAAAAGAAAGGTAGAACAGAGGAAGAAGGGGGCTAATTCACCATTTTTCAAAAATATTCCACAAGGACAGCCAACTCTCAAGGAGCCCAAAATGGTAGAGAAAGTGGGGCAAAAACCAAGGCAACAACCTATTCAATGTTGGGGTTGTGGCAAAGATCATATACAAAGAGATTTCCCTCAAAAAGGTGAAAAAGTGAGGACTTCGCACAGTGTACAAAAATTTGTGAAAGTTGAAGACATGGGAAGAAATGTACCAAGGATTTACACAGCCCTAGATAATAAGCAAGTTGAGTTTTAGTCGCACATGATTGAATTGGAAGGTAAGATTAATGACTAATGACCAACAGATTGTTATTTTAATTGATTCAGAAGCTAGTCATAGTTACCTAGATCCTAAGATGGTGGAAAGATTCCAATTGCTAAGAAGCAAGCTTGGAAACCTTGGTTGGTCCAGTTAGCTACAGGGGAAAAAAGGAAAATTAATGAGATGGTTAAGGCATTTCCAATGGAAATGAATGGACTGTGCATAAAAGCTTATTTGAATATCATACCTTTGGGCTCTTATGATTGCCTCATTGGTATGGATTGGTTGGACTAATATCATGCCATTCTAGAATGTTATAATAAGTCATTTACTTGCTTGGATGAGGCATGAAACTTAATAATAGTTCAAGGAATTCCAAGAGTTGTAACTACCAGAGAAGTTTCAGACTTACAATTTAAGAAAAGCTACATGAAAGGATGTCAAGTATTTGCAGCACACATGGGGGAGGCACCTAAGGATAAAGTGTCAAATGTTGAAGACTACAAAGTACTGAAAGAATTTGAGGATGTATTTAAAGATATATCAGGGTTGCCAACAAAAAGAGATATTGATTTCTTTATAAATCTTATGCCTGGAGCAACAACCGTATCCAAGACTCCTTATAGGATGAGTGTGCCAAAGCTAAAGGAATTGCAAATGCAACTTGAAGAGCTTCTGAAGAAGTGGTATATACACCCAAGTGTGTCACCTTGGGGTGTCCCAGTATTGTTCATGAAGAAGAAGGATGGTACATTGAGGCTTTGTATCGACTTCAAGTAGTTGAAAAAAGTAACAGTAAAGAACAAGTATCCTTTGCCAAGGATAGATGACCTCTTTGATCAGCAGAGGGGTGCGCAGATATTTTCAAAGATTGATCTCAGATTTGGATATCACCAAGTGGGAATTAAAGAAGAAGACATTAGCAAGACTTCCTTCAGAACGAGGTACGGACATTACGAGTTCAAAGTGGTGCCATTTGGGTTATCAAATGTATCAGTTGTCTTCATGTGTTTGATCAATGGAGTTTTCATAATTTACTTAGATAATTTTATCATTGTATTTATGGATGACATACTTATTTACTCAAAGTATGAATAAGAGCACGAGCAACACTTGAGGATGGTGTTGTAAGTTTTGAGAGAACATCAGTTGTATGCAAAGTTGAGCAAGTGCTCATTCTACTAGTGACATATTCATTATTTGGGTCATATCATTTCCAAGGAAGGAATAGTTGTGGATCTGGAAAAGATAAAATCCATTGAGGAATGGTCAACACCAATAAATGTCGCAGAGGTGAGGTTCTTCATGGGACTTGCATGTTATTATAGAAGGTTTATTGAAGGCTTCTCAAAGATTGTGCATCCAATCACATCCTTGAAAAAGAAAGGTGTGTGATTTTAATGGACTCTAGATTGTGGAAGGAGTTTTTGGCACTTGAAGAATTTGCTGACAAGTGCGCCAATTTTGAGAATTGTTGATTCATATGCAGACTTCATTGTGTGCACGGATGCATGCAAGGAAGGGCTCGGTGTAGTCCTTCGTCAAAAGGGACATGTGATATGCTATGAATCAAGAAAGTTAAAAGAGCACGAAAGGATCTATGCTACTGATGATTTAGAATTGGCATCCATAGTACATGCCTTGAAGATGTGGCAGCATTATCTCATGGGTAAAATATTTGAGTTGAGAACAAACCATAGTGATCTGAAGTATATGTTTGGACAACCAAGTTTAATGCCAAACAAAGAAGGTGGTTAGAATTCCTCAGTGAGTATGACTTTGACATAAATCATATCAGAGGAAAAGAGAACAAGATGGTTGACGTACTCAGAAGGAGGGTGCATGAGATGCATGTTATAGTCATTAGCATGTACCAATTATATTTTTGTTACAGAATTTTAGAGATTGCCAAATCAAATCAGTGCTATGTGGACATAAAGGAGAATTTATATCAAGGTATGTTGCAACAGAAATTGGAATGTTATGAGCTAAAAGAGGATGGAATCCTCATGTATAGGTGCAGAGTTTATGTGCCAAATGTTCAGGAGTTTAAAAATATGCTTTTGTTAGAGATGAATAAATTTCCTTATGCATGACATTCAGGCTACCAAAAGACAATTGCAGCGGTCAAAAAGCAATACTATTGGCCAGACATGAAAAAGGAGGTTGTTGATTTTATTTCTAGATTCCTTGAATGTCAAAAGGTCAAGGTTGAGCACAGACATCCAACTGGTTTGCTACAGTCTTTGCCCATTCCTGAGTGGAAGTGGGAAGTTGTAACCATGGATTTCATTACTAAGCTTCCTAGGACTTCTAAGCAACGTGATTCTATTATGGTAGTAGTGGACAAGTTTACTAAAGCTGCCCATTTTATTCCAGTGAAGTCAGTGCAGAAGGAAGCCAACATTGTTGAAATATACATGCGAGAAATTGATACGTTGCATGGTGTACCTAAGACAATTGTGTCTGACACAGATTCCAAGTTCACATCAAACTTTTGGAAAGGGATATTCAAAGGATTTTGAACAAACATGAACTTTAGCACAACATATCACCCTGAGACAGATGGAAAAACATAGAGGGTAAATCGGGAGATTGAAGATATGCTCGGGATGTATGTGATGGATAAACCATCAAAATGGGAAGACTAACTCCACTTGGTAGAGTTTTCGTACAAAAATGGGTATCAATCATATTTAAAGATGGGCCCATTTGAGGCATTTTATGGTAGAAAGTGCAACACACCAGTGAGTTGGTTCAACCTAGCAGACTACGCAGTGGTTGGGCCAGATTTGCTTAGGGAAATGAAAGAGAAGATGGTAAAGATAAGGCATAATTTAAAGGTTATCCAAGATAGGCAGAAATGTTGTGTGGATAAAGGTAGAACCCACAGAGAGTTTAAAGTCGGTGACCATGTGTTCTTGAAAGTAAAATCCAGACGTAGTTCCCTGAAGTTGGGAAATTGTTCTAAGTTGGCAGCACGCGACTGTGGGCCATTTGAAATCCTAGAGAGGATTGGTCATGTCGCAAATATGCTTGTATTGACTGCATCCTTGTGTATTCATAATGTTTTCCATGTATCATTGCTTAAAAATTATGTACCTTATGTTAATCATATTATTGATTAGAATATGATTCAAGTGGAGCCAAAAGACGATTTTCGAGTGCAAACGGTTTGCATATTGGATCGGAAAATCAAAGAGCTCTAGAATCTAGCCATGGATCTAGTAAAGGTCCAATGTACCTGGTACAATCCTGAGGATGCAACTTGGGAAAGCGAGGATGTTATGCAAGTAGAGTACCCACATATTTTTCAAGATTTTTGAAGTTTTTGTATGTACATGAGTACATTGCATAAATAAGGGGGAGGGGAATGTAATGTCCCTAATCCAAAACCCATTTGTAATTATACATATAGGTCGGTGAGTAGTTGGTACCAATTGTAAATATAAATGTACATATAGGTCGGTGAGTCGTTGGCACCAATTTTTGGTTTTACGCACACCTGAGTAGTGTGTGAGAATGGTTATCAAAGAAAGGTTGTGCACATTTCATAGTGTTGCACACACCTGGGTAAGTGCACATAGTTGCACATAAAAGGAAGGGTGTGCACACTTGAGTAAGTGTGTGGGGATTACCTGGAAGTGCACATTGAACTGATATATGTGTGTGTGTGTGTGTGGCTGAAGAGATTGTGTGGTTATGAGGCTGGTGAGTTGGGACGCAAATAGGCTAGTGCGCATATACTTGTAAAATGTAATCACACTCAAGTTATTAATAATATCACATCACTGCGCATAGACAGATCAGATGAAAAGTGACGGGGTGTTAACTCCACCAAAAAGGGAAAAGTGGGGGGGGGTAGGTCCAAGGGAATATTTTATTAATATTTTTGAAAAGTGTAGTTATGGATATTTATTTATCCTAAGTTCTTGAGGGATGGGAACGGGTCACCAAGTGGCGAAAGTTATTTCTGAAGGTGACAAGTGTCCAGTTTAAGGCATGCAATATATATTGTTGGCCTTAGTGTATTTTTGGGGAAATTCATTCATTTCTTAGGATAAAGGGGTCGAACCAAATGAGGAAAGACAATTATTACCTTATCTGCAGAGAAAATCTTGTAAAGTGGTTTTTTGTATTGTAACTAGAGACTTGTTGTCAAAGAGGTGGGTTGTCAGGCTTGTGATCATTCTCTCTAGGTAAGAGATTTGTTGTCGAAGAGGTGGGTTGTTGGGTCTGTGAGCATTCTCTCCAGGTGAGAGTTTTGTTGAGAATTGTTCCCTGGTGCACTGGGCATTAGTTTCAGGGCTCTGAGACTTCCTCCTTGACCTGTTGTTGAATCCCTGGAAGGGAAGTGGGCTAGCCGAGGGACTGTTGAGTAGAGAAAGGGCACACTTCCTTGGGTGGGACAGGCATGTGAGGAATGAGAGAATTTAGACTAGTTGCAACAGTGGGCACCTTGGACTGAACAATTATATTGATTATTAGACCTTAACATGGCATCAGGAACCCTTTTTCCCTAGTGGAGTTAAGCTCTAGCTCGGGGGTGACATGTTGTTGAATGTATATGAGCAACATAGTCTATGGTTGGGAGGAACATATGAGTTATGTGCGCAGTTGGAGACTTTTCATAAAATATAAGTGTCTTTATGTGCTTATCTCATTTAATGTGTGCTTAATTATCTATGTTTAATATGGGTTTAATTATTATATGTTGTTGCATATATGCAATTTTTTTTATTTTGTGTAATATTTCTTGCACATGTAAGTGTGGTGCTAATATTTAGTATTTGTAGTCATGCATGAGTATGATAGTTGTTGTTAGTTATTCATGTTAAGTTAACCTTATAATAATGGTCATGAGTCTCTGAGGTGAAGTTAGAATGGTCGTGCGCACAGGGAAATATTATGTGTGCACAAGAGGTTGGATTCAGTTGTATTCATAGGGAAGCAGTCTGTGTGCACAAGGAAAATAGAATTGGCGTGTACGCCAGAATGGTTGTGCACATAGTAGAGATCACATGTTCAAAATGGATTACACGCATAGTAAAGTTGTGTACACAGTATGCTTGTGAGAACAACTGTATTGTGTTAATTCCATTGTTATAAGTTGTGTAAAAAGAGGAAAGATTGTGTGACACGACCCAGCTTGGGGTCGAGCACATTACTTCAAGTATTTCTACGTAGACCAATGTTATAGAGTAGAATCTGCGCACTAGATTTTGGAGTAGCAATGCTCAATAGTAAGTTGGGTAACGTCACAAGTTGGTATCAGAGTAGTTTGGTAACGAGAATGTTACATTATGGTATCCGAGCAATTTAGTAATGGGGATGTTATAGATTGGTATCAAATTAGTTTAGTAACGGGGATGTTATTTTATGGTATCAAAGCAATTTGGTAACATGAACGTTACAACATAAGTGATTCTTCTTCTCACAAGGTGACTTTTGCCCAAAATTTATGAAAGAATCATTGCTAGGGTTAGACCCCTAAAGCTCTAAATTGCTAGCACTATAGGATTTTAGCTCTAGACTTTTGATTTTGACCTAGTTGAAGCTACAAGAAGGGAAAAATGGTTTCTAGGGCCCAAATTTGCTTACACCCTATAATTCCTTCTCCTTAAGATTCAAACCTGGAGACCCTAATGTGCTAACACCTTAGAGTTTGAATTCTACCTCTTGGTTTCAAGTAGGCCATCACCCAATCCTAGTTGCACAAGTTTTAAAGCATTCTCATGGTGAATTGTTTTATAAATTCATTCTCTCAACTCTCTTAAGCATTCTACTAATTTAACTAGCACTAACATTGGCAAACTCATTGGATAATTTGTTGTTGTTACAAAAAAATTCTATAGTCATCTGATAACACTCTTATTTGTTGCATACACTCTTGTAAATTTGGCCTAACATATTCAGAAATTGCAATGAATAATTGGATAATGTTCTAGTGGATGTATGATAAGTTTTAATGGTCAATTGTTGCATTTATGATCATTAATTGTTGTTGTTGTTGTAAATTATTTATTGTTGTCGTATCATTGCTTATTGCTGCAAATTTACAACAACCATTGCAATTTATATTTTCTAGTGTCTTCAAGAGGTACTAATTGCATGTTTGGACTTGGAAATAATCATATATATGTTGTAAAGTGTTCTTGTTCCGGGTAGGTACTCAAACAAATTCATACCTGTTGCACTAAATTGACCTAGACCAATCTTTAGGTGATCAATAGAGGTGGAAGTAGGCTTGGATACTATACTTGCTACTTTGATCCCTTGAGGTCACCAGGGAAGCCTCCCTTGTGGTGGACCTCTTCCATCACTAAAACGAGGGAAGTTCTTACTAAGGTGATAGTGGTAGGATATTCCATTGTTACACAAAATTTGGGGACTTGTGTTGGGCTTTGCATAAGTACAAATCCCGCAATAACATCTTGGCGTCATTTCCAAGGAGGCTCGAGTCATTCTCCTCAACGACATACCTTTGGTAAACTTTCTCTCGAAGCCCTTATCTTACAAGTTTACCTGGAGACTCCACTAAGGGTAATTTACTCACCTTCCTTCGATGATTTAAGGGTGATCATCTAGTGAATCCAAAAAGTTCAAGGAGATATACTAGCCCTCCTAAGGCCTACAAGAGAAGGGTTCCTCGCAAATCACCTATACTAAAATCCTTGTTTGGTGGAAACCTTCCTTTGCCTACAACGACTTAAAATCAATGGGAATCCAATATCTTCAGGCCTTTGGACATGTCTGCTATCCCATGATACCCTCAGTAGATGCCTCCCAAGTACGAAAAATGGCTGGACAAGTTTTCTGGTAATGATGTGGCTATTGTTGAAGAGCATATGAGTAACTTTTGGGCCTTCTTCCAACTTAATCTTGTGAGTGATGACGCTAAGGATTTAGTGATGAAAATTTTCTCAGCCACTCTTATCAATGTTTCTCAGAGGTGGTACAACGGTCTCCCTAACAAGAGTATCAAGACTATGGATCAACTTAAGGAAACTTTCCTTAAAAGATGGAGTACGAAAGAGGACCCCGACTTGTTGTTGATGCGACTTACTGAAATAAAGAATTTGGAAAATGAAACTATGAAGGAGTTTGATGCTAAGTTTGAGAAGTTGCTTTGACAACTCCTTAGCAATCATCACCCTAGGAAATATTACCTTCTCTTCCTCTACATTAAGGATTTCCCAGGGCACTTTGGGAATTTTCTCAAGGAAAAGGGTCCAACAACCATTCAAGAAACCCATGAAATGGATGTAAAAATTTAGGCTAATCTTTCATCAGGCAAGGTATCCTTTATATGCCCCAAGAGCCAAGGCCAATACCAAACCAAGGATAGTACACAATATTGATCCCACTCAAGATGTTAGTGCTCCATGGGCACGACTTGAAGAGGCTATAAATGACCTCGCCAAGAACCAAAACTTATTGATGAGCAGGATCACTAATTTGGAAAGGGAACAACAACAAGCCCCAAAGCCTCCTTTTAGGGGGAAACCTCAAAATATTATCCAAGCTTGGAGACCTCGAGCTCCTAATGAAAAAAAGGTTCCCAAAACTCTAGCCCCCTCAAACATTATAGATGAGACTCCTTGGTGGTTACCTTGTGGTGATGCACATTGCGAACATGAATGACCAATGAATCATGGGGAACCTGATCAAATGAAATTCTTTGATACCATAACTCATTTCTTTTCCATATCTCCTCAAGTATTCCTCAATATCACACCTGAAAAACTTGAGGAAGGCAAAAGAGAAGCAGCCAGGAGGGCTAGGATCGAGATCATAAACAAGATGGACGAGGAATCTAGGGAGAGACTTAGGAAATAGGAATTACAAGTGTATACAAGACAAACAAGTGCACCTCAAGCTCCTTCTAGTGACCCTAATCTCCCTCAACAAGGACCTCCACCTCCACCAACAAGCAATCCTCCTCTTAGTCCCACTTTGCCAAATACTAGTGATATTGACTTGAATATTGACATAGACATTGTCTTGGAAAATATCAATGTACTTGTACCTCTAAAAGAGATCATTAAGACTCCTTCAATGAAAAGAAAAGTTGAGAAACTCTTTAAGATATAAGGCGAACCTGTGGATCCTCTATTATGTTGCAAGCTAATAATTTTATACCACAATATGACGAGCACCCACCTATCTTCATCTCATTGAAAAAGAACAATAAACTCTTGAATAATTGTATGCTTGACTCAGGAGCGAGTGCAAATATCATGTCCTTGAAATTAGTGAGTAAATTGGGGTTGAAAACCACAAGGCCTTACAAAAATGTTTGTGGGATTAAATCTAGGGCCATTCACACACATGGTGTAATAGAGAATGTGAAGGTCCACCTTGATCAATATCCTGAGATAGTGTTCCTAATGGACATTGTGGTCATAGATGTCCCATATGATAGGGGAATGCTCTTGTCTATAAATTTTGTTGCAACGTTGGGTGGCACATTACAAATGGATTTGACATATGCTAGTATAGCTATGGATGATGATACTTATGTTCAACTACCCAACTTGACCATGGAAAAGAATCATGTTGAAGAGATTGACCTTGACCCCGAAACAGAGGAAATCCATAAAGCAATAGAGGAACCTCTTTTGTACTTTTTCCTATATGACCTTCCTTTCGCCCACGAAGAGTATTTTGATGTTATAGAATGTCTCAAGAAGGAAGATTACCAGCAACAACTAGACAAGTACAAAGATAAGGAAATTGGCTCCGTCAAAATATTGAAGAAAGATGATAATGATTTATTGATTAAATTGAGCCAAGATGATTTTCTTACAACGGAATCCCACCCCCCTCCCTCGAATCAATATAACAGGATAATACAAGAAGTAGTCGACCTTAAAGGAGGGGATTACAAACAAGGAGATTAGATCTTAGAGTGGGATACAAGGAAGGGTCAGCTTGATACACGAGAGGAGTTTGAGAAACTTTGGTTGGGTCCCTACAAGATTGTGAAGAAGTCCATCAATGATTCCTACTACCTATCCACATTGTAGGGAAGGAGGAGTCCACTACCAGTTAGTGGCTCCCTTCTCAAACCTCATCATCAAGAAGAGACTTGACTTCTTGAACTAACATAGATTAGAGTAGGTAGGTTAGGCATTTTCACTTTGCATTGCATTTGTATATATATTGCATCATGCATATCATGCTATTATAATTGCATCTTCTTTCATATACATGACGAATTCTTGTTTGCATATAATGAATACATGTTAGGAAATTGCATTTTAACTCTAAAAATTTTGCTTTATCATTTTGTAGCTAAGAAATTTTTTATTTTCAACATGGTTTTTATTATCAATCATAGTCAGTAGATCACATCCACTGCATATACTTCTAAAGTGATTTGTTGGTTGAAGTGGGTGTAGGATTGCAGGTCTTGGACAACCAAAGATGTTGAGGTTCTCATGCACTCTACAGTGAGCACATGTCCCCATGTTGGAGCCAAATGTTACCCCCCCCGCCACCGTGCCTAGGGGTAACTATAGGAGATCATGTCTCGAGGCCCGAAATGGAGAACATGATCTACACCATGATGATGATGATCAACATGTTCACAGATGGAAACCCAACACACCCCATCATTTGCCTCCCAGTTTGTGTTATACCTAGGGAGGTAATATTGGAGGTGCCCAATGGGAATGGGGTTATGTATTATTAGTGGAGGTCATTCAATGTAAGGTGGACTAGGTCCACCATAGTATTAAATAAGGACCACTATGGTAGTTAGAGATAATAAATAGGCTTTCTATAAGATTCCTTCTCTAGAATGTTCCTAGAAGATAGAGAATGCTATATAAAGAAGTGTATGGAATGTATTGGCATGGTGAAGTATATTGTTAATGTACAAACAAGTATTACTTGAGGAGTATTATCCTTTCTTAAGGATTAATATATGGTGTTACCCTACCTCAAGGGTTTTCTCTATTTCTTGTGTTCATTGTCTCAATGAATGGTTTGGTGTTTATTATTGGTTTATTTCTAAAGCATATTTGCAGATCTAGTAATGGTATATAACATTTGGTATCAAATGTACTATGCCTAGGGAGTTAATATGGGAGGTACCCAATGGGAATGGGGTTATGTGTTATTAGTGGAGGCCATTCAATATAAGGTGGAATAGGTCCACCATAGTATTAAATAAGGACCACTATGGTAGTTAGAGATAATAAATAGGATTTCTCGAAGATTCCTTCTCTAGAATGTTCCTAGAAGATAGAGAATGCCATATAAAGAAGTGTATTGAATGTATTGGCACAGTGAATTATATTGTTAATGTACAAGCAAGTATTGCTTGAGGAGTTTTATCCTTCCTTGAGGATTAGTATATGGCGTTACCCTACCTCAAGAGTTTTCTCTATTTCTTGTGTTCAATATATTAGTGAATGGTTTGGTGTTTACTATTGCTTTATTTCTGAAGCATATTTGCAGATCTAGTATTGGTATATAACATTTGGTATCAGAGCTCTTTCCTTGGGCAAAGAAGGGAAGAAATTTTTTGTTATCTTTGCAGAAAAAAAAGGGGACGACACACTTCAGGCTTAGATATGAAACTTTTGCTCAGAAATTGCTGAAAATAATTGGATATTTGGATTCATCTCGGAAAAATACCCAACTTCAAAAAAACATCATCTAAAATGGAGTCCAGGAAGTAAAGTTATGAGCATTTTAAATTCGACAGTTTTTCAGGGTTTTTCCGGAAAAAGCCGCGATTTTCCAAAGCGAGTTATTTTTTTAAACCCTTGTTTTTGTTGCAGATTTCTCTCAACAAGATGATTTTTACTGGAAAGGAGGATGGTCATAGTATTGAATAATGCATCAAACATATAAAATCATTATGGGGAAACATATGGAGAGATATGGCATGGAAAAGTTTAATGGATGATGATGGTGTATGGTGGAATAAAGTTAAATCTAAAGAGATTCATGCACTTTCAGATAAAGAATATGAAAAATTATTTTTAGACAAGTGGTCTCGTTCCAAAAGTAAGGATAACGAATGCACCAAGGGTTTATTTGCATGTGGCAAATCTATATTACAGGTTCCTGGTTGTATTCATTATGAAAAAATCATTATTTATATTAACCCCAATTGCATGCATAATTTTATCAATGTTCAGTTGGTTAATAGATTGCAAGTTGTTGCAAAGAATATTCAAAACACACAGGTTGAAAGTGAAAATATTCAAATTTTTAAAGATTTGAAGATTACCATGGATAAATATGTATTGCATTCAGATTTTTATGCTATGAATATGGATGAAGTGGATATTGTTTTGGGATATCCTTGGATAGAATCAGTGGGTACCATTAATATTAATGTGCAAAAGAAGTTTTTGAAGTTGTCGTACAAGAAAAAGAAAATCACATTATAGGATGTGTCTCTTAGTAAGATAGAAGGGCCCACGACAACAAGCACAGAAGTTCTTGTAGATTCTGAAGTTGAATCAGAGGCATAATCAACAAAAGGAGATGAAGCAAAGCCACAGGAAGGACATAGTAATGAATCCAAGGAGATAATTGACTAAAAGGGACACCAGGTGGCAGAACTGATTCAAAAAGAGTCGATTCCTACAGTTGATGTATATCACCATCCACATCATATCGATAAACAACAGTCATCAAGGCAGGGGCGTGTGTATCAACACACTTATGCACCAGTAAGGAACCATAAAGGAAACCAATCAAGAGGTGCAAGGAGGACTACTACCACTACAGGAAGACATCGGGCTAGAGAACCAACCCCATGGAAACACTGGAGCAAGGCAGAGCAAGATCCAGGTGGAAAAGAAGCAATTGGACATCATATTCATCTTCCATTAGGATGGATGGATGGTCATACTTGGTACCAGTTGGCTACAATTCTTAGCAGGTCATATCATATGGTCTCTTCTCATGTTTCGAGGACGAAACATGCTTAAGGGGGGTGGAATGTACTATACCTAGGGAGGTAATATGGGAGGTACCCAATGGTAATGGGGTATGTATTATTAGTGGAGGCCATTCAATGTAAGATGGACTAGGTCCACCATAGTATTAAACAAGGCCCACTATGGTAGTTAGAGATAATAAATAGGCTTTCTAGAAGATTCCTTCTCTAGAATGCTCCTAGAAGATAGAGAATGTTATATAAAGAAGTGTATGGAATGTATTGGCATGGTGAAGTTTATTGTTAATGTACAAGCAAGTATTGCTTGAGGAGTTTTATCCTTCCTTGAGGATTAATATATCGTTTCGGTGTTACCCTACCTCAAGGGTTTTCTCTATTTCTTGTGTTCAATATCTCAGTGAATGGTTTGGAATTTATTATTGGTTTATTTCTGAAGCATATTTGCAGATCTAGTATTGGTATATAACATTTGAATATTCATTCCCTAGAAATCTTATTTATTATCTCTAACTACCATAGTGGGCCTTATTTAATACTATGGTGGATCTATTCCACCTTACGTTGAATGGCCTCCACTAATAATACATAACCCCATTCCCATTGGGTACCTCCCATATTACCTCCCTAGGTATAGTACACAGTTGGATCAACCAAGGCTCATCACATTCAAGCAACATAGATTATGGGAGATGGTAAGTTATTGTCACCATGAGGTATGTTAGTCCTTATTTCATGCAAAGTGTTGTACTTAAATTGTCGGACATGTCGATGAGGATCTTTGGTTGAAGTTGGATAATGGATCACTGGTTTAGGAAATTGTGTCAATTGCCTTGTTTCACCTTGGTGGTCAGGTTTTGTGCCCTAGTCCCATGTTTTCACTACCCAGGGAAAAGGGGTAATACTGTGGGGGGCTCCCAAGGGTAATGCTCTGCTCCTGATTGTACTTGACACTTTCCATAATGGATCCCCTCATATTGTACTAAACTTTTGCTATGGTCCATTCTCTCATGAGAAGAGGGGTTAAATTCCAAGAGGTTGTTCCACAGTTGCTATAAAAGAATAAGAAAATGATGCTATAAAAGAAAGTGAACATAGAAAAGCATGACCTCCAAAATTCGGTCCAACTTGAGCTCTACTCACTCAATTCTCACCCAGGTCTCAAAGAAAAAGTGACAATAAATCTTGAAACCTTTTAAAGGGGACTAGCAAAGATAATACAAAAATCAGGGATTGGAAAGATGGCTAATAAAGGGGTTTGGACAAAGGTGGTACGTAAATATTGGGTAACTTAAGAGAAAGCACACCCTCCACAAAGGCGCTCATAGATATGGATTCATAACACCATAATCCATGAAGTAAGCCCTGGACCATATCATTTTCACACTTACTCTTGGTGGGTTTTTACTTTCCCTTGTCACGCTTGGGACCTATCCCTCTACTTGGGTTATTTTATTTCATGTCTAGGTGGCACACCTAATAAGGTTGGATGAAGACCCTCCCATATTTAAACTTGGTAACCCGCATGGGGTCCTAGCTAGTGTGATGTTTGAAGGGGATACTGAGGTGAATTATCTTACATAGATTATATCTTAAGTTGTGACTTACTTTGTATGTCTTAAGGACCAATGTTTCTTATGAACTTTGGCTAACCATATTTTATACTTTGGCTTGTTTTGAATGCCCCTGACATGGTTCTTGAAGAACATCCTAGGCTTGTACCCAGTATGTTGTGCCTTTATTGTAGGACTTTGGCACGTGTGATGGAGATCAATGGGTCATCCATTGACTCACCACCCTTAGACAGTGGCTCTCACATTCTCAGGGCCTTGAATGTTGAACAAGTGGGCATGACTTGAGAATTTTTGGTCACTATGCCACACATATAGGCTGGAAGCCCCATAGGCTAGGCAAAGTACCCTAGGGCTTTGGTGCACAGAGCATACAAGATGTTGTAGTAGAAGATGTTTGGACATCACTTGGAGATGATATTGCAATCCTCTCAGTCTTGGACATGGCATTTGAAGGCCCCCGATGTCACCTCCTAGCCCTTGACATCATCTTCTTGGCTAGGGTTTTGATGTATGGATGGGTATCGGAGCTAATAGGCATGACTTTGGGTGAGGAGACACTTCACTTTACACTCATTCACCTTTGGAGTATGCCACTTGGCCTTTGGAGGCCCAACATTTTCATTTGGAGGCATGATGTCATCCTCTCCTAGCATGATGTCACCCTTCTAGCACATGACGCCACCCTTTTTAGGGTTTTATTTTGTATTTTTGTATTTTGGCATATTGTCAGAGGTAAATTAAGGGGTCAACCCCACTTACTTTATGTTGTTGCAAATTTTGTGGACAAATTGTATTAGGGTGGCCTCATATAAAAAGGCCACCCTTACATTTCATTTTATCATCACAACTTCTCACCTTTGTGAGAGATACTTCTGAATTTTTCTCCCTTTAAGGATTACTAGCTCTCTTGAACTCATGCACTATGCTTGGAAGGTCAATTTATGGATGGTTTTTCTGATTTTAGATGGGAATTTCTACAATTAGGGTTTTATCTCATGGCATCTTGGTGAAGTAAGTAAATTTTTTGCAATTTTATTCTTATGCTATTAATGTTTCATGGTAATTTTTTTATTTCCTGCTATACATCTTGCTTGGTGAAACCCTAATAGAGGAGCATAAGTGCTTCCTCTCACAAGGTGACTTTTGACCAAAATTTGTGAAAGAATCCTTGCTAGGGTTAGACTCCTAAAGCCCTAAAGTGTTATCACTTTAGTATTTTAGCCTTGGACTTTTGATTTTGACCTAGTTGAAGCTACAAGAAGGGAGAAACGGTTTCTAAGGCCCAAATGTGCTTGCACCCTAGAAGTCCTTCTCCTCAAGATTCAAACCCTAAGGCCCTAATGTGTTAACAACTTAGAGTTTGAATCCTAGCTCTTGGTTTCAAGTAGGCCATCACCCAATCCTAGTTGCATTTGTTGTTACAAGACTCTATAACCTTTTAAAGGCATTGGTTTTAAAGCATTCTCATGGTGAATTGTTTGATAAACTCATTCTCTCAACTCTCTTAAGAATTATACTAACTTAACTAACACTAACATTGGCAAACTCATTGGATAATTTTTTGTTGTCACATAAGTTTGCTACAACCATCTAATAACACTCTTATTTGTTGCATACACTCTTGTAAAGGTGGCCTAACGTATTTAGAAATTGCATTGAACAATTGGATAATGTTCTAGTGGATGTATGCTAAGTTTTAATGATCAATTGTTGCATTTCTGATAATTAATTGTTGTTTTTGTTGTAAATCAATTATTGTTGTCATATCATTGTTTACTACTGCAAATTTACAAAATTCATTGTAATTTATATTGTCTAGTGTCTTCAAGAGGTATTAATTGCATGTTTGGACTTGGAAATAGTCATATATATGATGTAAAGTGTTCTTGTTCTGGGTAGGTACTCAAACAACTTCATACCTCTTCCATTACCTTGACCTACGCCAATATGTAGGTGATCAAGAGAGGGGGTGGTAGGCTTGGCTACTATACTTGCTACTTTGATCCCTTGAGGTTACCAGGGAAACCTCCCTTGTGGTGGACCTCTTCCATCACTAAAACAGGGGAAGTTCTTACTAAGGTGATAGTGTTAGGATCTTCCATTATTACGCAAGATTTGGGGACTTGTGTTGGGATTTGCATAAGTACAAATCCTGCGATAACAATGTTGACTTCCCAAAGACTTTCTAGAGTAACCTTTATCTTAAAATGTAGTAATCTTGTCAAATAGAAACTTGAAAGCCTATAGGTCTTATTGAGCCAAACATTCAAAACTTTTTTTCTCTTATTTAGTGAGGGTGTATCTTATAGTTACTTTCTAAAGCACCTAGAAGTTTTGGATGAACATATTTTAGGTATGAATGATTTCTAATTTAGGACTTTTCTTCTCAACTTTGAGATTTATGGCACTATGCTAAGGAAATTAATAATTAAGGTTGAAGATATCTTGGAGTAAGATCTATAAGGGTGGATGATTCATTAATTATTCTAGACTTTATAGTCATACAAATGGAATAAGTATAAGAAAACCATAACACTCGTAGTGAAAAAGTAAAAAGTGGCTTCGCAAGAAGGGAAAAGGTCGAGGAGGTTTATGCATTAATTGTTGCATGATGAAACTTCTTGGAAGATTCTCTACTTTAATTAACACAAATTCCCCTTGTACTTAGGGAGTTTAATTCACCTTAAGAAGTATGTTTTTTAGAGTTTGAGAAACTATTAGAGTTTGAGTAACCAAGGATTTAATTGCTCGATTCTCATACTATCCAATTTCACAAGTTTTGAGTCATGCTAAACGATGGAGGCTCTATAACTAGGACATGTGTTGGCATGATAATAGTGCCAAAAAACGTCTAACTATAAGAAATTACTTGAACATGGTATCAGAGTGTAGATCATTGAACAAAAGGGTCATTCGAGGGCTAGGATTTGATAAGTTGGATTGATAGTTGAAGAACGCGACCTCAAATTTGACCTTCAAATTGAATATGTTCAACGGTCTGGTCAAGAGTAGGAAATTCTTAATGAACATGCTACATTCCTTCAACCTCTAAGTGTCTAAATGTACAAGTTTCTCAAGGTTCAAGCAACAAAAACCCTATTTAAATCATGAGTTCCCTTAGCCTTAAATATCAAACAATAGGGACACTGAAATCTTGGAACTTGGGTCTTCAAGAGTGGACTTCTCAAGAGTAATATGGATTTCTTATATTGACCTAACCTTGAAATAGAGGTACTTGTGATTCATTAATTTAAGGCTTTGAGAAAGCAAAAGACATAAGAATCCCTACCTAATTTTTGACTTCTTACTTCCTAGTTAACCATTCAAGGGGGCTAATCTTAGAAAATTGTGGCACCATTAGCTTGGGAATGGAAAAGACAAAGGGTCTAGATGGATAGAAATCAATAAGGCTCAAACTTGGACAAAGATATAGAAAAGTACAACAAGACTTGGATAGCACTCATATAGTCAAAAGAAACAATGGTGAACTTTGTGTTGATGAATGTGGAAGAACCACCTTCATATAAGGAAGCATAGCACATGACACATTAGAACAGAAGGAGGTTTTGCAAAAATAAATGGATCCAATCAAAAGAAATCAAACCCGAGAGTTGGGAAAACTTTTATAAGGAAATAAGACTATTAAATGCAAATGACTTTATAAAATGAAGTATAAATTTGATGACATTATAGTTAAGCACAAAACAAGGCTTGTGGCTAAAGGATTTGCACAAAAGGAAGGAGTGGGTCATGAAGAAACATTTTGCTTGGTAGAAAAGTTGTATGCCATTAGAGCAATGTTGGTTTTAGCATCTCAGTTTGGTTAGATTTCCAATCAAATGGACATTAAGAGTTCTATCTTGAATGGGTTTATTGAAAATGAAGTATACCTAAAGAAACTAAAGGGATTCAAGAACCCAAAAATAAAATATGGTGTGTTGATTAAGGAAAGTGTTGTATGATGATGGAAGTAATGTCAAAGATTTAGTACATGAGGCTTAATGAGTATTTTCAAGAGGAAGGATCCCTCTAATTTGAAGGTCCTCTATGTGAAGGAAACTAGATATGGAGAATTGATGCTCACAATCTTGTACATGGGTGACTTAATTATCACTGGCAATTGTGTAAGCACTTATAAGAATGAATCACAATCTATGGAAGACCTTTGATGTGGAAGACTTAGGAGTCTTTCATTATTACCTTAAAAGGGAAGTTGAACAAAACCATGGGACAAACTTTCTATCTTAAACAAAGTATGTCAAAAACCCATTGGAAAAGTATGAATGGGAGACCATGAGCAGATTGAAACTCGAGTCAAAGTAGGAGAAAAGGTAAGAATACATGAAGAAGGAAAAGTAGTAAAAGAAAACATGCATGGGTGACTTGTTGGGAACTTGACTTATTTGACAATCACCCAACCTAACTTAGTTCTATTGTTAGTGCAATCTCTAAGTATATGGTTGAAGATAAATTAATCCATTGGAAAGTTAAAAAGAGGATTATGTGCTACATCAAATGCAAGTGAATTATGTCTTGGAATATGATAAAAAAATGAGAAGTTTGAACTAATCGAATTCCTTGATTCTAACTGGATTACATGCTCAAATAAAAGGAGTTCAACATTTAGATATACTTTTTAGATTAGATCAACAATTATCTCATGGCATAGTGAGAAGCAACAAATAGTGGTGTTATCTTTAACTAAGTCACAATATAAAGGATCAATGACTATAACATGTGAGACAATCTAGACGAGAAGAATCTTGGACAATTACGAAAAGAAGCAGGAGAAACTAACTATCACAACTATAATGCAAATCAAATAACAAAAAATGTGATATTTCATGCAAAGGTCAAAGCAAATTGAAGTTCAACTTCACCATTTGAGACTTGAATCTAAGAAAGTAGCAAAGTGAAGCCATAATTCCACAATACCATTGAATACATGGCAAGCTTATTTACTAAACCTTGAACAAAGAGCAGTTCGAGAAATTTAGAATAATATTGGGAGTTAAGGATAACATGTTTTAGTAATGGGAAGAATTGGAATTACTAAAAAAATGGGTATTGAAGTTGTTTATATTAACTTGGTGATCATATCAAAGATGTGTGTAAATAGACCAAGCAAAGTGTGGGAGAATTTGTAAATAATTCACTATGGAGAACTGCGGTAGAGTTATTGAAAACCTGACAATGGAAACTTGACCCTATTGAGTGTTGTGAAGAACTATCAACATGTGTCTATCAAAAGGACGCGTGTACTAAAATTGTCTTAGTCAAATTTATCACACAAGGGTAACACCTACCAGGGATCCTAGGAAGCATGCAAAGAAATTATCCCAACAACCAATAAAGTTAAAACATGGATCAAAGATATAAAAGATTCAGTGGAATGAGTGAACAATGGAACCCTAAAGAATGTTTATATATGTAATAGCCATGCATGCCAGATCATAAGAGTATGGTGCTAAGCATTATAGTTGTAAGTGTTTGGCATCAAATTTAAGTGCCTTGAAAGTCTTATATTATTGAAATGGCCATGCGAGTTGTACATGTTTAACAATGCCCTATGAGCTACAAACTTTTGTTGAGTGGCCTTAGCATCATAAACCGCAACTTATATTGATGTATCCTTATTCGATTAATGCAATTAATTTGTGTTTAGATGTACACTTATGTTGATGTCCTTTGTTGGATTTTTAAAAATGTTTAGAGTTGATGATAGAGCATATTATATTTGCATTCTTTGTTTGGTGTCAAAACTCATTGAGAGTTAAACTTTCAAATAATTTAAATTGGCATCGGAGCTTTTCAAAGTCTAAATTTAGAATTTTTAACATGTGTGCTAAGTGGATGGTCTAGGCTTATAAGGTCAAGAGGTTTGGAATGTATTGTTGTGGAGTGTGTCACCCTAAGGCCCGAAATGGAAAGAAATGAGGGTTAGATCCAAGCTTTTAATATGTCTTTTTACCCATAACCAAAGATAAAAGTAAAGGTATCGCCATGGCCTAAAGTATTGGAATGCTTGAGAGGTAGTTAAACCCTCTTTTAAGGCGGAAGAGGGTTAGCTTTTCATTTTTCCTCCAACACTTTATTTGGTGACAATAAGCCTCTGGTCAAAACCCTCTCTTTCTTAGTTTTGAATCTCTTCAAGAGAAATATTTATAAAATATTAAATATATTTGACACTAACTCTATAGATTCAATCCCATGGCCAAAACAAGGAGAAATTCACACTAGATGATTTTGACAAGTTTGTGCTAAATAAAATTAGAAGTTCAATACCAAATGTTATAGTTTCCAAATTAAATGTAAAATCTCCCATGTATTTTGTGGAAAAACTAGTAATGGAATTACTCCCAAGTTTCCTCAAGTATAAGTAAACTAATCCATATTGTAACTAGTTGTCTAAAAAGATACATTAAATGCTTAGCTAAATAAACTCTAGATGATAAAGCTCTTATTCTCAAATGTGGATTTTGTAGTAAACTAAGCCTCTTAAAGACCTTTTTTTTTTTTTCTGTTATGTTCCTATATCAAATTTGCATTTTCTAGCAAATAATAGTCTCTTAAGCACCTTTTTTTTAATGTCCTTATATCAAATATGCATGGCAACATGTTGAGTCCTTCTATGCTCATTTATCTTTGGCTCATGTTATCTAGAACATTGTTATTGTCTTTCTTGATAAAACTTTCTTGGCTTTATTAAATTTTTAGTTTTGCATAGTAGTTTCTTAGATTACAATTTTGTTTCTAATTGAAAAAAATGGATGATATCATTTTTAATAAAGACTTTATAAATATATATTTCTTGTGTGCTAAGAGAGTAGTTGTTTATGTCGATCTTTCTTTATAGATTACTATTCAAAGTCAACATTTGCCAATTATTGCCCTCTATGTCACCCTTGTTCTAGTCTTAATAATGAAAATTGTTCTAGTCATAATAATGAAAATTTCAACCATTGCATCAAAGCAATGGTTGGTTGGCAGTGGCATTGAGATGGTAAGCAATTAAAAAGACCTACCCAAGGCAAGCAATGAAAATTTTCCAACTTTGATCATGGCAATTTCAAATGTCAAGCAATTAAAAAAACTTGCCTAAAGCAAGCAATGAAAATTTTTCAACTTTGATCATAACAATTCCAAACACCAAGAAACAATTACTACATGTAAGGCTTGTTTATTCACTTGCTCATTAAGGCTCGTTGGGGATAGACTTTCGGGTCCAAAAAAGAACGATACATATCGGCAGAGAGAGAGAGAGAGAGAGAGAGAGAGAGAGAGAGAGAGAGAGATAAGTGGTAGTTCATATAGCCCCTGCTGCAAGTGCTTCCGCTTGATCCAATTCTGCTACATCATTAATAATACGTGCAAGAAGCCAATTATCTGTTAACAACAAATCATATACCGCAAGAATAGAAAGCTCTAGAATGATGGTTAAGAATTGGAATATCAAGATTCTACACCTCAAACCTCAATGTTAAGAGATGAATGGTTAGTAATGAATGCCTTGTGATAATTATTATTCATTGATTATGCAAGACCTTATAAATAGATTTAATGATTCTTGTGTTTTATATATTTGATTTAAGCTATGGTAATTTTGATTATGCAACACCTTATAATTAGATTTAATGATTTTTGTGTTTTATATATATTTGATTTTGGCATATGATTTTATTGCATGAGCTATGATAATTTTGATTATGCAACACCTTATAATTAGATTTAATGATTTTTGTGTTTTATATATTTGATTTTGACATATGACTTTATGGTATGACTTTATGGCATGAGCTATGATAAATTTATCATAAATATGATTGTTAAAAATGTTATGCGAGGTAATTATAATTTTGAGGGAGGATCAATATTGTGGTAGACAACCCAAAAACTGTAAAAATTTTTAATTACAAAGATCACAAGAACCAAAATTATTGTCATATAGTAGTGAAGGTCACACTACCATCCTCGCACAAACACCAGTATTGTCGAGACCACATTTATCCTCTGCTCTCCAAGTAGCACCCTAGCGTTTCTAGTAATACCACAATTCTTTTAAGGCGTTGTTGTATTACATGGGATTGGCAGGATTAAGCTGAACAAACTCATTCATGGCGTATTTTACTTCTGATAACAGGAAATTCGGTAATGGTCTCGATGTTGGGAACCATGGAATCGGCTCATATTCATCGCTGCATTTCTCACAGAATAATAATAACCCACAAGTATTTTCACATCCCCTTTTGTCTGGATATCCATCATTCTATCTTCACTACTGTTGATGCTGTTGAAGAAGAAACCGCTCAAAATCTAAACTGGGAATTGCAAAACAAGGAAACCAACACAGTATATAGAGGCTACTCACTCGGCTTCAAAGGCTTCTCTTCTCTTTTGCAGGCGTGTAAGAGCGTGAATGAGCTTCAACAAATCCATGCCCGGATACTAATGAGTGGACTTGAAAAAAACATAGTTTTGGTTACCAAACTTATAACTTTATATGGCACTTGGGATGGCTGGGAAAACGCACGCAATATCTTTGACAGAATGCGTAAACGGAATGTTTACTTGTGGAATGCAGTTATAAGGGCTTATAGCAGGAAAGGACTCTGGCAGGAAACACTTGAACTTTATTATGAAATGCAAGGATCAGGCATTGAGGCAGACAAGTTCACCTTTCTCTTTGCAATCAGGGCGTGTGCGGGCTTATCGGCTTTGGAAGAGGGCAAGGAAATCCATGATCGGATTATTGAAACTGGATTTGAATCGGATGTTTATATGGGAAACGTACTGATAGACATGTATGCGAAATGTGGGAGTTTAGAGAATGCGCGCCAAATGTTTGACAAAATGTCTCACAGAGATGTGGTTTCATGGACTGCAATGATAGCAGGATATGCCCAGAATGGGCACGCTAGTGAGTCCTTGATGCTCTTCAATCAAATGCAGCGTTCAGATGTAAAACCCAATTCAGTGACCATTGCGAGTGTGCTTCCTGCATTTGCCCTTTTAGCTTACTTGCAGCAAGCTGATCAGATTCATAGTTATATAATTGTAACTGGGTTTGAGTCTAATGTTTCTGTTGGAACTGCTCTTGAGGACATGTATGCCAAATGCGGGAATATAGAAAGTGCACGCAGAGTATTTGACAAAATGCCTCAGAAAAATCTGATCTCCTGGACTGCCATGATTGCAGGGTATGCTCAGAATGGATGTGGAGAGGAGGCCTTGTCCCTATTTCACAGAATGCATGTTGCAGACCTGAAACCTGATTGTGTTACCATTGTGAATGTGTTGTCAGTTTGTGGGGATTTGGGATCTTCAGAACAAGGCAAGTGGATCCATGATTATATAATTCAAAGTGGTCTTGAGTCAGATGTTTCTGTGGGGAATTCCCTGGTAACTATGCATGCAAAGTGTGGGAAACTACAGGTTGCACGAGGATTATTTGACAAACTTTCTATAACAAATTTGGTGTCATGGAATGCAATGATTGTAGGGTATACCCAACATGGACATGCTGAAGAAGCTTTGAAACTTTTCTATCAAATGCAATTGGCAGACATGAAGCCTAACTCAGTCACCATCGTGAGTGTGCTCTCAGCATGTGCCCATTTAGGAGATCTGCAACAAGGCAAGTGGACTCATAGTTACATCATCAAATGTGGATTTGAATCAAATGTTTTTGTGGGAACTGCCCTTATAGACATGTATTCTAAATGTGGGAACATAGAGTTTGCTTTGAAACTTTTCGATGCGATGAGTGTGAAAAATGTAGTCACATGGAGTGCGATGATTGCAGGTTATGCCCAAAATGGATATGCGAATGAGGCTTTTACACTCTTTAGTAAAATGCAATTTTCTCAAGAAACACCCAACTTAGTCACCATGGTAAGTTTACTCCCTGCATTTGCCTGTTTAGCAGATCTGGAACAAGGCAAGAGGGTTCATGGATACATTATCAGAAGTGGATTGGAAACAGATGTTTCTGTGGGAACTGCTCTTGTAGATATGTATGCCAAATGTGGGAATATAGAAGTTGCAGCTGGGTTGTTTGACAAAATATCTAAAAGAGATGTAGTCGCATGGAATGCTATGATTGCCGGTTATGCTCAGAATGGACATGCTGCTAAGGCCTTGACACTTTTTCATGAAATGCAACTTGCAGGTGTCCAACCCAACTCTGTCACCATGACATGTGTGCTCCCAGCATGTGCCCATTTAGCAGCTCTGCAGGAAGGCAAACGGATCCATGATTATATAATTAGGAATGGACTTCAGTCAGATGTTTCTGTGGTAACTGCTCTCATTGACATGTACGTCAAGTGTGGAAGTATAGATATTGCACGTGAACTCTTTGAAAAAATTCTAGAAAAAGATGTAGTCTCTTGGAATACAATGATTGCAGGCTATGGGATGTATGGAAATTCTAAGGATGCCTTAGAACTTTCTCGCCAAATGCAATTTACGCATATTAAGCCAAACCACATCACCTTTGTTTGTGTTTTGTCTGCTTGCAGTCATGCAGGCCTAGTGGGTGAGGGCTGGCAATATTTTGAATGCATGTCTCAAGATTATGGCATCACACCTAGGATGGAGCACTATGCTTGCATGGTTGACATTCTTGGCCGTGCTGGTCATTTGGATGAGGCATACAAGTTTATCAAAAACATGCCATTAGAACCTGATGCTGGAGTGTGGGGGGCATTGCTTGGTGCTTGCAGAATTCACTGCAATGTTCAGCTAGGAGAACTTGCGGCAAAGCGCCTTTTTGAGTTGGAGCCTGACAATGCAGGGTATTATGTGCTCCTGTCAAATATCTATGCTGCAGCTGGCAGGTGGGCTGATGTGGCAAAAGTGAGGACAATGATAAAAGACAGGGGATTGAAAAAAATACCAGGATGCAGTCTGATTGAAGTAAACTACAAGATTCATGCGTTTCTTGTGGATGACAGATCACATCCTCAGTCGGAGAAAATTTATGCAATGTTGTCAACCTTGGACAAGCAGATGAAGGAGGCGGGGTATTTGCCTAGCACAGATTTTGTTCTGCATGATGTGAAGGAGGAATTGAAGGAAAACATGCTATGTAGTCACAGTGAGAGGCTGGCCATTGCTTTTGGGCTTATTAGCACAAGCCCTGGGACTCCTATTCGGATCACAAAGAACCTTCGTGTGTGTGGTGACTGTCACATTGCCACCAAGTTCATCTCCAAAATTGTCATGCGAGAAATTATTATGAGGGATGCATATCGTTTCCACCATTTTAAGGATGGGTTGTGTTCTTGCGGTGAGTATTGGTAATAGTGAAAGAAGTAAGTTCAAAAACATGTTACAAAAACACAAGTTGCATAGGTACAAACTTCTGTGAATTACTTGAATAAAGTTGTCAGCCCACAACTGTTTGTCAATTTAATTTCATACATAATATAGCCTTTGGGGGTAACTAGGTAATGTGGGAAGTGTTTATGTATTGGATTAGAACGGTGATAGCAAAAGCTGAAGTCGCATTGAGGAGTTCTACCCATAGATACAAAAAGCAATAGGTGTGAAAACCCAAGAAAGAGAGATGAGAGTGGGGACTTGGGCAGTAAGCTCGCTCTTCTCCAGCTACGTTAAGTAAGAGCTAGGACAACACTCCATCTTCCCCCTTGTTGTCTCTTTGCTGCATAGTGACATCTGTGTCTCATTCTTGCTTTTCACTTAATGTAGTTTACGAGGTCAAGGTTATCTTAATTGGCAGTTATATTGTTTAGAGATGATATGCATTGGAGTAGATTGGGCTAATCATAATTCATTTTTCTGAAATGGTAATGTATGGAAGCGCAAAGCTAAARTCAAGAAGTAGAGCTCCATAGCAGCGGGATGAGGAGAAAAACTCCATGGCCAAAAGGTGGCACGAGGAGAAACWGGTAGCAAGAACTTACCATCCCAAACCCAATTCGAGAAACAAAATAGCATAGAATCAAAAAGAGCATTCCATCTCTACTCCCTTCTCGTTTTTATAAACGACGAGGAATGAAAGCCTCCAACGGGGTATGATTGAGATATTGCAAAGTTCAAAAAAATGTACAAGTTCTAATATGTGATATGAATGGGAGTCAATCATATTCCACATTAGAATACCAGTGATGTAGAGACTATCAAAATGCTCCTACTTTTTACAGTCAACGATTTGCAAGCCCGTGAATTTTGAATTGAGACAAGTTCTTGAAGGACAAGTCTAGCTCAAATATATAAATATTATTTGGACAAGACATGGATTCTAAATCCAGGTGATGTTGCTATAACAAAATTTCCAATAGATAATATAATTTTTGCTTGGTCGTGATCAAGCTCATGGAAAGGTGAAACATTCACATTTTAAAAAGATAGGAGAAAAATAGTTGAGGACCATGGACAACACTGTAATTTCTCTGGTAGCATTAAAGTAGCCACTTGAAATAGTGATTGAATTTCCAGAAGACCCTAGGTTCTTCTTTATACTTGTTGCAATTTGTGTTTTTCTATTTTTTTAACAGAAACAGTTATATTTTGTATTAAAAGAGGCTGCGGCCAAATTAGATAGCATAGTATTACAAAATTTAAAGGTGTTGATCGCCACTTGCAAATCTTTCAGCCTTCGATCAAAGTTCGATCAAAAGATGAACGGAAATTTTCAATTCTTTCGCTGACATCTACACTTTCTTTTAAATTCTTGCATACATGGGTAAACTCTAACAAAGTAATTACTTAACTGAACAAAAAAACAAACATTATTTTCAACTAGATGGGAGAACTATCCTTCCCTTAAACAATGAGTCCAAAGAGATTTGATATCCGAAAGAAATATTTGTTTCTATCTCTTTTTTTGTGTCTTTCTTCCCTCCCCTGATATCAAAGAAATATTCGTTTCTATCTCTTTTCTTTGTCTTTCTCAATTTGATTTCCTTCCCCTTGTGAGAGGAGGGGAATCTGATGTACCCAAATGTCATGTTGGGCACATCACTAACCCAAATTCGACATAACTCATCTCTAACACCATTTTAATACGAATGCATGCACACAACATAATAAAAACACTCATGCAACCATTGATAATTTAAAATCAATGAATGCAAACCATTTGAACACTCACAACAACATGCAAACATACAAACACAAAGTAAACACAACATTCAATCATAGCATTAAAATTATAAATAAACAATTATCAAAACACTTATCTTTATCAAGATTTATACAACCCACTGCAGACGACAGACGTTCCACCTTGTTGATTTTTCAATGAGCTAGGTTAAGCATGTAGTTCATTCCATTTTTAGCATTTGTCTTAACCATAAACAATAATGTTGCAGCAACCAAGATCACAAGAAGAAACACCATGCACAAGAACACAAGTATCCTGGGAAATCCTTCTCAACAAGGGAAGAAAACCCAGCCAAATCCTTTGCTATATTCTTCAAGAGAAAGACCTTCACCACCAATAAGACCTAGCACATAAGAGGGTGCTCAAACCCTAGAAGACTAGCGCCCAAGAGAGGTGTACACTTTTCCCAAGAAGGTGTACTTGCTGAAATTTCCAAACTCATGTGAAAGATATGATTCCTCAATGGGGAACTTACCTTTACTTATACTAACTTGAACTTGTCAACAGATGTGTCTATTGGCACAATAGGACCGACCTCACTAGCTTATAATATAATTAATATGAACCAAATTAATTATCTTTTACATTAATTACCAGTCACATTAAGGTGGGGCCGACCTGTACCCTTTACATTCAATTAGGGTTATAGGCAGTTTTGACTCTTGAACAATATAGCAAGGGATCTGATACACCCACTAGTGCTCATCCACTAGGGGCACATCCATAGGGATGTCCATATCTCTGGCTCACTGCATTACATAGAAGAACCACTTCTTCACTAGTGCTCGGCCACTAGGATCACGTTCACTTGTGCTCGTCCACAGGCATGTCCACTCAACATATCTTCTTTCCCACTGCATTACACATGAGTCATCTGGAGTTTTTCGTCAACTCTTCTGCTCAGAAGAGGCTAATACATCATCTTCATTTTTGTTCTCATGACGATGCACCCAGCCATTTAGGATTTCACACATTCACCTTGTGCTCAGCCACAGGCACGTCCAACTCTGCAGATCACCTTTTTCACCGTGTTACACAGGAGAATCATCTGGAGTTCTTCTCAACTCTCTGTATGGAGGAGGTCATCTCTACATTACAACTCTATCTCAGATAGGAACCACACACCCTTCTCAAGGGATTTCTCTCAGGTTTCTAAGTTGAAGAAAGTCTCACATAGTTGCAATGATCCACATCACACAGGTTTGTAAGCTGGAGAATGTCTCACATAGCTGCAATCATCAACACACCCAACCATAGACTTTGTTGTTCTAGTTCTCTCAACAACAGGTCACCCTTGAGTTTTCTTTCTTTCTTGCAGTGATTCTTTTATTGCTTAGCGGTTCTATCGATCTTTTCTTCTGCCAATGCATATGATCTATTGATCCTTCACTTGGGATCTTTTCACCCAGTGATTATTTCGTATCTTTAACACTTCACGCTTTTTGTTGATTGTATGGCAGTGATTTTCTTGCAGACAATAAATTCTTCTTGCCTTGTGAACTTCCTAGTTGGCGCTACGAACCAAAACTTCCTACTTGGTGCTGCGGACCAAATCCCTTCTTCGCTTCACACAAGCGCACGATCTTTCTCAAAGACAAGTGATTCTTCTTGCCTTTTTGAACCAATTCGATTTTGATCCAAATCGATTCAACCTCTTCAAGGCCACCAAATAAAAACTCCACCTCCACGCAACTCAACTTCCTCACCTTTAAAGTAAAAAAACTCCAAGTCCAAGACATCGTTTCTTGGTTTTACACAGCCTTTTGAAAATTAAAATCACTTGATTGCATCTCATGCAAGCCAATCCTCTCACACAAAAAATCCATGTTTTGGTTTTACAAGGCCTTTTCAAATTATAATAAAACACTTTGTTTTATTTATTTATGAATGCCAAAATAAACCTTACATCATCCTTGAAAATTGAAATGAATCTCATGGCCTCCTTCAAAATTAAATTAAGATAATGACTTTTTAATTAAAAATAATAAAGAGTCTTGTGGCTTCTTCTCCTTGGAAGCCTCGGTCTTCTTGGAGACTATAACTCTTCTTGTTTTTATCACTCCACGGTGACTCTACCTGTACATTGGCGATACCCTTGTTGTAGATTAATGACTTTCCTTCTCTATTGATTTATGTCTTGACTATGGCCTCCTTGGTAGGGAAATCACTATGACATGAAGTTTGTTGTACTCCCAACAGTTTACCCTCTGTAGAGATATGATGTCTCTTTTCAACAACCCTTCACAAGATTGTTGAAGATGGCTCTAAACCTTGCATTTTCCTTCGAAATGATCTATCACGCTCATCATCTCTAATGCAAATCCATTGTTTCCATATCCCTGGGCACCTGGGCCCTCCCGTGAGGGAGTGAGGCCCAGATCCACCGCTTTGATACCAATTTGTTAGTTTGGAGAACCGATGCCCCAACATAGAGCACCATTGAATTGTAGTATGTCAAGATAAAGTATAGTTACAAAGAAGTTAAGGAACAAACTAGTATAATTTACCAACTCCCTATAATCGTAGACAAATTGATTAGAGATGTAATTACATTATTCTAACACTCCCTCTTAATTACATTCGTTAATAACATTAACTAGAACTATCACCAACCCCTTGAACTAAGATTTCTTCACTATGGGTTTCGTCTTTGATGGTTTACAATGCATTAGAATCCCCCTTAATCATAACTTGGTCCTAACCATCTCACAATTTGAGATTAAAATCCCCCCTAACCATCTCACATTCTAAGATTACTCCATCTCATATTCCCCCTCTTATTCAAAAATTCAACTTCTTTGATGCAACATCAAGCTAGCATACAAGTACACTTGCCACCCTCATACATACCAAGTGGTTCATTCCACAACTTGTTGCCACATCCTCTCTATGCATGAGGGATACACCATGCACTATGATGCTACATGCATCCTTGAATAATAGAGCTTACAACAAACCTGAGGAAATTAACTTGCCTATGGCTAGAATTTTAAAACTAAGACCAAAACTCTCTGGGGTGTCAAGTACAACCGATCATGCACCCCCTCATTACAACATTTCATGTCAAGTACAACATTTCATCTTGCTCGATTTCCCGTGTGATCTCTTGCCAACACCTTCTCTCCACCGCTTCATAGTGGATTCTTCTATTCGTTGGTGACTCTTAAATATTATGTTAGAAAAACAGGGCCGTGGAGCAATAAAATAAAACAAATGCGAAAACAAAACACATAAGATACACAATACAATAGAGACACAGATTTGTGTGGTTCACCCAGTGTGGGCTACGTCCACCAAAGAAATTGCCAGGTCCTTTCTTTATTATTATCCAACAAATGAAGGGATACAACTTACAACAAACCCGTTGTAACTTCCTCTTCTTTCTCTCACAGTCTCCTCTCTCAGAATGCAATACTCGCCATAATGCATAGCCGCAATACATTTCCCTCATAACAGAGGGTTGTCTTATAAAGCAAAAAACCCTAACATAATTTCTATCATTAGATCCGCGACCTTATAATGAACGGTCCAGATTTACAATGAAATTACAATATACTTTTACAAGGCAATTTTTCTTTTGGGCACTTTGCCCACGAACCCCCCAGCCAGGGGGATAGTCCCCCGGACCCTGTAGAGGGGGTACCCCCCCTCTGCACTCCCCCGCGTGGAAGAGTGTACATACTTCTAGGGTGTAAAGTCTTCATGGGGTATAAACATAGCTGAAAAACACAAGACCTATGAATTAGGAAGATAATCAGGCTGCACAACCAACAATATCCCACTTGGAGACTGATCTCAACAACTCCATCGTTGTTGTATATGTTGGACTCTGAACCTTCTTGGACCTGGCAAATTTCTTATCTTCATCTTCATTCTTGAAGACCAATTGAAACTGAGCAAGAACTTAATTTATCTCTGGTTACTCCCTTTGTTAACATGTTTGCAGGATTCTGGCTAGTGTGTATCTTTTCCAACTTCAAATGTACATCTTCCAAGGCGGATCGTATGAAGTGGTATCTCAATTGTATATGCTTAGTCTTATAATGAAAGGCTGAGTTATTTGCAAGATGAATTGCACTCTCACTGTCATAGTACCACCTGTTATTCTCCTGCTTTTTTCCCAATTCCTCCATAAACCTCTGTAACCAAATTATCTCTTTACTAGCCTCTGTAGCAGCAACATACTCTGCCTCTGTTGTTGAAAATGCAACAACCTTTTGCAGTTTCAAAATCCATCTTACTATTGTTCCACCTATAGTAAAAACATACCCTGTGGTGCTCCTCCTGTTGTCTTTATCACCTGCCATATCTGAATCAACATATCCCTGTAGAAAAGTGTCTGAACCTCCAA